>CABEGB010001374.1:0-82255 GCA_901521435.1 Crematogaster levior
ACAGTTTTGAGAAAATGTTTTCTTCTCCTTCAACATGTGTAATGCCAACATTTAGATTTATTAAATGTAATGTTAATGATAATTGATTTTGAAAGAGATATATTTGATAAGATAAAATTATGCTTAAACGTATTTATGTAGGGGAAAGGGGGGTAAGATGACGAAGTGGGTAAGATAACGAATTGCTAATTATTCTACATTAATAACAGATAACGAGTTAGTGCCCAACTCAATAGAAGCTTTTAATAGTAATACATAATCTATTGTAGTTTAACTTTAATCTGTTAACGGCAATAGATAATATAATAAGAAATGTGTTTTCGATATACCCGCATGTAATTTTGTGGTATTTTTATATAAGGAAGTACATAATTATAGTAAATATTTTTATTTTCTCTAATGAACTGCTGTATAGTACAGCTAAAAGTGCATAAAATCACATATTATTATTTTTCATTTCTGATATGGCAACATTTTTATTAAATGTGTAAATAAATATAAAGACTATGGGGTAAGATGACGAACGTCACGTGCGGGAAAGATGACGCATTCGTGCCTGCACAAGCGTGCGCAGATACGTGCGCGTAGAGCGTAGGCTGCCGCGTAGGTTATATCTGCACTGTTCTTCGATTTTATTTATATGCAGTTCAACGATTCTTTTTATTGTAAAAGTAATAGTTGAATTCATATGTAGAAGAAAATATAAGCTGTAACGAGATCTAACCTCTTTACGAGTGCGTCAATATTTTCATCGCGCATATTTATTTCGGATAAAGTGAGTAGTTATTTTTAATTATATTATTTTAATTTACTTAAAATCTAAATTGTGAAAATAAATTAACTTTAGATAATATTTTATGTACAGATAGACAATAATTAATAACATGCCACGAAAGTATATTCGAAAAACAACTCGACAGAGTTGGAATCAAGACGAAATGAAAAAGGCAATGGAAGACGTCCAACAAGGATTAGTACCCATCAATCGTGCAGCAAAATCACACAAAGTACCGGAGGCTACATTAAGGCGTTATGTGCGGAAATATTCTGTGGAGGAGCTTCCATCAAACGCAGGAAGATTTAAAAAAACCTTTAAGACTAATGAAATAGATGAACTAAAAGCGTATGTGATTGATATTGATAAGAGAGCTTTTGGATTAACGAAAATCCAATTTGGCAAAATTTGTTATACATTTACGGAAGGATTAGGTATTAATCATAGATTTAATAAAGAAAAGAAAGTTGCTGGTAGAGATTTTATAGAAAACTTTATGAAAGAATGCAAATTAGTCTTAAGAAAACCGGAAGCAACATCAGCTGCAAGGCTTTTAGCTTTTAATAGAGTAAATGTTGCTGCTTTCTTTTCATTATTGAAAGAATTAAGATTAAAATTGTCCTATAATCCAAGTCAAATATATAATGCTGACGAGACTGGTCTTTCAACGGTTCCTACTAAAAGTCCAAAAGTAATATCACCTATTGGAAATCGTAGAGTAATTAAAATTTCATCGGCTGAAAGAGGTGCAAACGTAACAGCAGTATGTGCCATGAATGCAGCCGGTAATTTTGTACCGCCTTACTTTATTTTTCCAAGAGTACGAATGAATCTTTCGTTTTTAATTGGTGTGCCTGCCGGTTTCGATGGTATGGCCCATGAAACAGGATGGATGACAGCTAATAATTTTTTAAAATATCTCGAACATTTTGCGAAATATACACGGCCAAGTAAAGAAAATCCTATTTTACTTTTAATGGATAATCACGCTTCGCATTACTCTAGAAGCAATTAAGTTTTGTAGAGAGCATTATATCACGTTTCTTGGATTTCCACCTCATACGACTCATAAATTGCAACCATTGGATGTAAGGCGGGCCATTAAAAACATCTTATAGCCAAGCGTGCGAAAATTTTTTGATTTCAAATCCAGGCCGTACCATTTCAATTAAAGATGTGCCAATATTATTTGCAAATGTTTATTTAAAAGTAGCTAACATGCAAACTGCAATAAATGGATTTAAGGCTACAGGCATAGAACCTTTCGATTCAAATATTTTTACGGATAATGATTATGCGCCAGCCGAAACTACCGATAGACCTGAACCACAAGAATACAGCGAAAATAGCAGCACAAATTGTAATCAAAGCACACATTTGAAAGAAATTCATAATAATGAGATGAATAATCAATTATCTTTAGAAACGGATAATATAAATTTAACAATAGCTTCAAGCTCAAGCGTTGAATTAAGTGAAGCTTCTACTTCAATTCTTCCTCCACTTCCAAAAGCTACACGAAGTACAACAAGACAGAGAAAGAAACTCCCATCACTTTTGATTACTAGCACACCTGTAAAAAATATGTTAGAAGACAAGGAAAACGAAAAAGAAAATAAAAAAAGAAAAAGAGAAATGAAAGTAAAAATAAAAGAGGAACAAATGACAGACAATAAAAGACAAGATAAAAGAAATAAAAAGGAAGAAAATAAATCTAAAAAAAAGAGAAGAATAAACTAGTTGCTAAACAGAAAACAAATCTTAAAAAAAAGAAGACAGTAAACCGCTCCCTTGATTTGGACGTTTAATAGTTCAAGTTGTATCTTTCCCTCTCTCTCTCTCTCTTGTTACAATAATATATCCTTTACATTTTACACAATAATATTTTTTATAATACAAATAATCATATAGACATTTCTATGCAAAAATATTTACAATGCAGTTCTTAAGTTTATAAGGCAATTAAAACGAGGCTAATCGATTTGCGTGATATTAATTCTATCTGATTTATTTAGATTTTAATTTTTATCTCTAATTAATTTATTTTTTGTACTGCAAATTCTTCCTTTTTATTTCGTTTGCTTTATCTTATTAGATTTTTAAAATATTAAATATTAAAGTGATAATAATAATAATTATTTGTTCTGCAATTGCTAATTCCTTATTTTTTAATTTTATTTCATATAATAGAATTATGTAATATTTTTTGTTTTTATTCTTGTCTAGATTTTATGTTCCTTAAGTTACATTAGCATAAGTGTTTCTATATGTGTATGCTATCAATAATCATTATTTGTTTTGTATAGAATTTTATTTTTTTCCTTAGATTATAAATTGTGTTTCGTACTTGTCTAAATGTTATTTTCTTTAAGTTACATTATCGTAAATGATGTTTCCTCTTCATAAATAATATTTGTATAAGGTAAAAGACCCAATAGCGGAACGACGAAGACCGTGTGTCAGTATTTATTATTTTAAAATTATTAAGTTAACTTTAAAAAAAAAATAATTTAATAGATCGGTCGAATCAAACATTCAGCTATGTGAAAATAAATTCAAATATAAGTTTAGACAAAGTTTAATAAATAAAAAAAATGTTTTTCAAAAAAGTCCAAAAGACCCAATACCGGAACGCTAAAAATGATTGGCCCCAATACCGGAACATGGTTGTCCCAATACCGGAACAATGAATCATAAATACTTCTCCAAATGCAAAAATTATGCTTTATCTACATTATATTTAAATCAACGAATAGTTGGAAAATTAAACTTATTAAAAATAGTATTTAATGATAAAAGATATAATTTTATTTATAAAAGATATAATTTTTATATTGAAAATGAAACATCAACATTAATAAATAGCAAATCAAACAAGTAAATCAAGACTTTTCCTCCTTTACTATCTTCTTCTTTACTATTTTCTTCTTTAGTTTTTTAGTATTCTCATCTTTCTCTTGCTTTATTAATTTTTTCAGTTCCCTCTCTTGTTTTTTTCGTTCTTGTTCCAATCTTTTTGCTTCTTTAACTTCGAGTCTTTTTAACTTTCTACTTTCAATCGCTAACTTCTTTTCTTCTTTTTCTTCATTTTCTTTTTCGCGAAGTTTTACCCATTCTTCCTGGGTCAAAACTGTCGGAAGTTTGACTTTAGGTGTTCTTTTTTTTGAATGAGCAGGAGGATTTGGCCAAAACAGCTTATTTTTAAACAATTCTGATGTGCCAGAAGGCACTTTCAATTTTGGAGAGTTGGAATTGTCTGGAAAATTATTAATAATTTGAATACATGTAGTTAATTAATAGCGTTCAATTTTTTAATAAGAAAATGAACTAAGTAACCTTTTAAAATATTATCAGTTGTAGTAGGCACTGTTATTGGTACAACTGAAGACGTTGTCGAAATAGTTGTGACAGTTGATGTGGTTGTTGTTGAGGACGTTGTAACCATCGTTTCATGCATTGTTATTGTTGCCGTTGTTGAAGGAGCTGTTGCTACTGTTGTTGTGAGAAAACTTATTGGAGTACGATCTTGTAAAATATCATAATCTCCAGAGATATCGCAGATGTTATCAAAAATTACAGAAAGAGGCTGACTTTCAAAATCATTTTCTATCCCTTCGAGGGCTAAAATTGTAACATTCTCCTCTACTGTTCCACTTTCTTCGATGCTTTCACACACATTATCAATTACTTCAAGAAGAACTTGTTCTCCTACATTATAAGTACTTATGGTTAGTAAAAAAAATCAAATAATACTAAGTATTATTTAAAACAACCTCTAAAAAAAAACCATTTATCAAAAAATCAAATAAAAAATTTTTATAAATTAATTACTTATCATCTTAACAGAATCAAACTTAATTAAGATTTATATATTACTTAATAAAGATTTATACATTAAATAATATAAATACCACAATTCTTCTTCAAGTAGACCCAGTATTCAAATAAACCTTTATTTTGGTCATCTCCAAGGTAAAATCCATCGCGCTCTGAATCTTTGAAACTTTTCAAAACATCAACTTGCAAATAATTCTCAAAAAATTCTAAATTTTTTTTGCATTCCGTAACATCAGGTCTTAGTTTTTGATTTTTATTTTCAGCTGAAACTTCATTTTCATTTTTTTTATTTTTATTAAAGATATTGTAATTCACAGCATCAGGGTTAAATGGATGTAATCCACATGCTTTAAAACCATGTTTGATTGTTTCTTTTAAAGATTTCATGGATTGTAAAGCTTTATTAAGCAAAGGTGCAAAATTATCTTTTTTTAAGCTTCTGCCATTGCTTTCAATCCTATGCTCATCTACAGTTTTTTTCCATGCTGTCTTAACTGGATGAAATACAGCAACGTCTAAAGGCTGCAAAACGTGTGTCGAGTTAGGGTACAATGCAATTAATTCTATCTCATTCTCGCGACAAAAGTTGACAAGTGGTAATGTTAGATGAGAGGAATGTCCATCTACGTATAGAATAACTGGAAACTCAATTTTATTTTTGAGTAACCATGGATGAAAACAATTCGCCACGTATTCATAAAAATTTTCTGCCGTCATCCATCCTTTTTGAGATCCACTGACGAACCAACCGTTTGGAACATCTTTAGAGACGTTATAAGGTATACGTTGGTATGGATAAACAATCATGGGTGGAACCATGTCACCTGCTGCATTAACCATAAATAATGTAGTAATATTTTCTTTGTCGTTAGTATTTACAACTTTATAAACAGCTTTCGTGCCTTTTCTTGTAAAAACTGGCTCTGCTTTGGGACATAACTGGAACGCACTCTCATCGCCATTGTAAATACGATTTGGAGCAATTGTAATCAACTTTTTTTTTACCAGATGACTTTGTACTTCAGTAAACCAGTTTCGTAGGTTTTCGGTTACAGATGCACGAACACTCGTTAAATTTTGAACTACGCGTCTGGAGATATCTGGATGTCGCTGTAGAAATGCCTGGTACCAGTGTCTTCCAGGTCTATTATTAGTAAAATCTATTTTACGGTCAAGTTCAGAAACTATATCCCTAACACTATCTAATAATTGATTTTTAGTAACAGGAAATCCCCGGTCACTGAGATAAAAAATCCACTTGACAATTTGAGCCTCTTCTTCTTTAGTTAAATAAGTTTTTGGCCCTTTTTTAACATCAAGTGGAAGATTATTCTTCAGTCTTGAATGAAGAGTTGTTTTTGGTACTCCATATTTCTTACAACAAACACCTAATGGTATACCACGTCGAGCTTCTTGTAACGCAGCATCAAGATCGGAGGTGGTGTAAAATTTTTTATTCGCTTTGACTTTTGGCATCTTAATAAAATCTGTAAATAATTTATTAATTAATATATAAATATAACGACAAACATTTTTTATAACGTGAAATACTCTTGAACTAAATAATATTTCATGAAAAATTATATCTTTTCAACTTGGTAATACAGATAAATACAAGATTTTGAGGTTAAACTTTATAAATTAGTTATAGAGAAATATATTAACTACAAATATTTTAGTTTTATATTTTAAACTGAAGTTTATGCATATTTAATGATATTGTTATAACAAACGTACTTACTGTATTAATTATCAAGCCACAAATAATTTTTGTATTGCACTAGATCTTGGTCTTTAACAAAATACACTGCATGTATTAGGCAGGCGGTAGAGTAAACATGGCTGACTGTTCCGGTACTGGGTCGGGCTAATTTCAAGTGTACCAATAGACGTACAGCAAAAATTAATATTTTTAATTAATTTTGTTCATATAAACACTTAAGACTGTGAATTCTACGTACCTCTACGTACACATAAAAAAAAAAAATCCTAAAAAAGTTGCTTTTTACATTTTTTACAAGCTTAAGACTACTGACTGTTTTCTTAGCAAATTCCTTAAGGAATCGAGAAAAGTCATAGGATTCAGCTTGGTCCGATAACTTTAATTTTTTTTTAATATTATTGATAGACTGGCAAATTTTACTTATGTTCCATTTCTTACCCAAAATATTAAGATTTCGAAAAAATAAAAATTCTTAAAATTTCATATCATACTCAATGAGATATAATATAATAATCCTGAAATTGTTCCGGTACTGGGTCTCGTTCCACTATTGGGTCTTTTACCTTATGTATTCTAGTGCATTGTTAAAATATTATAATAATTTTTATTCGTAAAATATTTATTTCTAATTGTCGTCATCTTACCCGCTACTTAAAGTCATCTTACCCACATATGGGGGCAAGATGACGAAATTGACACGTCCTTAAATAATTTAAATTTAAAAAAAATCTAATTTATTTATAAATTTTTTAATTTTTGTAGATGATAAACAAGACTTCAGTTAATCAGAAAAAAAATAGTTCATTATTTTAACACAATTACACAAGTCAGGAAAAATCAACAAACCTTAAGGTCGTCATCTTACCCCCCTTTCCCCTATTTATCTGTACAATGAAACAGTGTCCGCGCATTATTTTTTAGGATTAAATTTTGAACAAACACTAAAATTGTGTGTGCTGGTAGGAATCTAAAATATTTTTGTTACAATTAATTGTAATGGTCATTTACCGTTATCTGTTCAATGCTAGAAATGTATTTATAGACTCACGTCCTACCTGTTCGAGAGATCTTCGCAAATTAACGACGATGTCGTCGATGTCAATAAACATAGACAATGATGAGAGGCATAAATAACAAAGAAACAGCTCCTCAACGGTTATCGCAGTATAACAGCAATTTATCGTTTAAAAAAGAAATAAATGTAATTGAAAATACACTACTCCAAAAAATTAAGGGAACAAAAAATTTTGCCAATTTTTTTGCTATTTTTTGTAGTGCTGTATTTCAGTGAAAAATGGTCGTATCAAGATGAAATAAAAAGCATTTTAAAGCTTCAAGTTTCTAGTTTTGAAATCTTTTGGTCCAAAAATTTTATGAGCAACGGTTATCGCGCAATCATGAGGAATAGCGCGAGACAAAAATTTTCCAAAATTTTTACTTTTTTTCCGAGAGTCTACGGGCTTGGGAAAATTTTTTTGAGTTGAACGAGTATAAAGGTCAGTTAGCTTGTTTATTCAGCTTTAATTTGCGTATTTGTTTATCCTTCTAAGTCAATTTTTTGCTGAGATATCCGACTGTAAATAAAAAAGGATTCTTTTGCCTTTGACCATCGATATCTCAGCAACCAATGACCGCACAGAAAAAATAAGGATAGTTTTGAAAACCGGAATAAATTTCCTTCAAGGTGATTTCACGGTTTTTTGAAAAAAAAATTTTTTTCACCCTCAATATGGATATGAAAAACATACAAAAAAATGACTTTTTACGGTTTTTTAGAAAATTTATCTCTTATTTATAAATATTGATGGGGAGACTGATGTTTCTAGGTTTTTTTATAGCTTAATAGAGCTTCAACAAAAATGTAAATTTTCAAATCGATCCATCGAACCGTTTCACCAGACCGATTGAACATAGTTTTCCAAAAGAATTAAAGGAACAAGTGTATTGTTTCTGAACACTATCTAAGCTTCATCAAAATGGAAAAAACTAATTTTTTTCGACTTTTTTTACAATTTTGCATAAATTACTCGTTAAATTTGAGATTTAAAAAAAAATTTCCAAAAAAACTTTTTTTTAATTTTTTTTCGAAAATTTGTAAAAAATTCAAAAAACAATACTGACTAATTTTTGACATGATTCAGCCTTTGTGCACCCTTATTCAACTCATCTCAAATTAATTGTATTAATTAAAAGTTGATACCCTCAAGTGTATTCAGCTATATTCAGCTGTACTCGATCTACGAATATTCATGCGATTAATTCTCGGTATTTTCTGCTACGTTACAAAAAAAGTTACAAAAAACAGTTTTTTTCAAAACTCATCTTTTTTTTAATTTTTTAAATTTTACGCGTATCCCTCTTCAACAAGAGTCACTAACCGAGCCACTTCTGGCTCAGATAAATGCCTTCTAGGCATGATAAAAAATTGGAAAAAAATGAAGTTTATAAAAACTTTTAATTAATTTTTTCCCAAAATTTAAAAAATTTTAAAAAAATTAGTTTTGAAAAAACTGTTTATTGGCTTTTTTTACCAAAAAAAAGATGAGTTTTGAAAAAAACTGTTTTTTGTAACTTTTGTAACGTAGCAGAAAATACCGAGAATTAATCGCATGAATATTCGTAGATCGAGTACTGAATACAACTTGGGGGTATCAACTTTTAATTAATGCAATTAATTTGAAATGAGTAATAAGGGTACACAAAGGCTGAATCATGTCAAAAATTAGTCAGTATTGTTTTTTGAATTTTTTACAAATTTTCGAAAAAAAAAAAATTTTCTTGGAATTTTTTTTTTAAATCTCAAATTTAACGAGTAATTTATGCAAAATTGTAAAAAAAGTCGAAAAAAATTAGTTTTTTCCATTTTGATGAAGATTAGATAATGTTCAGAAACAATACACTTATCCTTTAATTCTTTTGGAAAACTTTGTTCAATCGGTCCGGTGAAACGGTTCGATGGATCGATTTGAAAATTTACATTTTTGTTGAGGGTCTATTAAGCTATAAAAAAAACCTAGAAACATCAGTCTCCCCATCAATATTTATAAATAAAAGATAAATTTTCTAAAAAACCGTAAAAAGTCATTTTTTTGTATGTTTTTCATATCCATATTGAGGGTGAAAAAAATTTTTTTTTCAAAAAACCGTGAAATCACCTTGAAGGAAATTTATTCCGGTTTTCAAAATTATCCTTATTTTTTCTGTGCGGTCATTGGTTGCTGAGATATCGATGGTCAAAGGCAAAAGAATCCTTTTTTATTTACAGTCGGATATCTCAGCAAAAAATTGACTTAGAAGGATAAACAAATACGCAAATTAAAGCTGAATAAACAAGCTAACTGACCTTTATACTCGTTTAACTCAAAAAAATTTTCCCAAGTCCGTAGACTTTCGGAAAAAAAGTAAAAATTTTCGAAAATTTTTGTCTCGCGCTATTCCTCATGATTGCGCGATAACCGTTGCTCATAAAATTTTTGGACTAAAAGATTTCAAAACTAGAAACTTCAAGCTTTAAAACGCTTTTATTTCATCTCGATACGACAATTTTTCACTGAGATACAGCATTGCAAAAAATAGTAAAAAAATTGGCAAAATTTTTTGTTCCCTTAATTTGTTGAAGTAGTGTACAAATAAATGGAAATAATACAATCCATTTTTATAATATTGTCAGAAACTGATGGACATTTAAAAAATAATCTTACGCAATCTAAAATAAAGCATATAATTTAACAAAGCCTATAATTATTATTTTAAAAAGTTAACCATAACAGCGACTTATATTACTTGTTTTTCTACAAAGAAACCAGTAATCTTTGTTCTCTGCAGGTGAAGTTAAAATGCATCAATAAGATCGAACAGTAGATACGAAGTTAGTCGATACAGTTGCCTAAATTCCTCGTTCGTTTATCGAACGGATTTTCTGTCATTCGTAACAATTGCCTTTCGACTCTTCGTTCAAAATAATTGATATGATTTTTCATCAACATTAAATCTAACCCAACGTAGCCGAGACCATTCTAAAATGAATAATTTAGAAATTATTTTATCAAGAAACTAAAAAAAATTCAAATTATGACTCAAATTTATTGCTTTGATTATTATATTTTATTATTTAAATATTTCTTATTATTAAAAAAAATAAAATATTATAACATGTTTGCAACTTACAATTACATGTTTACAATTTTAAATTTAGAAGTATTTTTTTTTTAAATTATTACTTTAACATAGTTTTGCAATATTATTGATTGCAATAGTATTTTAACTTCTCAAAATAGAATATATCAATACATATTAAAGACAAAGTTTAAAGATTTAAGACAAAAATATTCATATTTACTTTTAATCAGTTTTATCGTATTAGCTGTAACCCAGCACTGTTATCCAGCAACTTTTTATCAAATATAACAGATTCTGTTGTTTACTCTGTACAGATACTCACACATACATATCAATATATTTTATACCATATTGTATGACTGACTCACACAGATTATCGTTAACTGCTTAGCGAGACCTCCGACATTCATCGCAAACATATCGATGCGATTACGATATCTTTTGGAACTGAACGAATCAATTTATCAAGAATTGTCGATAACTGTAAGAATCATTTTTACCGAAAATGAAAGATAGTAGCAATTAGCGATATTGATATTTGTCGTTATTGAGAATTCCGCCTCAGGTATCAAAGGTGGAGCTTGTATTTATCGCACTTACGTAGTTAAAAGAGGAAGGAGACAACTTGTTTCTTTTAAATGTTCGCTTACTTTCTTATACATGTGTATTTATTCACTCCCTTTATTTCTTTTCAATATTTTGTAGATATCGTATAGACTTTTGACGTATGTAAGATTTCTGATACACGAAAGAAATTGAAATAATATCGATAACTTGATTACTACTGTGCTTTTGTTCTATATTCGCTCTTCCTTTTCGAATTTTCCTTCTCCGTTTCCCTTTTCTTTCGATTGAAACAAAGATGAATTATAGTCAATTTTCTTCGCTCGGAAGATCCTTAAATTTGCGTTATACGCGCTTATCACAGGAATTTGAATACATAAATATTTAACTCTAAACTTAGTCTAAAATTTTCGCAAAAACCAAGAATCTAAAATGTAAAATGACAATTTTCCACTCTCTGAAGCAATCCTCATGATCTTAGAAATCGATCATAAAAATTAATATTTAAGTTCTTAATTCTTATCGTGAAATTACGAATTCCTTACTCCAATACATCTTTTTTAAGCAAAAGAACTAGCAAAGAAAATCAAAAAGAAGCATTAAGAACAGCGCGATCCGAAAAACGGTCGCGAAAACAAAGAAATAGAAATATCGGAGGACCTAAAAAAAGGAACTGGACTCCACAGAAGGGAGACATACCAAATAACGATGCCAGCAGAGGTATAATATATAAACGCAACCGTTTACACGCGTACACGTAAAGCGTACACGTAACGAACTGACGCAAGGCGAGTCTTTACATACGAGCCCAGCTGAATTTTACTTACGAGTTTACTTCAACTTTATGCGCCGCATACCGGCGGCATACCGAACTAACTGTCGCCACGCGCCACAGCGGTGCTCACAGTGGTGTTCGCCTGCCACAATATTAATTGCTTTTATTATTCAAAAATCTTATTGTACTCTGGCGACCTATTATATGTTGTAGGTCAAAAGTAATTAGTTTTTAAAAGTAATCAGTATTTTATTTTTATTCGAAATTAAAAATTATTTTTATATTTATTATTTTGTTGTAACTGGAAATCTATATGTGAAATCTATGGTATTATATTTTTGTTTTTGTAAATTAAAAATCTGATTTTATTGATTGATATTATTTTCTTGATTAATATTTCGTTGCTGTCAAGGTTTGTGACTACATTTATTTAAAATCAAAGTTTTGTGTACATATTTTGCTATGTAGACATTCTTTCCTTGTTGCCCTCATATGTAATTTTGTTCATTGCTTGTAAACAAATTGTTACATTTCTTCCAATCTTCTAAGAGCCTTCACCTATATATATTATTGATAATTATATTAAGACGGTAAAATAAAGCTATGATGTTAGTTTTATTTTATTGTACAACTTAAGTACTTAATGATCTTAAATATAATATAAAGAAAAATTAATTTTTTAATTTTGCAAGATTAATATCATCAATGTAAGATTAATATAATGTAAGATTAACATCAATGTAACATCAATATCTCATCAAGAAAAGAAAAAGTTTACATTCCATTAAAATTTATATTCCAAATAGGAGTAGTTATTTTTTAAGTGGAAAAATCACGTAATCAAGATCGCAAATTATTAATCTGTTGTTGCACTGCTTTTAAACTAGTTCCACCAGTAGTTTGGTATTAATTCACGCTAGAGTTGAAATCCCATATGCGGGAAACATTATCTTCAAATGCTTCACTAAAACAAATATATACTTTTAAGCTTTACTCATCCATACATTTTCATCTGCATAATTCTTAATTATATCTTATTGTTTTTAATTGTGACACAGTCACTCGGATAAGGGTATTCCATATGATTCAATCAGAGTGACAGCCTTTCCAACCAGATGATGACTTTCTCGAAAATGGACTTAAAAAAAAAGAGATATTTTAATGTTATAATTAGTAATTATAAATAAGTTCTCACATATTTATTAAATAGCACTTTATATTATATGAGGGATAAAGTCTGTAATACAATTCTTTCATGAAAAAATCATGATTTAATATATCAAAAACATCGTGTTTAAAAAAGATTCAAACAGTTTGAAAGTTAATTAGTTTTGAGGAGGATATACAATCAATTTAACTTGTATGCCAAAATCACATAAAAATCATATTAAAATTTTGAATAAAAATTCTTGAATAATAATTTTTTTATTGTATATGTATGTTTGTAATTAACATCGAAACTTTTTTTTCTTGAGTTTCTTAAAGAACTAAAATTTAAACATTGCTAGTACTAGCGTTACATAGTATATACGCAAAGAAGACATTGATCAGATTTTGTATACCATATAGCTTTGAAAAAAAGTGGATATAATGATAGTAGAGTGGCACCTTTAGAACCAGCGAATTCAACGAATTAAAACTGACGAGTTAAGAGACTTATAGATTCCAATTTCAATAACAGTTGAACCGATCAAGTTCTGAGTACGCTCAATCGAGCTTGGATTTGAATTACATAATAATAGGCCAGTCAAATTAGACAAAAAAAAGGTTTGAGCGGGAAAGTGAACGCAATTCAATGAAACCTTTTGGGGCTCGTTTGGGACGTTTTGAAAAGCTTATTTCCAAGTTTGCGTATTCCCAGGGGCCCGGGAACTTTAAGGGGGCCCCCCTTTATAAAAATTTCGTTTTTTCGCCATATCTCGGCCAATTGCTATCGGATATTAACGTTTGACATCCCATTTTGTAGCCTTTTTTGCGCCCTACAATTTTGTTCCTGAACATTTTCCACGTAGAGTCAATGGTTCACGTGTTTTTTGCGGTGAAAGGTGGGGGGGGGGACATTAATTTTCACGTTTTTTTGCATTTATCTCGTTTTGGTGAAGATAAATCACTTTTTTCGTCGAAATAAAAGTTGTAGAACTTGAAAAGACGAACAAAATGAGCTATGACTCGATCCGATTCGTCGACAATAGGCCGCCAGGACGGAGGCACGCGCCGGGCCGAGTTCGGCGCTGTTTTCGCTTCTGTCTTTTTTCTAGAGTGGGCATGACATATTTTCTGGGAAGTGTAACGGTTATCGCGCTGTGGAATGCGAGAGTAGGTATACAGAAGACCTTTCCATTGTGCGGAGGGATATACTGGTTCAGACCTGCAGATGCAGGGAACTCGAAACATCTGCTCGGGCGACGTTTTCAGTCAGTTCTTTCGCGGCGTTCCGAGGGTTCGAATGCATGTACAGCGAAGTTTTTAGAAATTATTAAGATGAGCGACTGTTTTATATGTAAACAGCCGTTACTCAACGACGTGCGTGAAGTTAAAGCGAAAGATATTGAAAGACTTCTAAAATTTAGTGAAAAAAGACAAGTGGAAGAACATCGGCATCTTTTGGAAAATGTTCAATCGATTTCTGTGCACAATCCTTGTTACAAGCGATATACAGATTCCCGAATAAAAAACGTCTTTCTTGGAAAAAGCACTTTCGACGAAAGCAGAGAGGACCCACGTGGAAGTAACGGTATGTATAATTTTATTATTCATTTCATTACTTATTTTTTATACATGTTTGTATAAATATCTTATTTATACGCAGTGTCGTTAAAGAAAACGATTCAATAAACGATTTCGTAGAAAAATGACTCGGTTTTTTGACCGGTTTTTTGTCAATTTCATACAGATTTGAAACGATGTTTCTACAAAATTATGCGTCTCTTCTTGCGTCGTTGTTTCACAGAATATCAGAATATGTTACATTATTACATTTACATATTACTTCTTTTGTTTCATGTACTTGTTAAGTTATTACCATTTGCTCATAACAATTTTAGCGATCAAGCTTTAGAAACATGACCATTTGTATCATTTTCAGGCTACGTTAAAGTGCGCGTAAAGTTGAATTAAATCATATGCAATCGTATAATCCGTTTGCATTGAACTAAACCGTTTATCCTGCTCCAACTATTAAACGAGGCTCATGAAACCACTTAACTGTTGCAAACGTATCAATGTACAAAGGTGTCCGTTATATTGCAGTTGTTAACCTAATAGTATTTTACTTCAACCTATTTCTTTAGTAATTACAAGCATTTAATTTCTTCCATGCAGAAGAAGCAGAGGACGTACAAGGGTCACAGACGGATAGTTCTTCCAAGTTTTCACAGCAGTGCCTTTTTTGCAATGAGACAATTCGAGCAGACAAAATGTCACGAGAGGAGCGCAGAAAGATAGTGACAGTAACGCGAAGCGACACCGTTGAAAATATTAAAAAGGTCCTTAACGAACATGGAGATGAATTTTCTTGTGCAGTATGTCAACGTATGGAGTCTGTGCCTGATCTAGTTGCTGCAGGTGCTCGGTATCATGCAGCCTGCGCGATGCGTTACGTATATCGCAAAGGTACTGGAGCAAAGAAGGGTCGACCTGGTGGAGATGAAATTGATGCCGCCATGGATGATATTTATACATATATGGCAGAAAACAGCAATGAATGCCAATTTTCCTTGGAAGATTTAATGGCCCAAGTAAAAGGTGACCTTTGTCCGCATAAGAAAACCGTACGAAAACATTTGCTTCAAAAGTATGGCGATAATCATTGTGACGTCAGAACGCGGTACGGTAATGTGTTTTAAGAACGCCGGTCATAAATTGATTTCGGATGCCTGGTATCGTGAAAGAAATAAAAATGAAGCAGAAGAACGATTGCGTGTCGTGCGCGAAGCTGCCGCAATCATTCGCGAAGACATTAGATCGGTTGTTTACGACTTAAAAAATTATCCACCTTCCGACAGTTTCCTTGCAAGTGCCGAATCCGAAATACCTACATCTTTGACAGTTTTTATGAACGAAGTCATAAATAAAAATAAAAAGTCAAACACCGAACGTTCATCACAATTTTTAAAGACTAAATGTATATCAATAGCACACGCAATAATTTCTGCTGTACGTCCACGTTCTTTCAACTCTTCTGTAAAAATCGGCATCGGTGCTTTCTTATATAAAAAATTCGGATCTAAAACGTTGATTGATGTACTGTCGAATTTGGGATTTTCGGCGTCATATGCAGATGTCATGACGTATGAAAATTCGTGCATACACAGGGGTACCAGTAACATTCTTGCCGGATCGTTTTCGCAATTTGTTTTCGACAACGCGGATTTCAATATAAAAACAATCGACGGTCACGGTACTTTCCATGCCATGGGTGGCATCCACTGTGTCACGCCGAGGACCGGTGTCGCTCCCGAACTGCTCAAAATCTTGGCTTGCAGACGTACGGGAAGGTGTGGCGCGGCTTGTGGATGTCGCAAATCTGGCATGAAATGTTCCGTTGTTTGTCGCAGTTGTGATGAAGAAACATGCGACAACCTGAGCAATGTCCGCGAGGACATCGATTCCGATGACGAATGCGATTTCATCGACGACGGTCCTGCATTGCACTACATGGAAGAAGAAGGCAATGAACAAGAAGAGGACAGTGAGCAGGAAGAACCCTTCAACAAACGATCAAGGATCGTTAGCAACTAAAAAAATGTACAAACGCTGTATTTTTCAACAATTACTTTTCTTCGGCTACAATAAAAAAAATAAAATGAAAATGAATGATTTTGAAAATAACTTATTTCAACTTTTTTGAATTGCTTTATTCTAAACAGCCCACTTCCTTTCGTTACATTTCAATAATGAAATACTAAACAATTATATTATTCTACAATTTCATATAATTGTACAAAATTGTAATAACGCTTATTCAACAAATTAAAACATATTATAATACATTACTTTTCATATTGTCATTGTATGAAATATTTCAAAATTTATATCTCACATACTACAGTAAAAACATTCCATTCTAATTTGGTTTCGAAATTACACTTCAATTACACTTTCAAAATAACACTGATTCTTGTTATGTTAATGAATGAGAATTTTAATAAGTTATATACTTCTATGGTCCTGCCTTCTATGGTTTATTGTCGACGAATCGGATCGAGTCATAGCTCATTTTGTTCGTCTTTTCAAGTTCTACAACTTTTATTTCGACGAAAAAAGTGATTTATCTTCACCAAAACGAGATAAATGCAAAAAAACGTGAAAATTAATGTCCCCCCCACCTTTCACCGCAAAAAACACGTGAACCATTGACTCTACGTGGAAAATGTTCAGGAACAAAATTGTAGGGCGAAAAAAAGGCTACAAAATGAGAGGTCAAACGTTAATATCCGATAGCAATTGGCCGAGATATGGCGAAAAAACGAAATTTTTATAAAAGGGGGCCCCCTTAAAGTTCCCGGGCCCCTGGGAATACGCAAACTTGGAAATAAGCTTTTCAAAACGTCCCAAACGAGCCCCAAAAGGTTTCATTGAATTGCGTTCACTTTCCCACTCAAAACCTAATTTGACTGGCCTATAATAAGTATTTTTATTTCCCATCTACGTGCCCTACAAACAGAAATATTGCAACAATGCAAAGTACGAATTTGAGAAACTTACATTTAGAAACGTCGTCGTTGTCGTCATCATCGCTTGTACTGTTTGGTTTTTCATTGTTATATTGCTTGATGTTTTATGAATTTCCGATAAATCGCACTTATGAGATCAATGATACATGCTAATTGTATATAGTTTACAAATGTGTACACATGTATTAATGTACGGTAATTTTGATCGATGTCGATTCACGAACCTTTGGCTCTATCAATTCCTTCCTTCCGAAGTTTCACTAATTAGGATAGTTCGCTTTCCAATTTGCGCAGGTTGAATAATTATATTCCAACATTTGACAGTGAGTTATGAAGTCATCGTAGATAACAATTAAGTTTTCCGTGTCTTTTTGTAGGTTATCCAGTTATATTTCTTAATAAAAATTATTTCCGCAGTCTCTTTTTTCTTGGTATGTTTTTCGTGATGTAAGATTTTGGCGCAGCCAGCCAAATTCATGGGCGTGAAAGATTCTATGCTTGCTGACTACCGAGTGATTGGATTCGTGTTTGAAAAGGACCACGATACATGGTCGAAACGTTGCGAAAGTAAATAAAGTTATATTTTGGTGAGTTTGCAGTCAAATTAATACCCCCCTTCTTGAAATGAAAAAAATTCGTCTGCTTTGTTAACAAAGCCATAGCGCGTATATAAAATTTTTTCACTTTCGAATTTAATTGCGGAAAGAATTTCCACTTAGATACCATATGCATATAGTGGCAAATATCAAGCCGTATAAAATACTTTGGCATTTCAACAGTATGTTCCGTTAAAATTAGAGCAAAACATATTGTTAAATAATGTTTTAAGTTAGAACATTGACCGAAAGCTTTCGCGATAGCATTAAATAATGCCATATCAAAATCACATACAACTGATCGAGAAATTGGAAAATTTGTTTTTCGAATCGATCCAATACACAAGAATTCGCTAAGCCAATATTGAATAGCATTGACATTTTGCACAGCGCATAACATTTGGAATACTGGCATTTTGTAGTAGGAGTATTTGCGACGGCTAGATATATATGTGATGATAGTTCTTCATTTGGTCATTGAAATTTTTTTATAAGTGAACCAGTTGCATTAATATAAAGAATGATGATATTCTAAATAAATAATCATCTGTTCAGTAATGAACAAAGAATGGATCATAGCCTATACCATGAATGGAACCTTTTTTTTTTCTTTGTGGGGAAATGCTTTACGCACGGTTTCGGAGGAGGACCGGTGGTAATGTGGGACTCCCCGGGATTAAGTTTCTCGAGTTACCCATTAAAACCCCACGGTAACCGACTTTCCGCACTTTTGGAGGACGCCGGGAAAAAACTTCTATACCTCCGGTACACTATGAATGGAACCTGCATGATTCGTATATTTCATATTTTGCAGATTAGTGTACGCACATAATCTCTTGATTTGCAATTTGAGATCTTGTCTTTCTTGTTTCGTCTTTCAAAGCTAGATATTTTGTATAGATGTGGAGGTTCCGAAGCACACAAATTCATTTTTTTTGTAGCTTTTTGTCTTCGTCATGTTGTCGCCGATAATGTACCTGCTGCGAGAGATTGCGATATCTCTACTTTTTTTTGTCCACTCAAGGGACGTTTCTTTGTGTGTGTAATATCTGCATTAAAATTTGATACACGACATTCCATTTGAACATCTGTTACCTTTAAGTATTAGGTATACAAATTTGCTTCCGCCGTTTTTTTTCCGAAAGTCGAGGCATTATTGTAAAAAACTGGTTATACATTTATGATTCAAAGTATTGTCCATCGCTGGCCACTACTTTCTCCCATCTTTCGGGCAGCGTACGAATCCCGCGTCGAAAAAACTGGTCATCTTTTGAGGCGATCCACGCGAATCGATCCAATTTTTTACTTCTTCATAAGACCGGAAGTGCTGGTCAGCCAGGCCGTATGCCATTGATCGAAACAAGTGATAGTCAGAGGAAGCAACGTCTGGAAAATACGGCGGGTGGAGTAGGACTTCCCATTTCAAGTATGTCTTTCCCGTTTCCAAGTATGTCTTGACCACTTTCGCAACATGGGGTCGAGCATTGACATGCTGCAAAATCACTTTATCGTGTCTCTCGTTGTATTGCGGCCGTTTGTCTTTCAATGCTCGGCTCAAACGCATCAATTGCGTTCGATACCGATCGCCTGTGATTGTTTCAGTTGGTTTTAACAGCTCATAATACACTACGTCGAGCTGGTCCCACCAAATATAGAGCATGACCTTGGAGCCGTGAATATTCGGTTTGGCCGTCGACGTGGAAGCATGGCCGGGAACTCCCCATGATTTTCTGCGCTTGGGGTTACCGTAATGAACTCATTTTTCGTCCCCAGTCACAATGCGATGCAGAAATCCCTTCCGTCTTTGCCTTTCAAGCAGCTGTTCACAAGCAAACAAACACCGTTCAACATCTCTCGGCTTCAATTCGTACAGCATCCAATTTCCTTGCTTCTGAATCATTCCCATGGCTTTGAGGCGTTTTGAAATGTTTGTTGAGTCACTCCCAATGATCGTGCCAATTCTTCTTGATTTTGACTAGGGCTCGGAAAAAGAACCGGGTAATATAAAATTCGGGTACCCACCCGTGGACCGGGTACCCGCGCATACGGACCGGTTCTGCGGGTACCCGCTAATTCGGGTACCCGAAGAACCGTGTACGATGCGGGTACCCGTGGAACCGTATGCAATACGTGTATCCGCGGAATCGTATGCGATACGGGTACCCGTATTAATTCGGGTATTCGCTATATGCTTCATATATTGCGTGTAATTTTGTCAAGCTTACGTAGGTATTATAAATAATAATATTATATACATTTATGTAGTAGATATTTTATGAGTTTTATTTTTTATATATATTTTATATATATTTTTTATATATATGCTCTCTCTGTCTTCTTATTTTAAATATATTGTCTGTTTTCATACAAGAATACTAAAAGATTAACATTTTCTGGTGTTAAACAATTTCATTTTCGCGTTACAATATTGCCCGCTGAGGAAAATGCTCTTTCTGAACTCGCGGATGTCGCAGATATTGCTAAATATTTCCTCGCCCATTCTGCAAGTATTGGATATTTATCGATTCTTGCCTTCCACCATTCGAGGGGCGATAAACTATGATCGATAATTATCTCCATTTGATAATGATCGAATTGTTGCTGCCAACCAATTTGTGTCTTTGACAAATTTTTCTTAAAAATAAAATCTAATGCACTTCCAATACATGAAGTATTTTCCTTCGGTACATCAGTTGAAGTCCGCGTGTGTATCTGTAATAAAATATTCATTTTATTCTATTTCTTTTATTAAAATTTTATAAACTCTTTTATTTATTAGATATTAACATCAATAAGCAAGCATAATAATGTACGTATAAACTATGAAACAAACTACAATTAATTTTATATAATTATATAATATATAAAACCTATAATTCTTTCTTCATAAAGTCTTTTATTCTCTCCTCCTCTTCCTCAGCTGTTAAATCTTTGTAACGAGGATCAAGAAAGCTTGCAATTTGATGTACGCTGACTTTCTTGTTTGGTTGTAATGTCATATCAAAGCGCTTCATCAGTGATTGACGTAATATTTGTTTGAACGTTGACATGCAGTCTTCGTCCAAAACGTCATTTGGTAGATGATTATCTATGATTCCTCGTATTACCGGACGAACCAAAGATATTGTGACTTCGGCTGAAGAGCAAAATACGGTGGTTGCACATTGCAGAGGCTTCAGAAGTGTCACTAGTTTTTCTATAATCAACCATCCAATTGCAGTGATTTCTAAGTTTTGTGCTTGTCTCTGTTTTGTTATAGATGTATTATTTAATACTGCCAAAATAGGAGTTTTATTATTTTGTAAACGTTCACATATGTAATAAGTGGAATCCCATCTTGTAGGACAATTTTGAATTAATGTCTCCTGTGGCAGATTAAGTTTAATTTGAGTATTGTGTAACTCTTGCGTTGCTAATGCAGAATGTTTAAAATGTCCAACAATTTTTCGTGCTTTTTGTATAATGCATGCTACACTTTCCAATTGCAATGCATCATTCACAGCTAGCTGTAGAGTGTGAGCTGCACAGTTAACATGTTCATTTATATTTTGAAGATTTTCTCCCGCGTTTATCATATTTGATGCATTATCGTGTACTATAGCAAAAATTTGGTTTTCTAAATTCCAATCTAAGAATATCATTTCTAGTCCTAACGCTATATTCTCAGCTGTATGTCGTTCTTCTAATTCTGTTGTACATAAAGTGTGATTTCTTAATTCCCATGTTTCTTTATCTATACAGGGTGACCCATTTTAACTTAGGCAGCCAAATAACTCGAAAAATAAGCACACTACGAAAAAATGTTTAGAATCAAAATTTCGTCATTTCGAGGGGGACGTACAATGACGTTAAAATCAGCCCCCCACCCCTCCCCCTGGGCGGTGAGGGGGGGCAAGTTTGAAATCTTAAATGGGAACCCCTATTTTTTATTGCATATTCGGAATCTTTGGCTAAAAACACATACAATTTGTCTGAAACATTTTTCTCGATTCATGATAGATGGCGCTGTAATCGACGAAATTCAATTTCTTCGATTTCTCTTACTGAGAACCCATGCTTACGATTCTGCAATAAATTAACAATAAAAATACTACGTTTTCATTGTTAATACTCGAAATTAGTCTTAAAACAAACTTCTCATTATTTTTTATTACTCATTAATTACTTCTCAAGAAACTGCTTTTAGCGTAACCTGCCCTTTAGGCAACTTGAATGGTCCGAAGTACCGAGACATTTTGGACTTTCTATCTGATGGAGTTCTTCTAAGTATCCCTCCAAAATTTTGTCCATTTAGTGCCAAAGTGTCACAAGTGTTTATGTATTTTTTTAACATTTGTACTCTGATAAAATTCTGGTAAAATGGCAAATTATACGCCTACAGAAGTAGTCGATATTCTTATAACCTTTGGTGAATGTGGTAGAAATTACAGACTTACTGCCCGTACTTATGCGGAGCGATTCCCAAATCGCCGCCATCCTACTGATCAACAAATTATAAACATTGAAAGGAGATCTCGTAATAATCCACTTCATCGCGAAAGGCGAAGGAATAGACTTCATAATAATAATGACCCTAGATTGCTCGCAGTTTTGGCTATGGTTCATCAAAATCCCCATATTAGTACCCGTCAAATAGAACGAGAACTGGGAATCCCTCAAACTACGGCACATAGATTGTTACGATCAGTCAATTACCATCCGTATCATATTACTCTGGTACAGGAATTAAGTGAGGCCGACTGCGTACTCAGAGTACAATTTTGTAGATGGGCTCTTGAGATGTTAGATCAGAATCCAGATTTTTTTAGTAATGTTTGTTTCAGTGATGAAGCAACATTCATCAGCAATGGTAGTCTCAATAGGCATAATTGCCACTATTGGTCACCAGAAAATCCACATTGGTATCGTGAGGTGCTTAATCAACATCGTTGGAGTTTATATGTATGGGTAGGCATTTGCAATGGCCAAGTCATTGGACCTCATTTTTTTGAACGTCCAATTAATAGTCCAATGTATTTAGAATTCCTCGAAAATGATTTGCCAGCATACCTAGAGAATGTTCCCCTTGCAGTTAGACTAAATTTATGGTATCAACAAGATGGTGCTCCTGCTCATTATGCTCGTATTGTACGGATGTTTTTGAATCAAAGGTTCCCAAATCGGTGGATAGGGCGGGGTGGACCAGTTCTGTGGTCTCCGAGATCACCGGATTTGAACCCCCTTGATTTCTTTTTATGGGGATACGTTAAAGATGCAGTGTATAGTGAAGCTCCAACGACAAGATTGAATATGATGGAAAGAATAAGAAGAGCTTGTGAAGCCATAACTTCTTTAATGCTAGAAAATGTACAACGTAACTTTCGCTGTCGATTACTGTTATCCTTAGAAAATAATGGTGCACACTTTGAGCATCTCCTCCATGCGGAGAGAGCTGATAACAATGCAATCATGCCTTAACTGGTTGGGTCACCACACGACCTTGCCTTCACTGGCTGGGTCACTACTTGACCTTGCCTTAACTGGTTGGGTCACCACACGACCTTGCCTTCACTGGCTGGGTTACCACACGTTCAAGCACCCCGAATTGTGAGAGGCGAGGGGACTCACGTTAATCAAGCACCCCGAAGGGAACAGAAAACTGCTACGTCCACGTCGTTGTTCCTGGGTTACGCTAAAAGCAGTTTCTTGAGAAGTAATTAATGAGTAATAAAAAATAATGAGAAGTTTGTTTTAAGACTAATTTCGAGTATTAACAATGAAAACGTAGTATTTTTATTGTTAATTTATTGCAGAATCGTAAGCATGGGTTCTCAGTAAGAGAAATCGAAGAAATTGAATTTCGTCGATTACAGCGCCATCTATCATGAATCGAGAAAAATGTTTCAGACAAATTGTATGTGTTTTTAGCCAAAGATTCCGAATATGCAATAAAAAATAGGGGTTCCCATTTAAGATTTCAAACTTGCCCCCCCTCACCGCCCAGGGGGAGGGGTGGGGGGCTGATTTTAACGTCATTGTACGTCCCCCTCGAAATGACGAAATTTTGATTCTAAACATTTTTTCGTAGTGTGCTTATTTTTCGAGTTATTTGGCTGCCTAAGTTAAAATGGGTCACCCTGTATAATGCACCGTACAGGATAAGAAAGTATCTTGTGAAATAGATGTCCAAATATCCGTAGAGCACGATATATCGGCACCTTGCATCTTGTGTTGCAAGGACGTTTTCATTTCGTCATAATTTAATTGCAACAGTGAGAATTGTTTTTGCTGCGGGTACCACATATCTAGGTTCTACTGTAGCCATAAAATTTCAGAATCCTTCGCTTTCAACAAATAAAATCAGCAATTGATTTGTTATAATTAGACAAGCTAGCGATTTAGATATTTCTTCTTGATGATCTCTGCATATTAATTCTCTTTCTTTTCTTATGCCGCGGCTATCTTACGTCATCTTAAACGAAGATCGTACTCATTATTTAAAAGTATGAAAATATTAATTCTCTAACCTAAATTACTTATTATATGTTTCCGAAAAATTATATGATTGAACATGATATGTATTAATAATTAATATACATGTTAATATTTACCGATATATTGTATTAGAATTGTGTGTAAAATTATATAGTTTATAATAACGTTATCTCAAAATTTAAATACAGATTACAGATTACAGAGAAATAAAACATTAAAATCTTTATCAAAATAAGGATCCAAAGCTTGGTCCTTACCTATTTTTGAAGATAATGAAGAATCTACATTTGAAGACGAAGAAGCAACAGAAGAGGAAGCAACAGACACTTCAGTAGATTCCAGATAATTTCTGTTTCACCAGAAAAATGAGGATATTAAGAATTTCAGAATACATCAATTATAAATGATATTAACATAATTGCGTCAATTATACGAATCGAATATACAAATATTAACAGTTACTTAATCTCGTTATTATTCTCTTGCTCGTTTGGTCTCGCTTCGTCTTTTTCGTTACTTGTGATATGATGTATACCTCTTAAATGTTTACCTAATGAACTTGTTGATCCTGAATATTCAAAAGAGGTATCACAAATATTGCAGAAAGCGGATTTCTTATCTGTCGACGTTCTGCAGTATTTCCACACCCAGCTTTTTCTTTTAGACATATTTGTATCAAAATTTCAAAATCACTACTTAGGCTCTTGAGAGTAACTGTTCGATTCCTTTGTCTTCTTTCTATTCGCAATATATTTGTAAATAAACCGAACAGCTGAGCACACACGGACGTGTGACATAAACATTTCTCGCTTATGTGGAGCCGTTTCCTACCTTTGGTAGGAAATATCACATCACTGCACTCACAATTCACAAAAGATATGGAAAAAATATCCGCGAATTCGGAAAGAGCGTTTTCCTCAACGGGCAATATTGTAACGCGAAAACGAAATTGTTTAACACCAGAAAATGTTAATCTTTTAGTATTCTTGTATGAAAACAGAAAATATATTTAAAATAAATCTATATATACATATATAATTCTTAAGTTTAGTTTAGTTTAGTATCGTTTAGTTGATTTCTTTATTTTCTTATATTATTTGCTTGATAGTTGATAAGTTTAGTTAGTTTAGTTGACTTTGCATGTTTTGACGTTATGCTTAACGAATCGGCCGAAGCGGCGATCGGGCAGCAGTAGATGAGCGACTTATCGGTCCTGGTGCTGCCATCGATCATCGCGGGCCGGTAATCATTTTTGGCGAACGGGGTACTGTCTGCGGGACTTTTGCAGAGACCCGAGCCACGGCACTCGCCGTTGAGTCGCCGGACAGAGAACACGTCTTGATAAGACTGGTGCACACCCGCTCCTTGCTTGCTTGCCGCCTCTTGTGCCTGAGTTTTCGGATCTCTCGCCGATGCTTGTGCTTGTGCCTGACCACGGTCGTACATACAGGTCCGGCAACACCGGTGGTGGGGGTATAGCTCTTAGTGACGGCAAAAAGTTTCTTACAGTCGCCACAAGCTGTGGTGCGCTGCTGTTATGTCTGTATGGATTGTGTAAGGTACGGTTAGGCTGATGGTAAAATCGCATACAAATATATTTAAATAATTAGATGCCAGGCCGAATAATAATGAAGATATGTGAATTATTGAATAATTTAATTCAATGTACATTCCTAAAATGTAAAGGTCCTTCTAAGCCCCAAATATTAATTACCTAAGCTAATACGAAGGCTGATTATTAAATGTAACCTTTTATATTTATCTATTAGCAGTCAAAGTAGTGTAGGTGGTAGCGTTTTTGCTTTTGAACCCAAAGATCGTGAGTTCAAGACTTCTCTATCGATTTTTTTTTTATTATTATAATATTACTCATTATGAATAATAAATACGATTAATATAATGAAATAAACACTAAATAAAATAAACAAATAATTTTATTTAATAATTTTTATACATTACTTAACTTTGATATTTTACGATGTATTATCGACTTTTTTTTATGTTTTTGATTTTCTTGAAAAGTGAACTGCCGCATTCTTAGCCGTAAGTAGTAAAAAATAGCATAAGATAAAATTTCAGAACCATGTTCTTTACAAGGAAAAGTAAAATCATAAGTGTCTAAAACTTTATCCACCGTTACATCGAATACATTTGAAAAAGTACAATTTTCGGCAAAACATTTTTCCACATATCTGATCAAATCAAAAAAGTGTATATTGGTATGAATCAAGCCACCTCGCGTTTTTAGATTTACTAATTGACTTAACGAATTACTTCCGTTACCGCTTACAATAGAGCTTGTGCAACAAGAACAATTTTTGTAAGTTTCGTTTTTTAAAACTTGTTTGCTCAAGTACCCTGAAAATTACGATAAATAGTATTAGGTTTTTTAAATAAATCGAAAACTGATTTACACAAATAAAATGAAACTCACTTTTTAAAACACATATGAGTGTTTACACTTGGAAACAAATATTCTCGATTATGCTAAAAAGCTTTATGTAAAAAAAGTCATTAAAGTATTCTTTTATAAATGGTAATTGTATTACATTTATAAAAAAATACTAATAATAAGATTAGTGTTAGCGAGTACTTCTACGTTAGTTCACATTGTTTTAAATATTTATGAAAATCTTTACCACATGATTTACCCAATGTTTGCTTCCTCAAATAAGTACAAATATTGCAAAGTGAAAAATATTATAATTTGTTAAATTTCTAATTAATATTATTTTGCTTGAAATTAATGAAAACCATATTTACTAATAGAAATAATTAAACACTAATAATTTAACAGAAATAATTAAATAATTAAATATTTCTCAAAAATGTTATATTTTTTATTATTACACTACGGGAAGTTTTATTTATTGTCTGAATAAATTTTCTCTTTTTGAGGAAGCAAAAAACATGCGTATTTAATACAATACAGTATTGGGGGAAGAAAATGTAAATTGAAAAACCTGTGACGTAGTAAATAATGCAGTCTAAAATTTCTGACGAAGCATAATCATGCTCAAAAACTTCGTCAGCCTCCCACTCATTGTTCGTAATTATTACATCAATTTTATTTTTTAATTTTTTTAACGCTGCTTCAGTTTTAGATTCACTTGGTCGGTAAATTTCTTTAATATCTGACAGTTTTATCATTGTTTCGTTGTCTTTTTCAGTGACATTGCAATTACCATAAAGTGGCGGTTTTATAAGACTGTATACGGATAAAAGTTTGTAAAGAACTAAAAACGTTGGTGATGTGGGGTGCTCATTAGTACCTGCTGCTCCACGGATTGTGCCAAAAAATTTCTGCATGAATGTTACTAACAATTATGTACAACATTAACGTATTAATAACTGCATATGAAGAAAATCTTACCTCCAAATTGTCTTGATTCATTTTGCCAGTTAAAAGATATTTAAAATTGTACCTGTTAATTAGGTATTCGCATAAATCTAACGTAGATTTGATTGTAACTCTCAGACCTTGAGCAGTTTCTTGACTTAGAAATTCATTTACGTGTATTAAACCATTTTTTACATTCTTTTCCCACTTATTTAACCACTGTAAAGCATCTGTTAAAACCTACAAACAAATTCATTTATTTCAATAATTGTTTTAACAAAAAAAGTTTCTAGTATAACGGTAGCTTGAAATGATCAGTTAAATTTCACAAATTTTTGATAAAAATTAAAACAAGTTGATTGATTTGGTGTTTCGATAAAATCATAGAAAAATTTGTATAACGATTTCATAACACCAATTAAATATTTTTACCTGGTAATCTTTGCTTTCCAACGTTAAGCCTTCGTTGGGTTGTTTTCGATTGAGCGCATCGAACAAATCATTTATTTTCAAACAGAATGCAATCGTCTCGTTGCAGCCTTCAAACTCTGCTATTTTGTGTTCGGAATAGAAACGTAAGCCCGCTGCAACGGAGTTACTGAAAATCTAGAAGATAAGAGTCAGCTAACGGTGTTGGGCTTGTATGTAAAATATTTATGAAACTATGTGTTAATGAAACTATTTATTTATTTTTATATTAGTAAAACATGGGATTCCAACATTATATTACATGTCACGGACACAAAGCACGATTATCACACACGAAGTGCATGATATGATCGTGCATTTGCGCTTGAAGTGCATGCATGATTTTTTAGTAGCATAGCGTAATTAAAGTACTGTGCGCCGAGCAAAGCAGAAAAGTATTTAGCGCCAAAAAGCTCACAGTAAATTGAATTGTACAATGTATATTGTAGTACGTTAAAAAAAAAATAAATAAATAAAGAAATTTTTCGCTATACGTAAAGATTGTAATCTTACCTGTGTTGCTAATTTGACGCGCATTTTTGATGTGCTATCTAATTCGACATGGCGTCTTGATATTTTTGGACAAACTCGCGCATTCCCTATTAGCGTTGAATCCAAGTTATACAAAGATTTAAAAAATTTCCACTGGACAAAATTAGATCCTGTATCAACCTATCAATACGTAATTATTGAAATACGATACAATTTTTGTTTTCAAATATAAATCAAGAATATTCGTTTCATTACAATTGCACGTACCCGTAGTTGACCTTTGTTGTATAATCTGTTTCTGACACATTTTATGAGATGTGGAGTGTCCGAAAATATGAAGACTTTTCTGTCACCGTCCATTGGATGTTCAAACCAGTTTTTCAAGTTTTTCCTAGACGAATCAACGCCTAAATACTTCCACATGTTCCTGTTTGTGGAAGCTCCATCTCCAATCACACCGTGAATTTTGGCTCCAGCATCTTCCAGCAAACATATCGCCTTTACAACTATTTTAGCCAGCTCCTGTCCACACACAGAATTTTTCGAGGCGAATACGGCGATTGGTTGAGTACATTTATCCATTAAAGACTGGTACTGCAGAACAAGGCCGTGAGTCGCTAAATCATTAATATTATTACTTTGCAGCCCCATCTTCTCCAAAATCGATCAATCCTGTGTAGCTCAATGTTTTCGATCGTACCGATATAGATTTCCGCAGATTAATCTCATCAAGTGTCAAAATACCATGACATTCTTTACCTTTATTCTTTAATGTTTCTTTAAACAATTTAAAAAATTTAGTGTCAAAGCCGCATTTGATATCGATTAAAGAAATATAATTTCTGATGGTTTTTGTACATGGTAACGGTAGTATATTGTTTTTTCTTAGATGCTCGTAAAATGATTCTGATCTTATATTCATCAGCATACACGTAACGATAAAATCATCTGAATAACGATTCCCTTTACTGTCCTTCTTGTTTGCTGCGTCTATAATTTGTTGAATTATGAGTCTTTGAGGTTTTGGAATATTATTTAGTGTTTCATTTGATACTTTTAACATTTTCATTTGATATTGCATAATTGTATCTGATATACTTTTAATGTTATTTTTTAGACGTATTTCTTTCGCGTTTTTTGCTTTAATCTTTTTTCGTAGTGCTTTCAATTGCATTTGATACTGTGGATTATTGGAAGACGAAACGCGTTGAATTTTCTTATTTTTATTGAATCTATGCACATTACTCGTCAAATTTTTGTTTAATTTTTTGCAGTTGATACACCTATCACTGTTTAACGATATTAAATTGCAATTTACGTGTCGGCAATCAACGCCAATCGAGCTTTTTGTTGATTTCTGATCAGATTGAAAATTGGTAACGCCCTTACAAATTCGCATATCCTTGAATTTTTTTAATAAATCAGGAATATGTGATAAATTTCTCAACGTAGATGGAAGATTTGTATTCAAAATATCGATAGGTGTCATGTATACTTCATAAAAAATATCTCGGCAGCCAGTGATGAAAACTGTTTTTTCAAACACGTGTTTTTCCTTCCCATTTTCATTGACTAAAGTAGGATAAGTAAAAAACAAAGCTTCCTTGCTTTTGAATATTGTAGTACCAACGTTCCACGGTTGAATTTTGGACAAACAAATGTTTTGAAAGCCATCTTTTTCTAAAAATATTAATAAAAAATTTTTAATCGAAAAAACATTCGTAGCTGTTAACTTATTATATTATTAAAGAAATAATTAATTTTTGACCGACACAATGAGCAAAATAGTGTTATGCATTTCACGAATAAAAAACAGCGTTTTAATAATTCTAATTGTATTGGATACCTTTTGTTGCAATGAGCGGAATACTTTTTTAATATGATAATAAAAAAAATTAATACGATTTGAAAATAAAAAATCGTGTGTATGTGAATAATGAATACATATTATTTTTTATTAATCGTTACATTAAGAGTTTTGATATCTATAATTATGCATAATATTGCTATTATAAAATATTTTTTTATAGTAATTAAAATATAATGATGTATATATACACGCACATACATACCTATACACTGGAACTTGAAAGTTACCGATTCAAATGTCACCGATGCGTAAGAAATTTTTTCTTCATTTTCAGTACGTGATAAGTTACTAGTAGAAATTGGCTGACTATCATAAAAATTGTCTTGGAATTCAGAACTTTCGTTAATTTTTGATCGTTTTTTATTTTTCGTTGATTTAATAGAACTCGTATGTCGCCTTTTCCGCGATCTTCTCATCTTCCGTAACAAATCTAGGCTGAGTAACGTCACTTCCTCAACGCATTTAATTTTAGGTTTGACATCTTTTTTTCCGACACAAGTATTTTGGATCTCACTTATACTCGTTTGTACAATTTCCTGTTGCATGGACAATTTTTCTTGTTTTGTATTTGATAGGCTCAAAATAATGTTTTTATTTGGCGAAGTATTTTTTACAACATCATTATCACTGTTTTCCTCAAGATCAAACGTACTTGACGTAGAAGTACTTTGAGTAATAGCAATGTCAGCATTAAATGCCATATTAGTTTTGTCTAGACTGCTGATTAAGTGCTCATTGTGTACAAATTTGTTGTCGCTACTGTATGTTGCTATATATATGAAAAATAAAAATCACTTTTTTATTTAGTGATACAGTAATCGAGTGTATTGGGAATATTATCTTTCTTAATTCTGGACCCACGGGATCTATTGGCTAAAAATTCACATCGCGTCGCGAGCCGTTGTGCGTCAAGTAGCATGCATTTTTATACCTGTATATGTTGTATATATAAATATACAAATGCATGCTACTTGACGCAAAACGGCTCGTAGCACAGCGTGAATTTTTAGCTAATAGGTTTTCAATTATAATAAATTGTAAAAAACACATCGAAAATGTGGGTTACGTTTTTTTTTTTTTTTTTTTTTTTTAAATTGATTTTCGTGATTTTTTGAATGGTAGGACCTCGAAATGCAACTACGTCTTTTCAAAACATTATTGACCAATTTCGTGCACAATAAAGTACGAATTTTATTGATTCGTAAGAAATTATTAGATCTCTGGAGCCACATTTAACAAAAACAACACAATAATACTTCACTAATGACGAAATTGTCTTATTAGTTATCGTTACGTTAAATGAAAAAGATTTTCACGTTGATAATAGTAAATAATGATTATTAAAAAAATTTTTTCGTTCACGATTCTAAAGTTACAATAAAAAACAATCGTATCAAAGTTTACTGTACTATCACCAATTTCAATAATAATTGTATTAACGATCATAATAAAATGTAAAGTTGTTATACACTTACGAACTGGCTTTGCATAAGTGTGATCAGTTTGAATTTTAAATAATTTGCTGTGGGACCTTCTCTGTGGCTTTGATTCTGTGTCACAGAATATCGACGGTATAGATCCTTTTTTAAAGCGCGAACGTTGTCGTGACACCTTTAATAAAATATATATAAACAATTCATATTGCGCATACTTTTTTAATATTAGCCTCATTTAATCAGAGTATGTGTAAAGACGATGGTGTGTACGTGAAACGGTACGCGAAAATACACGCGACAAACCACTAATATAATAAAATAACATAATGAAAATTTATGCGACACACGAAGGATTAGTGATTAGTTCGTCGCCTATATTTTCGCGTACCGTTTCGCGTACGCGCAGTCATCTCTATACATACTTTCAATATCAATATGCAAAGTCACAAAACATAAATTGTTTACAGAAAAAATAATGATTTGTTTACGTATTCAGTTTTTACCGTATAATTATTCAAGTGTTTCTTTTACCTGTGAAACATTTCCGAGCGTATCATAACTCAAATAATCTTTTATAATTTCGTGTTTTTTTGCGAAATGCAATTCACAAACTCGTTGATTACGACGTAAATGTGACACATTGGGTATGGCTGCTATCCACTTTTCCCGTACACTTTCATCATTTGGTACTTGAAATAAACTAACCTTTTCAGGATACTTAGAACTATTAGATAAACAATTAGGAATAGCACAAGAAGGCATTGTTGATGATCAGCCTTCGTATTAGCTTAGGTTAATATTTGGGGCTTAGGTGAACCTTTACGTTGTAGAAGTGTGTACACTTTTACATTAAATCTAATTATTAAGTAATTCACACCTCTTCATCATTACTCGGCCTGTTATGTGATTATTTATCTTAAAATATATTCGCATGCGATTTTACCATCAACCTAACCGCATCTGACACAATCCATACAGACATAACAGCAGCGCACCATCACCAGTGGCAGCTATGGGAACTATAGGTGATCGAAATAAGAGCTATACCCCCACCACCGGTGTTGCCGGACCTGTATGTACGACCGTGTGCCTGACTCTCTGCCTTGGCTCCTTGCATGCTTGCTTACGCTTGTGCCTGCCTAGTGGACGCTCGCAGCTTCTTGCATGCCGCCTGGAGTAACGGAGCTGGACGGAGTCTACAGGAGATCTGGAGGATCGACCGGCCTCACGGTGAGTCGCTACTCTTGCTTATCTTGCTTGCCGTATTCGCATGCCCTTTGCATGCTTTTCGCGATAACTGCCGGATCGCCGGTTCGCGCCTTCTATAAGCCGTCCGCGCCGCGGTTATCAATTCGCATTCTAATTAGCGATTTCGCCTCCGGCGGGACAATCGAGACCTTCGCCGAACAAATGGTCCTTCGAGCCGGATTGGGAATCTCGTTCGTTCGTCTTGATAATTGTAATCGCTAGTCTCAAATCGCAATCCGCGCGACGCACTATCGCCGGATTATCGCATTCGTTGTTTTGTTGTAATCGCCGTCTCGTGATCTATGCGACGCTCAATCGATAGATCAATTCTCGTTTACGGCATTATCATCATCAATTTCAATCGTGATCCGCGCGACACTCTATCGCTGGATCCTTGCGCTCGTCGAATCTTGTTAATTATAATTGCCGTCTCGCGATCTAGGCGACACTCTATCGCCAGATCGACACTCGTCTACGGCATTATAATCATTAAAATCCAATCGCGATCCGCGCGACGCGCTATCGCCGGATCACTGCGCCCTTTCATTAAATTTTGCGTGCGTTTTAATTGTAGAAATTCGACCGTTTGTATGTGGTAATTATGATAAGTATATACCGCTCGTTATAAATAATAAAATCATCCGAATTCAAAAGGCCAATGTATATACAAAAAACGAGCAACATGGATGACACAAAAAAATAAAGTATATTTAATCTATCATTGTAACGAACTCAATTTACAATAACAAATACGAAAAATCAAACGTTTCGACCTCACGGGGTCTTCCTCAGCGATAAAAACAATAAGACAATGAGATGTACGCGTCGTTTACATATTGAGTGGTAATTTGTCGATCATACAAGTAAGCTCTAGAAAGTTCGCACGCATGTAATTAGTACGTTCCGATACAAATTTTTACAAAATTCTCCGTCACAAAAACAATAATATAAGTATTATGGTCAAGCAGTAAAATAAAAAATAAAAGTATAAAGAATATGAACAATATAAAAAACATGAAACGAAGGTGACAATTATTCATCGTTAGGTGGCGAGAATACATTGGTCCAGCACTAAAAGATGTAATCTTAGTCCAAGTCTTCGAAGGGGACAAACGGATGTTGTGTCATAATATGTATGTATGTTCGGACGCAATCTGAATATATAACCCGAGTTAGATATGAGAATTAATGTTGTAACGGTATATCAACCCAAGTAACATACAATGTACTTAAACGTCAAAGTATTTATATGCAACTTACAGAAAGAAGCGCAGTCATCCAAAGTTGACACAAGTAACAGTAAAATACTAACGCAGTGGCGAACGTGACCGACACATGTGACAAGAAGCGCAAATCTGAACGTTAGAAACTAACAAAGGGACAAGTTATGTACGTTGCCGTTAGCGTCGCTTCAAATTGATGGTAGAGGGGAGCCTTGCTAGATAATCCAAAATGTGGTAATTACTTAAATCAAATTTAACCGTTGTAAATTATAGCTCAAAGTCACGGTCTGTTGTTACTTAGCGGTGACTGTTACACTGGACAACCTTGTTGACGTCGTTTTTTCTGTTTTTTCTTTTCGCGGTTCGCACTGTGCGCGCTTCAAGGCCTGACGGTTTCTTAGCTTCTTGCTGTTTATTCTATTTTCTTTGCTCCTTATTGTCTACATAGGAGTCCTAGACAATTTTAGAATTGTTGACAGCATAGTGTTCATTTCTAACGATATTTTCGCTGGCGTGTCTTGGTGCGTGTGTTGTCGTTGGTGTCGCGTGTCGCGATCTGGGGAGTTTCCTGCGTTACCGACGGTGCTTTCTCGCCCCAGATAGCCAAATATCCCCACGGTACCCGTACGGTGAGGGTACGGCGTACCCTGCGTACTGACACCGTACTCACCAGGTACGTGCGTACATCGACAGTACCGTACCAATACGACGTACCCAGTACGGCGTACTCTCACTGTACAGATACTGTAGCGCCACCTTATGGATCAGCGTCAGGCGTACCATCACCGTACTGCCACCGTGCTGGTATTCGCGTGGCCAAGCGTATTCCGTACCGGTACCGTATCGGTATTGTATACGATCCGAGTAGTCAGTAGTACGTCGTATCGTCGCCGTACCAGTGCAGTACGTTTTTAATTAATTTAATTAAATTTTTTTTTTAATATTAGGATAATTAAAAAAAGGATTAAAATATTAATAAAATCATTTATTTATACAGCATTTTCACTGTAGAAACAAATTTTTTTCGCTGCTGATGGAGGATGGTTTCAAATTTTGTAGAATCTGGAATCCAACTGGTTCTGGTGATTTTTTTTTTTCTGATTCTTGATGCTGGCATTGACCCTTGTATTGAAGCTGAAAACTGAAAATTAATAAATAAGTAAAAGGATTATCAAGAATGAAAAACATTATGATATTAATTTATTTTATCCTTGATACATTACTTGATATTGTATGGCTGATCTTAATGTTCTTTTGCGTGTGCTTGTCGATGCTGCTTTTACTGCTTCTGCTTCTGACGTAGTTCCAGCGTTGATCCTGAAAAAAAAAATAAAGAGTGAATTAATAGTAAATTATGAAAAAAGTAAATATTGAGGTTTTAATACTTTTTCCACTTGATGCTACTCCTTATGCTGCTTTCACTATTGTTTTTGGTACTCCTCCTAGTGTTGTCCTTGACGTTTCTCTAATGTCTATGATGCTTCTTCTGCTCTTACTGCCCCTTACTGTTCCTAGTATTATCGATGAGCCTGAAAATTGAAAATACAAAACGTAATAACAAAATTATCAAAATAATAAAATATTATGTTTTTATTACTTATCTTTCATGCTTCTCTTGGTGTCTCTTGTCCAGCTGGTTTTGATGCTGCTTTCTCTGAAGTCCTTGATGCTGTATTTGTCACTCTTGCTGTAATCCCTAGTACTGGAAACAGAAAATGAATAAGTATAAATTGAAGAATTGTAAAAGCAATGAATTTTGAAATTCTAATACTGACTTATATTGAAATTTTAATATTTCATCTTTGATGCTTCTCCTGATCTTCTCTAGCTGCTTTCTGTGTTGTCTTTGTTGCTTCCACTGCTTCTACTGCGGTTGTTTCTGGTATTGACCCTAATGTTGACCCTGAAAATTGGAAATGAATGGATAAATAAAAATATTGTAAAAAAAATTTAAATTATAAGACTCATCTTATCCTCTTGATGCTTCTTCTGGTATTGTCCAGCTATTCCTAATGCTACTTTCGGTGTTGTCCTTGGTACTGCTCTTGCTCTGGTACTGTTTTAATATCTAATCTTTAGTGATAATCCTGCAAAAAAAAAATAAAGAAATGAATAGCAAAATTATCAAAAACATGAATATTGAGATTTTAACACTCACTTTATCATCAATCTTCTGCTCCTAATACTGTTTTTGCTCTTAGCCTAATACTCTTGCTACTGCTAGTGTTATTTCAGATTCCGTTTCACTGAATACATCTGAAATGGAAAACTGACAACAGTGAGGTGTGGTTGTGAGGTTTGTTCACAGGTTTTAGCCTTTTTGAGCTCTGCAGTCTTGGACCTGAAACAAAAAGATGCTGTGAGAACGGCCCCACCCCGCCGTTTTCTGTGAAGCTCAACCATTGTAGGACATGCTTCTCCATTAGCAAAATAAAAACTTCCAAAAAAAATTAAAGGATACTATTCATCTCCAAAGAAATCATCCTCCTGCAGCTGATGGTCCTCCGCAAACGCATAGTCTGTCTCGTTCGTCATCTCCTTGTCAAATGTGTCGTTCTCTAAAGCGAAGATACCAGCATCAAATCCTTGGGGCTGCTCGTCCAGTAGGTTTTGTGGCTGATCCTCGATGTCCTCTTCCTCTTGCCGTTGACGACGTGCAGGTGGTTCCTCGTCATCTCCATTGTGTGGCCTTCTCCTGGTTCTGCGCCATTTTCTAGTCTTCAAGCTTTTTAAGGCTTTTTCCAGACTAGCATGCAATTCCATTTCACAGACTTTTGCAAAATGGGTGTTGGCATTCAGAGCATCTGAAAAAAGCAGAAATTGCATTAGTTCACTGCTCAAACGAGCAACGTCAATATACGAACCATGACAAGCTTGAACAAAACGACTGCCTCGTAATTTACAACCAGTTTTGCCGTTCATGGTCAGGAACGGTGAAATTTCCTCATCCTGTGGGAAAACACAGCGGAAATACTCTGCTACACAGTCGGTGGGGTTGGAACGACCAAGATAAATGAAATAGCCAACCTATAAAATAATTTCGAAAATTAAAATAACCAGATTACATTTTCCATTCTAAACACTTACCAAATGATTGTAAATTTCGTCATCAACATTTTCAAACTCTTCAAAGTCCTGAATCGTTCGAAATGCGATGTTAGGCTTTTGTTGTCGTTGTACAACGGACTGCCTTTCCAATCGCTTGATGGCTGCAGTATTCTCACTGGAAAAGACAAACAGAAAAATCAAAAAACAGAAAAATAAAAAATATGAATAATGTACATTCGTAACAATCATGAAGAAATACTTACTCCAATTTGTTCAAAATGAGCAATTGTCGTTCCTCCATTCGCTTTAGTCTCTCTACAATTAATCTGAAAAAAGAAAAAAAAATACGGAATTGCATTTTAATTTTGCATGCTTTACATTGATCATTAATGATAGTATTGTTATGATACTCACTTCAACAATGCTGGAGTTATAGTATCCCTCTCAGGTTCCACATTCTCATCGTCAGAGAATTGTAATTCTATTTCATGCGGCGGTCCTGATGATGGTCTTCCTGATGGGCTTGATGCTGCTCTTGCCACTTCAGTTGCTGCTGTTAGTCGTCCTGTTGCTATTTCTGATCGCCCTGGTAAACCGCGTGCCACTGCTGTTGCTCCTGGTCGTCGTGCTGCTGTTTTTGATGGCCCTGCTGATCCTGGTGGTACTGCTGCTGCTCCTTGTTGTCCTCCTATTGTTTGTCTGGGTGTCCGCGTCGAAAAAATGTCCAATTGTCGTCCTGTCAGTATCGTCTGTTGTTGTGATGATGATGGAATTGGTGATGGTCGTGGAGATATATGGGAATATGTATGTAAAAGTGGTCTTGGTTGTGGTGTAGATGTCTGTGATCGTGTCAAAGTTAATGGTAATGTCGACTGTGTATGTGGTCGTGTGATTGTCTGTCGTGAAATGCCACTGTTTTGACATTGCTGGGAATTAGCATTGCGATATAACGCAATGTCATTCGCCATCAATGTCACAGCAGTGGTTGTCAGATTAGAGGCCTGCTTTGCAAAGCCTCTTCCTCGTCCGCGCTGACTCATCTGTGCAACAATAAAGAAACAAAAGAGAAAATAAAACTGAAGCTAATGTTCAGTGTGAAGAATAGAAGCAACCACCCAAACATCGGGGATAGGATCAATATGACCATCTGTATGCCAATAAGGCATACGAAATCCTTTACTTTTCACTGCTTTGAGATCTATTATAGTAATTTCATCAGATAATAGTGAACATCGAAAAATACCCAATGAAGATGACGGCTGACCTACATTGAATAGATCATCAACTCTTCGGAATTCGCGAACCGCTAACTGATACACATTTTCCCCAGATATGAGAATGCTCTGAATAACACAAACACATGAATTAAGTAAAATAATGGTATTATCACCATCACTTACTGACAAACGAAAATCAGTGATTTGTAATACTTTAAATTGTGTTGTGCGTAGTGGAATATCAAACCGGTGAGGACAAACCCAAGGTTTTGCCACCTTCAAGGCGCTTTTTGAAACATTTTTAGAGGGTGGAGTCATGCGAAGTCTTTCTGCCCTACGCTTCACAATTTGCTGAAGATGTTGATGAGGTTTCCTGCAAATATTACGAAAATAGCTCATGTTATTCTCGTACGGGAACATTGATATTTCATTCAATGAACCGAAACTCTTAGCTTCGTCAACTAAGTGAAGAAGAATATGAACGACGTAGGAGAGGAATTCAGGACCATAGATCAATTCAGCCCTATTGACAAATATTTCAATCGCAGTTTGTGCAAAATGGAGATCATTTTCAGATACGTCCGACCGAAGGAGAATCCGGAAAGCAGAATGCAACAGAAGGAAATGCATATATGCAGCATCATTGACGAGTCCACGATAACACACGGGAACAGTATACAAAAGGAGTTGACGATTTTCGGTGGCTTTGAAACCATTTGACTTTTTCATCAGAAAAGGCCTTCGGGAGAATTCCTTAGGACAGAATTTTTTAATTGTCTCCAAACGCGCGGTCATAATTGATAGACTTTCTGCGGAAAGTTTCAAAGTGGGATTATATTTTCCAAGAACAAAGACGCTGTTAATCTTGGGAACGACACCTAAACAAACTGTGTGCATCCAGTCCAAGCTGGTTTGCGTGACTAATTGCATTCCTAAGGAATGTAGAGGGCTATCCATATCAGTGTGATGCTCCCCATCAACATGATTGTGATATTCTTCATCTGTACGAAGCCTATGATGAATTCCTCGATACGCAACCACCCCGGGACGAATCCAATCTCCTCGTACCCAACATTTTGAACATGGAAAAAGACTACCATGACCTTTATGACCTAAAATAAAAGCTCGTGCAGGAGCATCACCAATGCAGCACCTGAATTGAAAAGTTTTGAGCACATTATTGAAAAATATACCGCCGCGACTTCTCACTGTCAGTACATCATTGACGAAATCTTGCATCAATTCTTGAGCTTTAGTAGGTTTTGAGGAACCTTGCCAAATACCTACAATTTCAGGTTTGCTTCGAGGAATGTTAGCAATCCTGATTTGAATTGGCCAGATTTGAATCTTACCTTGTGCATCCAAGGTGGCACCATCTGTGCTGAAATCAATCTGCAATGAATCACAAGGAATTAATTGGGGGGATGTTTTTTGAAGAACAGAAATAATTGCGGATTCGAAACCTAAATGGAGATATTCACCACCCGCGATATTCTTCATAGGGTGTGAATTGCGCGGAGTATCAAACAGTTTTCGACTATCTCGTGGCAAATGAGAAAAACAAGTGTGAGTTCTGAGAACTTGCAAAATAGCATTTACTTGTACGTGATTCAAATTACTTCGCAAGAATGTGTCAGCAAGCCGTTTATCGAAATCCTCCTGAGATTCAGATTGATCAGAATCTTGACAATGCGGAAGAAAGGCATCGACGCTGCAAGATGTAGAGTCATCAATCAAATTTTCTATAGTAGACGACCTTTTATCTAAAGTGTCATGAAGAGTCGGTGAATCAGTCACATATGGTTTTTCTTCTACATAAAAATGTCCTTCGGTGGAGCTTGAACTAGAATCGTTATGAAAAGTCTGATCGCATAAAGATTGTAATTCATCACGCGCATTTCTTTCAAGCTTTTCTAACCGACGCCGATGAACAGCGGAGAGAGAATCATAAGGCTTACGACTACGTCTATTAGATAAGCGGAACATAGCAAGAGAAGAGAGTAAGGAAGTGTTGCTAGTAGTATATGAGGAATTCGGAAGTAATTTGATAACTTCGGAAGTAAATTGATAAATATAAAACAGAATAAAGAAAAAGGTAACAATCACTCATATGTTATAGTCAATGTATGTATAATTGTCTAAATATAATGTTAGAATATGTCAATGGAGAATATGAGATGGATACAAATCGCTGAAAATAAAAGTTAATTCCAATATTATAAAAATATTGACCAAAACTCGTCTAGCCTATATTATTATAGTGTCCCATTTTAAGAGGCTTATTGAAATACCTTTTTAGAAAAGCATTTTAAGGTTCATTTAAAAAAAACAAAGTTAACCTTTATATGATCTTGATATGCCTGAGATCAAACCAATAATATCATCTTATGGCCTCCTCGAAACCCTACAACTTTTGTTTAAAACGTTTTTCTCTAAAACGCTTTTCGAAAAACATATTTCAATGGGTCTTTTAAAATGGATAATGTATATATATGTATATATTTAAATTGTTTTGTATATGAAAGGGGGTTCTTACTTTTTAAAATCATTTTATTTTATTTATTGATGTACATAAATTACACAGGTCGACACGAAAAATGATTCAAACATCGGACTAGGCTTATCTTGAAGGTTTTTCATCGCTGAACACGAATCTGGCCTCAAAAATTGCCTATCACGTCGAGATTTTGAGAAAAATGGACTTTAAAACTCAAAAAACCCTGTTTTTGCCCTTTTTTGATCACTTGTAGAGTATGAAACTAAGGTTTTAGAAGTCTTTACATAGGCTTAAATTGAAGCTTGAACCTTCAGCTAAAAGAATCAAATCGAAAAAACCTTGAATCAATCATAATTTTTCATGTAGCACAACTTTTTCATGCGTGCGAACACTCGTTGTACACACAGTGTGTACAGTGGCATACTAACTCTTTCTCTGGTGTGTGTGTGTGTGTGTGTGTGTGTGTGTGTGTGTGTGTGTGTGTGTGTGTGTGTGTGTGTGTGTGCGAGCGTACTGTACTGTGTAGGAGCGCGCGCATGAAAAAGTTGTACTACATGAAAAATTATGATTGATTCAAGGTTTTTTCGATTTGATTCTTTTAGCTGAAGGTTCAAGCTTCAATTGGAGCCTATGTAAAGACTTCTAAAACCTTAGTTTCATAATCTACAAGTGATCAAAAAAAGGCAAAAACAGGGTTTTTTGAGTTTTTGAGTCCATTTTTCTCAAAATCCTGACGTGATAGGCAATTTATGAGGCCAGATTCGTGTTCAGCGATGAAAAATCTACAAGATAAGCCTAGTCCGATGCTTGAATCAGAAAAAAAGTCATTTTTAGTCGACCAGTGTTATTAACATAATAACATTATAAAACATTATAATCAATCATAAAGTCCGTATCAGGCTATCCACTAAAGATTAAAGATTAAAGATTAAAATATTTACACAAATTAAAACAAAAGGAATTAAAACTTCTTCAAATTAAAAGCTATTTAAGCTATTAAAGCAGGTTTTTAATTGCTTTGGAAATATCGTGTGAGTTACATAAAAATCATACGTTTTGACAACTTTGAGGCCATCATCAGTACAAATTAATCCATAAACAAACAAGGTTATTGAAACATTATAAAAATCTGTAACATCAAAACACTTTATAATACCACAGAAGAAAAAGAAAAATTTTGAAATGTGACGGCGAACTAAGGTCAGAGCGTTTTATAATGTTTCAATAACTTTGTTTGTTTATGGATTAATTTGTATCATCGATGATGGCCTCAAAGTTGTGCCAAAACATATGATTTTTATGTAACTCACACGATATTTCCAAAGCAATTAAAAACCTGTTTGGACTTAAATAACTTTTAATTTGTTTTCATTATTTGATAACATCAAAGCCCGTCTTCTTTGAATTTTATTATACAACTTCTTCATTTTCATTTGTCAAATTTCAATCTTCAATCTTAATCTCCAATGCGTCGTCTGATACGGACTTAAAGCTTCTTTGGTGAAATCAGTCTGAATGAATGCCACCAGCAATACAAGATTAAACTATCGTCCCATCAGATAAAGATCGGTGACGCTGTACATCCAGAGAAGATGGTGAGAAGTTTGTTTCGTATCACTTATTGAAGAGCATGAATCTGTAATAATAAAAACAATAAATTGCGAATGGAGTTCATTTAGGGATTTAATACTGAGTTATGTTTACAATACTATCAAACAGAAATAATCCACAACATGCATTACCTTTACAATAGAACACCAAGGCAAAGATTCTGTAGGACATCAATGTCTATGAAAATGTGACGTAAAGGAAAAATTTTACAGGTCATGTGATTATAGATGTATAAAGAGTGGGTGTTTGATTTAAAAAAAAACATGATTATTCAATAAAATGCAAAAATAAAAATCATTAGAAATTGCATTGTGTACATGAATATGTATACCTACCATATGATGGAAATTATATTGAATAGGAAGAAGAAACAGTCCACCATTTATGCATGTGCAATAAAAGCAACGGAAAATATAAAAATAGAATAGAACGAGATGGAAAAATGAACCATTCCAAAATACAAAATAGATTATCATGTAAAATTGAAAAAATCTCATTTAGAAAAACCTCATGCATATGCCTGCATTTAAAGCTTTGTTTGCACATGTAATAATAACATTTTTAGAAATTGGATGAAGAATTAAAAGCCATGAACACCATTCTATTTATGATGTAAAAAAATATTTCACTTATAATATATCATTAAATAATTGTATATAAAACCAAGAAATTTTAAAGCAAAAAATAATTGTCGACAAATGTATCATGCGCAACATTATCAACTTAACCAAAATAAAAATAAAACCGTTTAATTAAAACAAAATCAATGAACATTACATTCAACAATTATTCATGTTTATTAATTTATTATTGAAGGAATGAATTGAATTCTCAAAACCATAAATAATACAAAAAGGATGCTTCTTCAGAGATGCATCAAGGCACATGCACTGTCTCATAAATCCTTTAAGCAAACTTTTAAAGTATTAATAATTAGAGAATGTATTAAAGAAATAATTATTGAGCAATCAATATGTACAAGAGACTTATCAATAACGTAAAAAAAGTGCAGAATAGCAAGCCAAAAAAAAATGGGAAAATGGTCAACCGGGAGATTATAGGTTATAAAGCATACGGTATGATAATTTTGCATTGAAAAAAAAAAAAACAAACAGTGAAAAGGAAAAAAGTATAAACAATTTACCTTTGATGCTGCAAGGAATATTGCGATTGCAAATAGACCTGAAAATAATAGTTTTTCTTCGCAGATAAATCTTCTTCACTTCGAAAAGCACGTTTGCGTTCATCCACGTTTCAACAAAGAAGAACGAAAAACGGTATAGCGCAGTATTACCAGATGGTCCGCGTAACAATCTAAATTTATTTTGTTTTTCCCTAGAAATCCCCTAAAAACTACCATTCTTATCTCCCTAAAATCCACTAGGTTTCTTTCATAAAAACTGCAAGCTGATATAACTCTCCACGCGCGAAAAATGAAAAATTAAAGATCGAAACTCAAGGATAAAAAAGTATGATAAAAAAACAGGAGAATGTTTATTGTATTTGTAAATATGAAATATTTCTTAATTATTTGCTAACTTTTTATATATGAATAACTTAATACTATATATTTGAGTAAATAAACTAATAATTATATCAAACACGCTTAATACCTGTGAAAGAATACTTTTATTATTTTTAGAGAAAAATATTACAAAAATATTATCATGTAATTATTATTTTTATTATAACGTTATTTTTTTTTACAATTTATTGTTACTATTATTATAATTTTTTTGATCATGATGCGTCTCCTAGTGTTGTAACTAAAAACAAGAAAATGAACGAGAAAATTAATTATTTTGAAAATATAAATACACAACATTGTTTATACTTTCCTCAATGTTTTCTTTGGTGTTGCTCCAACATCTAGTACTGCTAATGGTGCTACAACAGAATGGCTATAGCTGCTCTACTCGCTGATCCTGCTATTGCTTCTCGTTCTGCTTCTGATGCTGCAAGTGCTTTGTTCATGGTGCTGTTTCTGAAAATTAAAAATTAAAAAAATGAATTTAAAAACATATAAAAAAATATTATTAATATTTAAATACTTACTTTGGACTAGGTGCTACTTCAGCTACTGCTCCTGGTTCTGTTGTAGCTACTTCTCTTGGTTTGGTTTCTTGTTCTGCCAGGAACTATCTTGATGTTGCTCCTCATGGTGTCTTTAATATTATCCTTGAGAATGTTCCTGCTGCTGCTGAACATAAATAAGTTAGAAAATAAATTGAAAAAAAGTTGAAGAACATTATTGATGTTTTAATACTAACTTTTATCTTGATACTACTAGTATCCAATACGTGATACTACTGGTGCAGTTGGATATAATAATAGTACTGCTCCTGGTACTGTTCCTCGTATTCGTTTTACTGTAGTCGCAATATCTCTCCTGTTGCTGTGTTAACCGTTGCTTCTGGTGTCACTTCTTGTATTGCTTTTGTAGGCTTCAGGTGTTGTTCTGATCTGAATCCTTGTTCTGCACCTCGTATTGTTTCTAAATAAATAGGAAAATTAATAAAAAAAACTATCGAAAAATAGATATTGATGTTCCAATTTTCATCTTACTTTTGATGCTTCTCATGTTGCTACCCAGCTGTTCTTGATGCTATTCATAATGATGTTCCTATTTCTGTGCTGCTTTTGATGAAACTTTGGTGTCAATTTCTAGAAAATAGAAGAATAAACAAATGAATTAAAGACTTGTAAAAAAATTGATACTAGTCTTTTAATACTTACTACAGCTTCAATGCTCCCTTCTTCTTGCTACTAAAAGAATTTTTCTAATTACTTTAGCAGTTGCTTTTGGTGGTGTCCTTGGTGTTGCTCATGGTACTCCTCTTGGTTAGAGTTGTGGAGTAGCTTCTGGTGCTCTATCTAAAATCGAAAAATGAGGAAATATATTGAAAAACTGCAAAAAAGAAAATTATAAAAAAAATACTATTACAATTTCAATACTTACTTCAGCCTTGATGTTTCTCTTAGTCTTTCTCCTGCTACTGCTGTTACACAGTATAGCTCCTGCAGTTCCTATGATGCTTCTGGAAGTAAAAAATGAAAAAATCATTAATAAAAATCCTCTACTATCAATTATTTTCAAAATTTATCCAACCTCTCCTGTTAGTCCTATACTGTTTTTGATGCTGCTCTCAGTATTCCCTGTCGGATTAGCCTTCTGCTTCATCACACTTACAAATATTTTATAAAAATAATTATTATAAAATTATAGAAAATCAGCTATTTACTGCACTTTTTAACACTATTTTTTTTTTATCAGTGTGGCCCACCAAACGTCAAAGAAGACTTAACCTCTTCAAACAGCTGTCATTATGACAGATTGCACATAGAACTATTAAAACAGTACGGTGACAGTATGCCGCAAGTACGCCGTATCCAGTAACCTGTACGCTTTTGTACGGGTACGGTAGAGATACGCTGTACCGTAGTACCGTGTACCGTTTTGTACACGTACCAGCGTGGTGATCAGTGGAGATTCCACGTTGTGGAGATACGGTGACGATACAATGATGGTACGGCGTACCGTCCGCCATCTTGATTGTACGATGTGCTATCTGGGGCCGATTACCTTGACTTGTCGGTAATTCGATATCCGTTGACTTGTACCTTGCGGTTTGGACATAATCCCGATCGATCATAGTTTCTGCCTTGGTCCCTTTTCTTCTTGTCACTATCATGGCCAAGGCTGCGACAACTAGACGTGAGTTGTGCGTTAGGCGCTTGACGGAGGTACATGAGGAGTCGGTGAAGGCGGAGTCCGATCCACAAGCCAGGGCTTTCTTTCTCGCGTGCTATCCGAGCGTGGCTGACATTGCGCGCGACTTCGAGGCGGCGCATCTCAAAATTATCCAGGATGCCTCGACCGATTTTGACGCGGAGGATAAAGTGCGTGCGCGCTTTGATAGACTGCACTATCGTGTGAAGATCGTCTATCATACGCTTAACGGCGCGGCTACATCCAGCACAGTCGACGCAAATCCGCACTCGCGCACCTCGAAAACAAAACTGCCGAAGATATCGTTGCCACAGTTTACGGGAGAGCTCTCGCTTTGGCCGTCGTTCATCGCGTTGTATAACAGCTCGATTCATTCGAACCCGCAACTCACTGACATCGAGCGTTATCAATACCTACTTGCGGCCTTAAAGGGCGACGCCCTAGGCATTGTAAAGAATCTGCCGCTCACGGAGGAGCATTACGCGATTGCGTACGATACGTTGGTTGCGCGGTATCAGAACAAGCGCCGATTAGCCACTCATTATTGGAGCTCAATCGCGAATGCGAAACCATTGAGGATCGATTCAGCCGACGCGCTTCGTAAACTGTTAGACGAAATCCACGAAAATCTTCGCGCGTTGCAGTTAATGGACTTCCCGACCGACGCGTGGGATTTTGTCTTGCTGAACATCGTGCTCGATAAACTCACTCCGTCGCTGCGCGAGAAGTTCGAGGCTGAGCATCGGAGGTCGGAGATTCCGACTTTTAAACAATTGACGAGCTTCCTCAACGAGTACTGTCGGGTGTTCGCGTCGCTGTCCACGTATTCGTCGGCCGGCAAGGTTCGGGATAAAACCGCGAAGGGTTCTGCTGTCAGCGCATCACGTTCGTAGCGAACTCGACCTCGTGTTCAATGTGCGGGGAGTCGCATTCCGTTACAAAGTGTTCGTCCTTTCTCAAATTGGCGGAGAAAGATAGGTACTCGCGCGCGCACAATTTGGGACTTTGTTTGAATTGCTTGCGTTCCGGACATCGAGTCAACAACTGCCCGTCTTCTTGGTCGTGCCGCAAGTGCAGCCAAAAGCACCACTCGTTAATTCATTTTGCCTCCGGTGCTACGGAGACTACGGATAAGTCGTCGTCGACTACCTCGTCGCCGGCTGCGGAACCTTCGGCACCCGCGGAGCCCTCCATAGTCTCGATGTCCAGTATATCTCGGTCCGCTACGACGGTGTTGCTTTCCACCATTCGGGCCGAGATGGCGGACGCGCAGGGACGTTTCTTTCAGGTGCGCATTCTATTGGATAGCGCCAGTCAGTCGAACTTTATAACTGAAGCTTGTCTCCAAAGAAGCGGACTCTCGCGTTCCCAGTGTAGGTCGGTAGTGCTAGGGCTGAGCGATGCTAAGGCTGCGACTACGAAAGGTCGAGCTTCCCTCGTGATTCGGGTTTCTGGGCGCAGCGACTTGCGTCTTCCTGTCGAGGCCTACCGTTTTAGCAAAAATATCGTCTCCGTTGCCGCACAATAAAATTGATTGCCACGTATGGCCACACATCAAGAGCTTACCCTTGGCAGACCCTGACTACCACAAGTCTGGTCACATTGATATTCTTCTGGGTGCGGAAAGTTTCGTTTCGGTCCTTCGCGAGGGACATCTCAAGGGTAGAGCAGGGGAGCCTGATGTCCTGAATACCATCTTTGGGTGGGTGCTCATGGGAGCGGTCTCCACTCAAAGCGCACCGCCGGTGCATTCGTTCGTCTCTACTTCATTGGATGATATTGACGCTGCTATTCGTCGGTTTTGGTCGTTAGAAGAGATTCCTGATGGTTCCTCGCTCTCGTCTGAGAACGTTCAATGTGAGGGCACATTCCTGGAAACCACTCATCGGAGTCCGTCCGGTCGCTTTATTGTCTCCTACCCCTTTGCCAGGGAGTTGCCATGCTTCACGGATTCGCGTCAAATCGCCATCAATCGCTTTCGGTCGCTGGAGCGACGCTTCAAGGCAGACGATTCGTTCAAAAAACAATATTGTGACTTTATGCGCGATAATCTCGATTGTGGTCACATGGAACTAGTTGAACAGCCGTGTCCGGCTGACGGTCGCATATACTACCTGCCGCATCACGGTGTGTCAAAAAGCGAAAGTGAAACGACTAAATTGCGCGTTGTGTTCGACGCCTCGTCCAAGTGCACTAACGGGTTGTCCCTTAATCAGACGATGTTGAGCAGGCCGAAGCTTCAGCAGGATATCATGGCTATTCTCGTTAGGTTTCGTCTCGGCGCGATCGCGGTGACGGCTGATGTCAAGCAGATGTTTAGACAGATTCAGATAGAGTCTTCTCAGCAGGACTACCAAAGAATTGTTTGGCGCTTCGCGGATCACGAACCCCTTCGGGATTATCGTCTCACCACGGTAACCTTTGGAATCACTCCTTCTCCTTATTTGGCGATTCGCTGCCTGATGCAATTAGCAGAGGAGGGTAAGGAGAGCCATTCGCAGGCATCTCGCTCGTTGAAATCATCGCTTTATGTAGATGACATAGTTGCAAGCGTCAATACCATCCAAGAAGCGCGTTCCTTGAGGGAACAACTCGTCGACTTGCTGCGCGGCGCAGGTTTTGCCCTACGCAAATGGGCCAGCAGCAATCCGACTGTGTTGAGCGATATCGAGCCGGCTCACTGCAGCAGCGCAATGCTCACCTTCGATACGCAGGAGGACGGCTTTCTTAAGGTCCTCGGGCTGCATTGGCACGCTCGCTCGGACTCGTTCGGTTTTCATATACATGTTTTGCATAGAGGTTGCACCAAACGAGTTATTTTGTCAGAGGAGGCTCGTATCTTTGATCCATTGGGATTTCTCGCGCCTCTAACATTCGCCGCCAAAGTCCTCGTACAGCAACTCTGGAGTCTTGGATTAGACTGAGATGACCAACCTCCGCCCGGCATATGTCGACAGTGGAGTCGATACCAACGGGAGTTGACGGAGTTGGCATCCATACGTATTCATCGTCCTTTGGTTCACCGGGACATAGTTCGTAGGGAACTGCACGGCTTCTACGATGCGAGTGAGCGCGGCTATGGGGCCGTGGTATACCTCCGCATCGTCATGACAAATTCCGCGCATGTCCATTTGTTCGCCGCTAAATCGAGGTTCACCGCTGAAATCGCTCACCATTCCGCGTCTTGAATTGTGCGCGGCCCTGTTGCTCGCGGATCTTCTACATTATATAGTGACCATTCTGAGGGGCACTCTCGCATTAGATGCCATTTACGCTTGGTCCGATTCAATGGTGACCTTATCGTGGCTCCGAGCGTCACCGCACAAACTCGAAACCTTTGTTCGAAACCGGGTGGCGAAGATCCAAAATCATTCTGACATCACGTCTTGGAGTCACGTGGGGACAAAATCGAATCTCGCTGATCATTGTTCGCGCGGATTTTTTCCCCAAGAATTAGTAAACTGTCGATTATGGTGAGCGGGTCCGGAATGGCTTTCAGGTTTTGCGCCTGCGGACGCCGTAGATTTGACTTCGCATAAGGCCGAGGTGCCAGGCGTAGCGTTCGCGTCGACACTCATACCGACCAGGGCTCGCATCGGCGTTGAGGTACTATTGGACGAACATTCATCGCTTGAAAAGGTTGTCGCGTCGTTGCCTATATGCGCCGTTTTGTTCATCGAGCCCGCCGGAAGGATGTGTCTCTCTGGTCTTACAATCGACCAGCAGAAGGCCCACGCGGCACTCTTGTTGCTCGTAAAGGTCGTCCAGGCTAATCAATTCGGCACCGATATTGCCAACCTACTCAAAGGGAGACCGGCCTCCAAGGCGCTCATGCAACTTGCCCCGTTTTTGGATGTAGGCGGGATCCTCAGGGTGGGCGGCAGGATCACCCATTCCGACCTATTTTATGAAACAAGGCATCCAGCCTTGATGCCGAGTAGGCACAGGCTCACGGATCTTCTCATTGAGAGCGCGCACCGGCAATATTTGCATCCGGGCTCTTCAATATTTGCTTTCTCAGCGCTTTTGGGTATTGGGAGCCAGCGTGCGATTAAGCGCGTACTGTCGCGCTGCTATAGATGTTTCCGAGCGAATCCCCGGACTGTTCATGGCCGATTTGCCTTCGCCTCGGGTGCAGCAGGCCAAGCCGTTCTCCACCACAGGAGTGGATTTTGCAGGGCCGTTCTCCATTACGCCTCGCCGGGCACGCGGAGCAAAGGCGTTCAAAGCCTATGTCTGCGTGTTCGTTTGTTTCGCCGTAAAGGCCATACACCTAGAGGTCGTTCACTCCCTCTCTACGGAGTCGTTTCTCGCGGCTTTGCGACGTTTCATCGCCCGTCTAGGTAGATGCTCGCTGCTCTTCAGTGATCGCGGAACCAACTTCGTCGGGGCACATCGCGAGTTGGTAAAGTACATGGAGCGAGCCTCCGACGCTGAGCGCATAGAATGGTCGTTCAATCCGCCCTCTGCGCCTCACTTTCGAGGTCTTTGGGAGGCGGGCGTGAAGGCCTTCAAAACTCACTTAGTTTGAGTCGTGGGGGCTCAAGTTTTGTCCTTGGAGGAATTCTCTATACTTCTCGTTCAGATCGAGGCGGTGCTGAACTCGCGGCCGTTATGCCCATTGAGCGGGGATCCGAATGATTTCGCGGTACTGTCCCCGGGACATTTTCTCACGACGGAGCCTCTGGTGTCCCTGCCGGGTCCGAACCTGGCGGACATTCCCGTAAACCGGTTAGATCGATGGCAGCTGCTTCAACGCATGCACCAGGATTTTTGGAAGCGTTGGAGTTCCGAATACCTGCACTGTCTGCAACAGCGTCCGAAATGGCTAAAAGATAGTGCTTCCTCGGTTCGTTAGTGCTAATAAAGGACGCGAACGCCGCGCCCTTGCGTTGGCTGAAGGGCCGGATCGTGGCCTTGCACCCGGGAAAGGACGGGATATCACGCGTCGCCATAGTGCGGACCGCGGAGGGAATACTCACGCGTCCTCTAGTCAAGCTCTGCTCTTTGCCGATGGGTAGGCCAGCGGAGACGCTTAGTTAATAAGTAAAATACATTGTATTTTGGTGGGCGGTGTGTTCGGATCGCTCACGCATTGTATATATATATATTTCTTAAGTTTAGTTTAGTTTAGTATCGTTTAGTTGATTTCTTTATTTTCTTGTATTATTAGTTTGCTTGATAGTTGATAAGTTTAGTTAGTTTAGTTGACTTTGCATGTTTTGACGTTATGCTTAACGAATCGGCCGAAGCGGCGATCGGGCAGCAGTAGATGAGCGACTTATCGGTCCTGGTGCTGCCATCGATCATCGCGGGCCGGTAATCATTTTTGGCGAACGGGGTACTGTCTGCGGGACTTTTGCAGAGACCCGAGCCACGGCACTCGCCGTTGAGTCGCCGGACAGAGAACACGTCTTGATAAGACTGGTGCACACCCGCTCCTTGCTTGCTTGTCGCCTCTTGTGCCTGAGTTTTCGGATCTCTCGCCGATGCTTGTGCTTGTGCCTGACTCTCTGCCTTGGCTCCTTGCATGCTTGCTTACGCTTGTGCCTGCCTAGTGGACGCTCGCAGCTTCTTGCGTGCCGCCTGGAGTAAAGGAGGTGGACGGAGTCTACAGGAGATCTGGAGGATCGATCGGCCTCACGGTGAGTCGCTACTCTTGCTTATCTTGCTTGCCGTTCGCATGCCCTTTGCATGCTTTTCGCGATAACTGCCGGATCGCCGGTTCGCGCCTTCTATAAGCCGTCCGCGCCGCGGTTATTAATTCGCATTCTAATTAGCGATTTCGCCTCCGGCGGGACAATCGAGACCCCCGCCGAACAACTATAATTGCTATAATTGCAATATTTAGTTTCAGAGGAATTTTCGTTTACAACGAAGCACATATTTAATAGTAACAAATTTATACGAAGCCTCAGATTTTTACCACAAAGTTAAGAATTGCACAATATCAAGTGATGCAAAATTACTGACATTTTTGTGGTAAAATATCAGATTTCACAGAAATATATATATTTTATTTAATTATTAGTATTATTATTATTTATTATTATTATTTTATTGCTTCCGTCTTTTCTCGTTTTTCTTATGTTTGTCTTTTATCTTAAATTCTTACCTTCTTTTCTCAGTCTTCTCTCTCTCTCTCTTTTTCTCCCCCTTCTTCTCTATCTCTCTATCAATAATTTTTTTCCTTATATTAATATAGTAGTATTTATTATTAGTATTTTTATTGAAGGTTTGCAGGTAATAAAAGTGTTATTGGGGATGTAGCAAGCAAGTTTAATATGACAGAATCTACATTTCACCTGGTTTGCGATAACATTATGGATTTTTTAAATAATTTAGCAGGGTCCGTCATCAAATTTCCCCAAAGTATAGAAGAGAAGACAGAAATTTGAAATCAATTTGAAAATGTAAATAAAAAAAGAAACATTTCTATAAATTTTATATTAAATATATTTTAAGCAAGAACTTTCTAGATTTTCCTAGAAAACATACAAATAATTTTATATAGTTAAAACATACATTTTAAAAAGATATTTCTCTATTTAATTACACCGGCACACAAAAAAAAAGTGGTCTGTACATTTGACTAGACCCACCTAAGCTTATGTATTTCGATGCGCGGATTCCAAATCTGTAGTCTGTTTTACCCGTACACCCTCAAAATTTTGAGTAAATTGCAAAAAACCGCAAAAAATGGCAAAAAATCGCGAAAAATCGCAGTTGTGCGAATGGAAAAATTTTTCTCGAACTATATCAAGTATATTTTTTATGTATTTTGATGCGCTGAATCCAAATCTGAAGTTGATTCATCTCGTTGACCCTTCAAATTTAGAGTAAATTGCGGAAAACCGCTAAAAATATTTAAAAAATAAAAAAAAATAGTCATGAAGTAGTAGATAATATCAAAAAATAGTATTGTTCTTACTCACAGTAATGAACTAAATATGATTCCTTTCAAATTATGCTATAAAATTTATAGATTGTAATTAAATTTAAAAAAAAACGATCTTCATTAAGTTTACACTGTTCTTCGCTTATATCGAAGAACTCTATTCTCTTCGAATGTTCTATGCAATGGGTTTCTCTTTCGTTTTTTATTATTTGTGGTTACTTCTCTCTTCAAAGTCCAGCAAAAATCTGCCATCATGTTGACGTTCCACCTTCCTTGATACCTATTCTCCATTTCACTTATGTCTTGGTGAAATGGTTCTTCTTGTTCTTCACTGTAGTCTCCAAGGTTTTGTGGAAAGTAGTCTAAATGAGAATGAAGAAAGTGCAATTTGAGATTCATCAAGCAACCCAAATTTTTGTAATTTTCCAATAACTCTTCAACCAATTCCTCGTAATTCTCACTCTTATTATTTCCCAAAAAATTCTGAGAAACATTTTTAAAACTTTTCCAAGCTGCTTCCTCAGTGTCATCCATTTGTCCGATAAAATTTCCGTCTTCAAATAAACTCCGAATTTGTGGACCATCGAAAATCCCCTCTTTCAACTTGGCATCGCGGAAAATTTTTCTCTTAAGTACCGAAAACAATCACCATCTTTGTCTAGCGCTTTGACATATTGCTTCATAAGACCAAGCTTAATATGGAGTGGTGGTAGTAGATATTTAGAAAGATCAATCAATGGTGTTCGGATGACGTTTTTAGTGCCTGGATCAAAGTTTGTTCTCAAAGGCCATTCTTTTTTCATATAGTGTTGTTTTCTATCCCTACTATCCCATAAACATAGGAAGCAGGGATATTTTGTAAACCCTGATTGCTGACCTAAAAGTATCGTTGCAATTTTTAAATCACCACAAACTTTCCATTGATGTGTTCCGTGTACTTTATTTTATCCAGAACTATCTTCAAATTTTCATAAGTCTCTTTGTGCAGGAACCTTCGATTCTCTTTCTTTTCGCGCACAGAAAGGAAAATTTTGTTTCTTCGGTTCGCAGACTAGGAAGGGTTGGAGTGGATGAGATTAATCGGAGCGACTCGCTCTCTTCGCGACACTCTCAAAGCACTCAAAACGGTACTCCTGAGAGAGGCTCTCTCCCCTGAGGTCTACGGGCAGACTAACTCTCTTCTAAATCATCGCAGGATCGACGACAACGGCAGCCGATAAATCATTCGGTTTCTGCGTGGCACGCTCATGCCGAAGCGTGATTCGCTAGCGAGACCCCTCGCGGGCTCTGAATCTCGGGACGAAGGCGAGTTTTTGTCAACCTCTCCCGGGTCGGCATCGAAACTATGCGGAATGCCAACGCGGTAACGAAAATATCAGCGACCTTGCTTCAGCTTTCGCGCAAGGCTTTTACAATTTTGAACATACCGCCCGCCTCGCATGCGAACGGATGCGAAACAAGTCCAACTACTCGACAAATGAAGTAAGAGTACAATCAGTATCGATAGAGGGGTAACAGAGCGAGAGCTAAGAGAGCGAAGAAACCCGCACGAAACAAAATCAAATTATCTTTAATTGTAAGAACGACTTACTTACTAAACACATCACAAGTCGCAACGCTTATTACACAACAATATTTTATTGACTATCGCACTGAACTGGCAGCCTACACAAAAGCGTGATTGGTCGTTTTAATGTTGAGCGCGCGGTTCTCACGGTAACTACCCGGACGAGTCCATCGGATCCGGGATGGGTCTGAATGACCCGCGCGAGTTCCCACTTGCTCGGGGGGAGCAAGGGATTTTTCAACAACGCGAGCTCGCCAACGCGGAAACAAGGCGAATTCTCTGACCACTTGTTTCGCTGTTGCAGCGAGTGCAAGTAGTCCTGCGACCAAACACGCCAGAGTCGTTCCACCATCGAATGGACGAGCTGCCATCTCGAAAGTCGATTGGTATCTATCGCGAGTACTGATTCCTCTGGGATCGCAATGATCGGACGGCCTATTAAAAAGTGACCCGGGGTGAGCGCGGACAGATCGCTCGGGTCGTCGCTAAGAGCCGCAATCGGTCGCGAGTTCAAACATGCCTCGATTTGGCATAGGAGCGTAGTGAATTCAGCCTGCGACAAAGTACGAGAGCCGGCTATGCGCTTCAGGTGCGATTTGAGGCTTTTCACGCCCGCCTCCCAGAGTCCTCCGAAATGAGGAGCCGCGGTCGGGATGAAATGCCACTCTACTCTGTCGTTGGCAAGAACGTCGTGTAAAGACGAATCTTTCAGGAGCGCCGCAAATGCTCTGTTTAATTCCGTTTCAGCTCCGTGAAAATTAGTGCCGTTATCCGAGTATAATTTACCCGGTAAACCTCGTCGGCTCGCGAAGCGCCGAAAGGCAGCAAGAAATCCCGCACTGGAGCCGTCCTCCACTAGCTCCACGTGGATAGCTTTGGTAACGAGACAAACAAATAGAGCCACATAACTTTTTCGCGCCCTTTGTCCCCTGCCTACGAAAGGCGTAATGAAGAAGGGACCAGCGTAGTCCACTCCCGTATGAGTAAATGGTGAGGACGGTTTCACGCGAGGGGAGGGTAAATTCCCCATCAGCTGACTCGAGACTTTGGCCGAGTATCGTGTACAGGGGACGCATTGCCTTATATAATTTTTCACGGAGTTTCGGCCTCCCAACAACCAATATCTTTGTCGCAGAGCACGCAACACCAATTGAACGCCCCCGTGAAACGTGAGTTTATGCGCCTGACCGGTTAAAAGATACGCGACTCGTCCTCGTGGTATAAGAATAGGATGTTGCTCGTCATAAGCGAGAGCAGCATTTTTTAACCGCCCGCCGAGCCGGAGTACCGCGTCCGCACCAACAAATGGAGTCAGAGTTCTAAGGGAACTCTTCCTAGAAACTGCGGTGCCTCTGCTTAAGGCTTTGATTTCGCATTCAAAGGCCCTCTTTTGTGCATACGACAGCCAGAATAACTCCGCTTTATTAAGCTCGTCGACACTCAGCGACGGTGGTGAGTTGAAATTTGCTTTCCTTTTCTTGTCAATTAATGCGAGAAATCGGCACACGTAGGCCGTCACCCTTATCAACTTCGTCCAGCTCGAGAATTTATAGAGTAAATCCCACTCATCTGAGATCTCAGTGTGGAGAACGGTTGGTTTTCGTTGTTCGCTGGATACCTTCTGTCCCGCATCCGTGGAGAGTGGGACAGTAACGTCCTGGATCGGCCACGACGTCGAAGGCTCAAGAAGCCAGGGTGGTCCGGTCCACCAGAGAGGATGTGAGACTAATTCGGGCACGGATAAGCCTCGGGATGCACAATCTGCAGGATTGTCTCTTGACGGCACGTGACACCATCTTGCAGAAGGCAAATTATTCTGTGCCTCCGACACCCGGTTGGCCACGTACGTGGTCCACTTAGAGGGATGCTGGCGTAGCCACGCCAGCGCAATTGTTGAATCCGTCCAACAATAAATCGGCGTTTTCAATAAGGTTAATGAATTAATCGTCCACTTGACTAGGCGACTTAAAAGCACGACGGCGTTCAACTCGAGTCGCGGAATGCTCACGGTTTTTACCGGGGCGACCTTCGTTCTTGCAGCGATCAAACTAATTGTAAAGCTCGACAACGAATGAAAGGCGCGGAGATACACTACCGCGGCATACCCTCTATTTGACGCGTCGGCAAATCCGTGGATTTCAATCGCGATATTATCTGGGTTTTGACCTGTCCATCGCGGGATTCTAATTTTCTCTAGTTTATTAAAATCCGAGACAAAGTAGTGCCACCGCTGTTCTAACTCGTCGGGGACGCGCGTATCCCAATCGCAGCGCGAAAGCCACAACTCCTGCAAGATAATCTTCGCGGCAATTACGACGGGCGCGGCCCAGCCGAGCGGGTCGTACAATTTCGCAATGAACGAAAGGATATTACGCTTTGTGGGAGTGACGGGTTTGGTCGAATTCACAACAAGGCGGAAAGAGTCTTCGGAAGGAATCCACGAAAGTCCGAGCACCTTAAGGGACTCATCTTGCAATATGAGATGGTCGGTGACCTCCGGTTGATCATGCGAAAGATCGCTAAGAAGCGCACTCGTATTCGATGCCCATTTTCGGAGTTGAAACCCTCCTCTTCTCATTAGCCCAATCAATTGAATTCGCGTATCGTTAAGGGAATCCACATCGTCGGCGCCAAACAACGTGTCGTCTACATAAATCGATTCGTTTAGAATCGAAACCGCGGCAGGGTAATTGAGACCCTCATCAAGCGCAAGTTGTTTGAGAACGCGCATCGCGAGATACGGGGCCGGAGCCAGACCGTATGTGACTGTTAAAAGTCGAAAATGTTCGACCGGGGCGTCATCCTTTGGACGCCAAAGAATTCTTTGAAAATCGACGTCGTCAGAATGTACGCGGATTTGTCGGAACATCTTAGCGATGTCCGCAGTATAGACGTGGCGCCATTTACGCCAACGAGATAGAACGGCAGGAAGGTCCTGCTGTAATTTAGGCCCGATTAGTAGATGGTCATTCAACGTCGTGCCGTTCCGCGTTTTGCAAGAAGCGTTGAAAACTACGCGCAACTTTGTAGTACAACTGGTTTCCCGCAGCACCGGATGGTGCGGGATGTAAATCGGTGAAAACTTTGTTTTTTCCGACTCGTCTACTCGAGTCATGTGTCCAAGATTTTCGTACTCCGCGAGAAATTCATTATACTGCGAGTGAAGTTCAGAGCGGTTACGCAACTTTCCCTCCATGCGGTTATACAAGGAACGCGCTATGGATAACGATTCCCCGATGTCGATCGGCGGATCGCGTTTGAACGGCAGTCGAACTGTGTATCTTCCGTCGGAAGACCGACTATGTGTTTTGACGAAATGCCGTTCACACCTCTCCTCCTCTTCCGTGAGGGGGGGGGCTTTCAACGAAATTTCCTCGTCCTCCCAAAACCGCTGAAGAAGCGAATTAATGTCTTCAGCGAGAACGTTATTTAACACGGCCGCTTCCTTCTATGCTTTCCAGTAGGACCGGAAATAATCCATCCGAACGCGGTTAATTGAGCGGTGGGAGTTCCGAGAGGTCCCTGTCGCACATCGCACTTCAGCAGGGATCCATAAATGTCCGCCCCTATCAACATATGAATTTGATGATTGCTTGACGGATCCGGATCCGCGAGGACGAGGCTCTGCAAATGAGGCCACGAGTCAACAGGCTGAATTCGTGACGCTGCGTACGACGTGATTTTTTGAAACACGTATGCGGTAATCGGAAACGTGGGATTCGCTTTCTCGCACGGTGTCAATTGCAAAGACACCCGTGATTTCGCAGCACCGGTATATTTTTCGCCGAATCCTTTAATTTGCAAATCGGCTCGGTGCCTTTTCGTTCGTATCGTTTGGCACAATGCTTCCGAAATGAAGCTAAAATTGGATCCTTGATCCAATAGAGCGCGAACCTTAAATGACCTACCCTCCGCAGTATGCACGTCGACCCACGCAGTTGCGAGAAGAACGGTCGGAGTCGCGACGCTTGGCGGTTTAATCGTTTGCACGCTTGCGACCGCCGCACTGGTGGGGCCGCTCGAGGAATCCGGTTTTGAACTCGCCTGCACGCATGTCTTGATCGACTCCGAGTTTTCATTTGTGGCCGACGCCTGACCGCTGGCGCAATGTAACATTGTATGATGCGCCCGGCGACAGTGGCTGCATCGCTGCTTGTGCGTACATTTCGGCGAAAGGTGTCCGGGTTTCAAGCAGTTAAAGCAGACCTTATTTTTGCGCGCAATTTCGCTTCGCTGCGCAGCCGTTTTTCGGCGGAACTCTTCGCACTTTGTAACGATGTGATCGCTCGAGCAATAAATGCATCTCACGGCAGCAACACTATTGACCGACGACCGCGGCTTGTCGTGCTTCGAACGATCACTGTCCCTAACAACATCAGCAAAGTCCGACAATCCGCGGATGCGCGTCGTGAGAAAATCGTGAAGATCTTTATAAGACGGAATTGAATCCATTGTGGAACATCTCAGATTCCACTCACCGCGCGTTTTCGTGCTGAATTTTTGAGAGATGATGTATACTAAGAGATCATCCCAATGATCGACCGGTCTTTGCAAATTATTCAGCGCGGCAATCGAGGCGGCCACTGTGTCTCGCAATTTTCTTAAATCTACTACAATCTCATGTTTCATGACTGGCAAGCTCATGAACGCATACAAATGAGAGTGAATTAGGGTTAACTTATCGTCGTATTCGTCAATTAAAAGTTGCCACGCGGATTCGTAATTCGTGTCCGAAATCTTTAAATTATTAATTACTAATGCAGCGTCTCCAATGACACTCGTCTTCAAGTAGTGAAACTTTTGTGTATTGGTGAGGGCATAGTTAGTTGCAACGAGAGACTCAAATGTATTTTTAAAGCTTTCCCAATCGGAAAATTTTCCCGAAAATTTCGGCAACGAGATCCGCGGCAACTGAAAGTTATTAGTATTATGATCGCGAAGAGAGGAATCAGTACTCCGATCGAGCGGAGGCGACGCAACAACTGTTAATCTACTTATCGCATCACGAAGGACATCGGCCGTCTCGTAGTAGACTTCCTCAGCGACTAAAAATTCCTCATCGACGAAGTACGCCGTGGTCTTCTTCTCCTCGGGCGTGGTCGATTGCAACAGCTTGATGTGGAGCTCCCTGCAGGACGCCCAGAGCGCCGTCAGTTCGTCCAGTCGACCTCGCGTTTTTGGCAGGGTCACATTGGCTTTTGCCAATTTTTTAAAGTTCACTAGCACTCGCTTTAGCTGAGCGATCGTGGCTATCTGCGCGATCAGCAGATCTTTGCCCTCTGACATTGTCACAGAGTACCACTGTAAGCTTCGCAAGAGAAGGAGAATTCGCAGTACCTGTCACGAGAGTTTCCTAGGCACGTGTGGCAGGGCCGACGGAACGACGTTCGCGTATCACTTCTCGTCGAAGCGCAATGAACCGGCTTAACGCACCGTGCGAATAATTCCGCCTGGGGTATTCGCGAATGATGTCCTCAGAGACTGCACTAAGTAAACCGGGGCGCGGGATTACCGAGCCGACGGGAACTTATTCGCGCACGACTGGTCGAAGCGCGAGGATATAATGTCTCGTTATGGACTGCATTAATTATACCGGACGATAACCGTGAACGATGCCGACGGTATAAAATTCGCGGGCGACCCTTTGTCGTATGGTCGCGAAAATTGGTCTTTGGAGATCACCGTGTGCCGAGGAGCGCGAGAACGGCTCCGACGGCACTTCGGTCTCGGACGTCGTCTTGTTGCGAAGAACAGCGATTCACAAAACCGCACTACGGTTTCGTGTCGTGCCGCACTGCGAATGATTAACTGCACGCGCTATTACGGCGCGGAGCACCGTCTCACTATTCGCGTGTCGATATTTTTCTCGCACTACGCGAAACTGAGCCTGCTCGACTCTACTTTGGAGAGCGATGAGAGCGCACGCGACGCTAAGTCGATTACAGTATTCTTTCCGCTCCTCGAGAGTCCCACAAGAAGTTAATCCGTAGATCGTACTTCTCCTGCTACGATCCGGCTCGAAGGACCATTCAATTCTGTGCAGGAACCTTCGATTCTCTTTCTTTTCGCGCACAGAAAGGAAAATTTTGTTTCTTCGGTTCGCAGACTAGGAAGGGTTGGAGTGGATGAGATTAATCGGAGCGACTCGCTCTCTTCGCGACACTCTCAAAGCACTCAAAACGGTACTCCTGAGAGAGGCTCTCTCCCCTGAGGTCTACGGGCAGACTAACTCTCTTCTAAATCATCGCAGGATCGACGACAACGGCAGCCAATAAATCATTCGGTTTCTGCGTGGCACGCTCATGCCGAAGCGTGATTCGCTAGCGAGGCCCCTCGCGGGCTCTGAATCTCGGGACGAAGGCGAGTTTTTGTCAACCTCTCCCGGGTCGGCATCGAAACTATGCGGAATGCCAACGCGGTAACGAAAATATCAGCGACCTTGCTTCAGCTTTCGCGCAAGGCTTTTACAATTTTGAACACTCTTTCAATTTCGTCGAATGTGCTACTGGAATGGGCGCATAGGTGTTTCCGTTATGGAGTACAACAGCTTTGAGACTTCTTTTTGACGAATCAATAAAAAGTCTCCACTCATCATCTTTATATATGTTCGGTTTTAATTCATTTATCAAGCCTTCTACATCCGAACAATATACTAATGAGTTCTCTTCATCGTTTGTAAAAAATCGTCGAAAATCTTGTTCCCTATTCACGATAATAGTAAGCTGATGTTCCTTTAGACAACAAATTTTTCTTCTTCAACGTCGCCGCTAGATATTCAGCTCTATCTTTAGATAATCCCAAATCTCTTACGAGATCATTCAGTTCTTTTTGGCTGAAGGTTTCAGGAGCTTTTTGCTGACCATCCGGTAAATATTCTTCATCTTCAGAACTATCTTCGTAGAAGACCTCGTCTTCTTGCATTTCTTCCTCCTCAACATCCATTTGTTCGCAAACAACCGTTTCATCAACAACTACTATTTTTTCAGGTTTCACAACTGAATCAACGTTGGCGTACTTGATTTTTGATTTGCTAGTAGTGGTGAAACCTGTAAAATCCGTCATGCAATAATAGCAGTTTTCTGAATTTCTAGGCGCGGACCATATCATCGGTTTTGTAAATTGCAAGTTGTTTTTGCTTTTGGTCTTCGCCCATCGTATTAACATTCCATTACATCTCCCACATGCGGTATGCGGTGTCCAGCTTGCATCCCAATTCGTAATTTTAATACCGAAACAATCTTCATAAATTGATTTTAATTTGGCAGATAACGACCTTCGGTATTTAGTCACTTCAAATTGTCCACAAACATAACAAAACCAATGAGGGCTTTTGTTACTTATGTGGGAGTAACTTCTTGTAACATTAAACCCTACAGTAGCCAAGTTACCCACTAATGTAGAACTGCAGTCGCTTGATGACGACGCCAGCGGGCCTGCTTTCTCACCCTGATCAGACGCCGATACTGGGGTTCCGAATCCCTGCATCGTAAAAAACTTATCACTTGTACCTGCCATGACGGCATCTCGCCGTTAACCCAGGGACTCTGCCAAAAGTGCTGTTGCCCACCGTCACCACGTGGAGGTGCCCTGTTTACAGGAACAAGCGATAGTTCTTTCAACAAAAACTTGAAGATAGTTTTTGATAAAAGAAAGTAATTGAAATATCAGGGAAAATAGAAGCTTATGACAGTTATCAGAAAATTACAACAATTTGGGTCACTTGATGAATCTCAAATTACACTTCCTTCACTCTCATCTAAACTACTTTCCACAAAACCTTGGAGACTGCAGTGAAGAACAAGGAGAACGATTTCACCAAGACGTGAAATGGAGAATAGTTATCAAGGAAGGTGGAACGTCAACATGATGGCAGATTTTTGCTGGACTTTGAAGAGAGAAGTAACCACAAATAATAAAAAACGAAAGAGAAACCCATTGCATAGAACATTCGAAGAGAAAAGAGTTCTTCGATATAAGCGAAGAACAGTGTAAACTTAATGAAGATCGTTTTTTTTTTAATTTAATTACAATCTATAAATTTTATAGCATAATTTGAAAGGAATCATATTTAGTTCATTACTGTGAGTAAGAACAATACTATTTTTTGATATTATCTACTACTTCATGACTATTTTTTTTTATTTTTTAAATATTTTTAGCGGTTTTCCGCAATTTACTCTAAATTTGAAGGGTCAACGAGATGAATCAACTTCAGATTTGGATTCAGCGCATCAAAATACATAAAAAATATACTTGATATAGTTCGAGAAAAATTTTTCCATTCGCACAACTGCGATTTTTCGCGATTTTTTGCCATTTTTTGCGGTTTTTTGCAATTTACTCAAAATTTTGAGGGTGTACGGGTAAAACAGACTACAGATTTGGAATCCGCGCATCGAAATACATAAGCTTAGGTGGGTCTAGTCAAATGTACAGACCACTTTTTTTTTGTGTGCCGGTGTTATTGGTGCAAATCTCATTATTTTGGACATTTTCTTTGTTATTAAAATTAAAAATGTGCTTATGAATCCTCTTATGCAGACAGTCAAAAATCAATTTCAAAGGATAGCCATTGATAATTAACAGATTGATACAAAAGTGGATATTTTTTTGATGGAATTTGGGACGTGAGAGAAAAATTGCCTTGTCTATTAAATTATATATCGTGCCGATTTTTTGTGTGAAAGGATGTTCAGAAAGGAAGGATAAAAAACATCCAGAAAAAGTCTTTTTGTGAAACCAATCTAGGAATATCTTATTCTCATGGAGGATTAAATTAAGGTCAAGGAAACTTATTACATTATTATTGCAAGGTTCAATGGTAAATCTCAATCTTTGGTGGTAATTATTGAATTTATCAAGTATATCTCCAACTTTTTCTTTTGGAGCGGACATAATGATGTCATCAACATACCTAAAATAAAATTTAATTTGGAAGTCGAAAGAGTTAAGGACGGATTGTTCTAGATCACTCATGACCATGTCGGCTAATATGGGGGAAAGGGGAGAGCCCATAGGTGTGCCAAAACATTGTTTGTTTGTAGAACTTACCATTGAACAAGAAATATGTAGAATTCATAATGAATTTAATGACATTTAAGAATTCATCTTTAGGAATTTTTATGGAAGGTTCAATAAATATCCACCTTTTTTCTAAGCTATCAATAGCCAATTCTAGGGGGATGTTAGTAAAGAGGGATACGGCGTCCAATGAGAAAACTGTATCGGAGCTTGCTAATTCGAGACCTGAAAGTCTGTTATACAATTCTTTGCCGTTAAGTACACTACTATTTGTCTTAGGAATGTTCGTGGTGATAATGTTCTGTAGATATGCACCTATGTTGTGCAGCGCTGTGTTTACAGAAGAGACAATAAGTCTGAAACTTAATTTTTCCTTATGGATTTTTGGAAGTCCATAAGCTCTTGGGAGAAGAGAATCGCTTGATCTAAGTTTAAAAAGTTCTGATTTTTTTATGTATTCTTTGTCAAACCATTTTTTTATTATATTATTCAAAGTTCTTTCAATGTTGACAATAGGATTCTTAATTACAGGAACGTAGGTATCTTTGTCATTTAAAATCTTTTCAATTTCTGATATATAAAATTTATTGTCAAGTGCTACTGTGACATTGCCTATGTCTGCACGAGTAAAAATAATTTCCGGATGTTTTTTAGAAAATTGTAATGTAGAAGTGTATAAAGTTTCAATTTTTGTTTCTGTTTTATTCCTTGAGTTTTTATTATTATTAGTGAAATCGTGCAATAAGGGTATCGTTGAATTTCTAATGGAATTCAATTTTAAAGCTGTATTGGTGTTATAACTATTTTCGTAATCTTTAATATGGGTATGTACTGCACTTTTTTTGTTAAACTTAGTGGGTAAACAAAAATTGTGTCCCATTTGTAGCAGTCTCGAAACTTTGTCAGGAATATTATAATCAGTCAAATTGTCAAAACCATTTATTGTTAGTTATCTCTAACGGATTAGATGTTAATTGATCGAAATGACGGGGATCGATAGTGATTGAAAATTTATTGTTATTTGTATGCTTGTCTACGTGGCTGTAAATCTTTTCTAATTTACCCTTATTGTCAACTGTACATGAATAATTTAGAGGTTTGATCTTATTCAAATTATACTCACTTTTTTTCTTTGATAACCAAGCAAGTTTCTAGATTTACCAGATTTTGAATCTATTAAACACCATTTCAATTATAAGACCTTAAAAATCTTCAAAAATTGGATCAATACAAATTATACTCTAATTAATCTTAAATGTAAATTGAACTTTTTAAGAAAATGCAAAAGTTATAACATATATCCTTCGCACATAAATAACATCGATAACGTCAATTTATATTTTAACCAAATTAAGAACAATAACAAACTTTTAAGATTGAGATATAGATATAAAAGAGCCATCTTAAATATCGAAATCAATGACTTATATGCGAATATCCGAATTTCACAAAAATATTTGATTAAAAATTCATTTGCGTTATCTAATGCTATTCCACACGAACATGTACAAGTCATCATCAAACATTTTTTCACTCCATTTAAAAATTGCATGAATAGATTAGACAAAAAAAACGAGAAGAAACTTGCTTGGTTATCAAAGAAAAAAGTGAGTATAATTTGAATAAGATCAAACCTCTAAATTATTCATGTACAGTTGACAATAAGGGTAAATTAGAAAAGATTTACAGCCACGTAGACAAGCATACAAATAACAATAAATTTTCAATCACTATCGATCCCCGTCATTTCGATCAATTAACATCTAATCCGTTGGAGATAACTAACAATAAATGGTTTTGACAATTTGACTGATTATAATATTCCTGACAAAGTTTCGAGACTGCTACAAATGGGACACAATTTTTGTTTACCCACTAAGTTTAACAAAAAAAGTGCAGTACATACCCATATTAAAGATTACGAAAATAGTTATAACACCAATACAGCTTTAAAATTGAATTCCATTAGAAATTCAACGATACCCTTATTGCACGATTTCACTAATAATAATAAAAACTCAAGGAATAAAACAGAAACAAAAATTGAAACTTTATACACTTCTACATTACAATTTTCTAAAAAACATCCGGAAATTATTTTTACTCGTGCAGACATAGGCAATGTCACAGTAGCACTTGACAATAAATTTTATATATCAGAAATTGAAAAGATTTTAAATGACAAAGATACCTACGTTCCTGTAATTAAGAATCCTATTGTCAACATTGAAAGAACTTTGAATAATATAATAAAAAAATGGTTTGACAAAGAATACATAAAAAAATCAGAACTTTTTAAACTTAGATCAAGCGATTCTCTTCTCCCAAGAGCTTATGGACTTCCAAAAATCCATAAGGAAAAATTAAGTTTCAGACTTATTGTCTCTTCTGTAAACACAGCGCTGCACAACATAGGTGCATATCTACAGAACATTATCACCACGAACATTCCTAAGACAAATAGTAGTGTACTTAACGGCAAAGAATTGTATAACAGACTTTCAGGTCTCGAATTAGCAAGCTCCGATACAGTTTTCTCATTGGACGCCGTATCCCTCTTTACTAACATCCCCCTAGAATTGGCTATTGATAGCTTAGAAAAAAGGTGGATATTTATTGAACCTTCCATAAAAATTCCTAAAGATGAATTCTTAAATGTCATTAAATTCATTATGAATTCTACATATTTCTTGTTCAATGGTAAGTTCTACAAACAAACAATGTTTTGGCACACCTATGGGCTCTCCCCTTTCCCCCATATTAGCCGACATGGTCATGAGTGATCTAGAACAATCCGTCCTTAACTCTTTCGACTTCCAAATTAAATTTTATTTTAGGTATGTTGATGACATCATTATGTCCGCTCCAAAAGAAAAAGTTGGAGATATACTTGATAAATTCAATAATTACCACCAAAGATTGAGATTTACCATTGAACCTTGCAATAATAATGTAATAAGTTTCCTTGACCTTAATTTAATCCTCCATGAGAATAAGATATTCCTAGATTGGTTTCACAAAAAGACTTTTTCTGGATGTTTTTTATCCTTCCTTTCTGAACATCCTTTCACACAAAAAATCGGCACGATATATAATTTAATAGACAAGGCAATTTTTCTCTCACGTCCCAAATTCCATCAAAAAAATATCCACTTTTGTATCAATCTGTTAATTATCAATGGCTATCCTTTGAAATTGATTTTTGACTGTCTGCATAAGAGGATTCATAAGCACATTTTTAATTTTAATAACAAAGAAAATGTCCAAAATAATGAGATTTGCACCAATAACACCGGCACACAAAAAAAAAGTGGTCTGTACATTTGACTAGACCCACCTAAGCTTATGTATTTCGATGCGCGGATTCCAAATCTGTAGTCTGTTTTACCCGTACACCCTCAAAATTTTGAGTAAATTGCAAAAAACCGCAAAAAATGGCAAAAAATCGCGAAAAATCGCAGTTGTGCGAATGGAAAAATTTTTCTCGAACTATATCAAGTATATTTTTTATGTATTTTGATGCGCTGAATCCAAATCTGAAGTTGATTCATCTCGTTGACCCTTCAAATTTAGAGTAAATTGCGGAAAACCGCTAAAAATATTTAAAAAATAAAAAAAAATAGTCATGAAGTAGTAGATAATATCAAAAAATAGTATTGTTCTTACTCACAGTAATGAACTAAATATGATTCCTTTCAAATTATGCTATAAAATTTATAGATTGTAATTAAATTAAAAAAAAAACGATCTTCATTAAGTTTACACTGTTCTTCGCTTATATCGAAGAACTCTATTCTCTTCGAATGTTCTATGCAATGGGTTTCTCTTTCGTTTTTTATTATTTGTGGTTACTTCTCTCTTCAAAGTCCAGCAAAAATCTGCCATCATGTTGACGTTCCACCTTCCTTGATAACTATTCTCCATTTCACGTCTTGGTGAAATCGTTCTCCTTGTTCTTCACTGCAGTCTCCAAGGTTTTGTGGAAAGTAGTTTAGATGAGAGTGAAGGAAGTGTAATTTGAGATTCATCAAGTGACCCAAATTGTTGTAATTTTCTGATAACTGTCATAAGCTTCTATTTTCCCTGATATTTCAATTACTTTCTTTTATCAAAAACTATCTTCAAGTTTTTGTTGAAAGAACTATCGCTTGTTCCTGTAAACAGGGCACCTCCACGTGGTGACGGTGGGCAACAGCACTTTTGGCAGAGTCCCTGGGTTAACGGCGAGATGCCGTCATGGCAGGTACAAGTGATAAGTTTTTTACGATGCAGGGATTCGGAACCCCAGTATCGGCGTCTGATCAGGGTGAGAAAGCAGGCCCGCTGGCGTCGTCATCAAGCGACTGCAGTTCTACATTAGTGGGTAACTTGGCTACTGTAGGGTTTAATGTTACAAGAAGTTACTCCCACATATGTAACAAAAGCCCTCATTGGTTTTGTTATGTTTGTGGACAATTTGAAGTGACTAAATACCGAAGGTCGTTATCTGCCAAATTAAAATCAATTTATGAAGATTGTTTCGGTATTAAAATTACGAATTGGGATGCAAGCTGGACACCGCATACCGCATGTGGGAGATGTAATGGAATGTTAATACGATGGGCGAAGACCAAAAGCAAAAACAACTTGCAATTTACAAAACCGATGATATGGTCCGCGCCTAGAAATTCAGAAAACTGCTATTATTGCATGACGGATTTTACAGGTTTCACCACTACTAGCAAATCAAAAATCAAGTACGCCAACGTTGATTCAGTTGTGAAACCTGAAAAAATAGTAGTTGTTGATGAAACGGTTGTTTGCGAACAAATGGATGTTGAGGAGGAAGAAATGCAAGAAGACGAGGTCTTCTACGAAGATAGTTCTGAAGATGAAGAATATTTACCGGATGGTCAGCAAAAAGCTCCTGAAACCTTCAGCCAAAAAGAACTGAATGATCTCGTAAGAGATTTGGGATTATCTAAAGATAGAGCTGAATATCTAGCGGCGACGTTGAAGAAGAAAAATTTGTTGTCTAAAGGAACATCAGCTTACTATTATCGTGAATAGGGAACAAGATTTTCGACGATTTTTTACAAACGATGAAGAGAACTCATTAGTATATTGTTCGGATGTAGAAGGCTTGATAAATGAATTAAAACCGAACATATATAAAGATGATGAGTGGAGACTTTTTATTGATTCGTCAAAAAGAAGTCTCAAAGCTGTTGTACTCCATAACGGAAACACCTATGCGCCCATTCCAGTAGCACATTCGACGAAATTGAAAGAGTGTTCAAAATTGTAAAAGCCTTGCGCGAAAGCTGAAGCAAGGTCGCTGATATTTTCGTTACCGCGTTGGCATTCCGCATAGTTTCGATGCCGACCCGGGAGAGGTTGACAAAAACTCGCCTTCGTCCCGAGATTCAGAGCCCGCGAGGGGCCTCGCTAGCGAATCACGCTTCGGCATGAGCGTGCCACGCAGAAACCGAATGATTTATTGGCTGCCGTTGTCGTCGATCCTGCGATGATTTAGAAGAGAGTTAGTCTGCCCGTAGACCTCAGGGGAGAGAGCCTCTCTCAGGAGTACCGTTTTGAGTGCTTTGAGAGTGTCGCGAAGAGAGCGAGTCGCTCCGATTAATCTCATCCACTCCAACCCTTCCTAGTCTGCGAACCGAAGAAACAAAATTTTCCTTTCTGTGCGCGAAAAGAAAGAGAATCGAAGGTTCCTGCACAGAATTGAATGGTCCTTCGAGCCGGATCGTAGCAGGAGAAGTACGATCTACGGATTAACTTCTTGTGGGACTCTCGAGGAGCGGAAAGAATACTGTAATCGACTTAGCGTCGCGTGCGCTCTCATCGCTCTCCAAAGTAGAGTCGAGCAGGCTCAGTTTCGCGTAGTGCGAGAAAAATATCGACACGCGAATAGTGAGACGGTGCTCCGCGCCGTAATAGCGCGTGCAGTTAATCATTCGCAGTGCGGCACGACACGAAACCGTAGTGCGGTTTTGTGAATCGCTGTTCTTCGCAACAAGACGACGTCCGAGACCGAAGTGCCGTCGGAGCCGTTCTCGCGCTCCTCGGCACACGGTGATCTCCAAAGACCAATTTTCGCGACCATACGACAAAGGGTCGCCCGCGAATTTTATACCGTCGGCATCGTTCACGGTTATCGTCCGGTATAATTAATGCAGTCCATAACGAGACATTATATCCTCGCGCTTCGACCAGTCGTGCGCGAATAAGTTCCCGTCGGCTCGGTAATCCCGCGCCCCGGTTTACTTAGTGCAGTCTCTGAGGACATCATTCGCGAATACCCCAGGCGGAATTATTCGCACGGTGCGTTAAGCCGGTTCATTGCGCTTCGACGAGAAGTGATACGCGAACGTCGTTCCGTCGGCCCTGCCACACGTGCCTAGGAAACTCTCGTGACAGGTACTGCGAATTCTCCTTCTCTTGCGAAGCTTACAGTGGTACTCTGTGACAATGTCAGAGGGCAAAGATCTGCTGATCGCGCAGATAGCCACGATCGCTCAGCTAAAGCGAGTGCTAGTGAACTTTAAAAAATTGGCAAAAGCCAATGTGACCCTGCCAAAAACGCGAGGTCGACTGGACGAACTGACGGCGCTCTGGGCGTCCTGCAGGGAGCTCCACATCAAGCTGTTGCAATCGACCACGCCCGAGGAGAAGAAGACCACGGCGTACTTCGTCGATGAGGAATTTTTAGTCGCTGAGGAAGTCTACTACGAGACGGCCGATGTCCTTCGTGATGCGATAAGTAGATTAACAGTTGTTGCGGCTGAGGAAGTCTACTACGAGACGGCCGATGTCCTTCGTGATATAAGTAGATTAACAGTTGTTGCGTCGCCTCCGCTCGATCGGAGTACTGATTCCTCTCTTCGCGATCATAATACTAATAACTTTCAGTTGCCGCGGATCTCGTTGCCGAAATTTTCGGGAAAATTTTCCGATTGGGAAAGCTTTAAAAATACATTTGAGTCTCTCGTTGCAACTAACTATGCCCTCACCAATACACAAAAGTTTCACTACTTGAAGACGAGTGTCATTGGAGACGCTGCATTAGTAATTAATAATTTAAAGATTTCGGACACGAATTACGAATCCGCGTGGCAACTTTTAATTGACGAATACGACGATAAGTTAACCCTAATTCACTCTCATTTGTATGCGTTCATGAGCTTGCCAGTCATGAAACATGAGATTGTAGTAGATTTAAGAAAATTGCGAGACACAGTGGCCGCCTCGATTGCCGCGCTGAATAATTTGCAAAGACCGGTCGATCATTGGGATGATCTCTTAGTATACATCATCTCTCAAAAATTCAGCACGAAAACGCGCGGTGAGTGGAATCTGAGATGTTCCACAATGGATTCAATTCCGTCTTATAAAGATCTTCACGATTTTCTCACGACGCGCATCCGCGGATTGTCGGACTTTGCTGATGTTGTTAGGGACAGTGATCGTTCGAAGCACGACAAGCCGCGGTCGTCGGTCAATAGTGTTGCTGCCGTGAGATGCATTTATTGCTCGAGCGATCACATCGTTACAAAGTGCGAAGAGTTCCGCCGAAAAACGGCTGCGCAGCGAAGCGAAATTGCGCGCAAAAATAAGGTCTGCTTTAACTGCTTGAAACCCGGACACCTTTCGCCGAAATGTACGCACAAGCAGCGATGCAGCCACTGTCGCCGGGCGCATCATACAATGTTACATTGCGCCAGCGGTCAGGCGTCGGCCACAAATGAAAACTCGGAGTCGATCAAGACATGCGTGCAGGCGAGTTCAAAACCGGATTCCTCGAGCGGCCCCACCAGTGCGGCGGTCGCAAGCGTGCAAACGATTAAACCGCCAAGCGTCGCGACTCCGACCGTTCTTCTCGCAACTGCGTGGGTCGACGTGCATACTGCGGAGGGTAGGTCATTTAAGGTTCGCGCTCTATTGGATCAAGGATCCAATTTTAGCTTCATTTCGGAAGCATTGTGCCAAACGATACGAACGAAAAGGCACCGAGCCGATTTGCAAATTAAAGGATTCGGCGAAAAATATACCGGTGCTGCGAAATCACGGGTGTCTTTGCAATTGACACCGTGCGAGAAAGCGAATCCCACGTTTCCGATTACCGCATACGTGTTTCAAAAAATCACGTCGTACGCAGCGTCACGAATTCAGCCTGTTGACTCGTGGCCTCATTTGCAGAGCCTCGTCCTCGCGGATCCGGATCCGTCAAGCAATCATCAAATTCATATGTTGATAGGGGCGGACATTTATGGATCCCTGCTGAAGTGCGATGTGCGACAGGGACCTCTCGGAACTCCCACCGCTCAATTAACCGCGTTCGGATGGATTATTTCCGGTCCTACTGGAAAGCATAGAAGGAAGCGGCCGTGTTAAATAACGTTCTCGCTGAAGACATTAATTCGCTTCTTCAGCGGTTTTGGGAGGACGAGGAAATTTCGTTGAAAGCCCCCCCCCTCACGGAAGAGGAGGAGAGGTGTGAACGGCATTTCGTCAAAACACATAGTCGGTCTTCCGACGGAAGATACACAGTTCGACTGCCGTTCAAACGCGATCCGCCGATCGACATCGGGGAATCGTTATCCATAGCGCGTTCCTTGTATAACCGCATGGAGGGAAAGTTGCGTAACCGCTCTGAACTTCACTCGCAGTATAATGAATTTCTCGCGGAGTACGAAAATCTTGGACACATGACTCGAGTAGACGAGTCGGAAAAAACAAAGTTTTCACCGATTTACATCCCGCACCATCCGGTGCTGCGGGAAACCAGTTGTACTACAAAGTTGCGCGTAGTTTTCAACGCTTCTTGCAAAACGCGGAACGGCACGACGTTGAATGACCATCTACTAATCGGGCCTAAATTACAGCAGGACCTTCCTGCCGTTCTATCTCGTTGGCGTAAATGGCGCCACGTCTATACTGCGGACATCGCTAAGATGTTCCGACAAATCCGCGTACATTCTGACGACGTCGATTTTCAAAGAATTCTTTGGCGTCCAAAGGATGACGCCCCGGTCGAACATTTTCGACTTTTAACAGTCACATACGGTCTGGCTCCGGCCCCGTATCTCGCGATGCGCGTTCTCAAACAACTTGCGCTTGATGAGGGTCTCAATTACCCTGCCGCGGTTTCGATTCTAAACGAATCGATTTATGTAGACGACACGTTGTTTGGCGCCGACGATGTGGATTCCCTTAACGATACGCGAATTCAATTGATTGGGCTAATGAGAAGAGGAGGGTTTCAACTCCGAAAATGGGCATCGAATACGAGTGCGCTTCTTAGCGATCTTTCGCATGATCAACCGGAGGTCACCGACCATCTCATATTGCAAGATGAGTCCCTTAAGGTGCTCGGACTTTCGTGGATTCCTTCCGAAGACTCTTTCCGCCTTGTTGTGAATTCGACCAAACCCGTCACTCCCACAAAGCGTAATATCCTTTCGTTCATTGCGAAATTGTACGACCCGCTCGGCTGGGCCGCGCCCGTCGTAATTGCCGCGAAGATTATCTTGCAGGAGTTGTGGCTTTCGCGCTGCGATTGGGATACGCGCGTCCCCGACGAGTTAGAACAGCGGTGGCACTACTTTGTCTCGGATTTTAATAAACTAGAGAAAATTAGAATCCCGCGATGGACAGGTCAAAACCCAGATAATATCGCGATTGAAATCCACGGATTTGCCGACGCGTCAAATAGAGGGTATGCCGCGGTAGTGTATCTCCGCGCCTTTCATTCGTTGTCGAGCTTTACAATTAGTTTGATCGCTGCAAGAACGAAGGTCGCCCCGGTAAAAACCGTGAGCATTCCGCGACTCGAGTTGAACGCCGTCGTGCTTTTAAGTCGCCTAGTCAAGTGGACGATTAATTCATTAACCTTATTGAAAACGCCGATTTATTGTTGGACGGATTCAACAATTGCGCTGGCGTGGCTACGCCAGCATCCCTCTAAGTGGACCACGTACGTGGCCAACCGGGTGCCGGAGGCACAGAATAATTTGCCTTCTGCAAGATGGTGTCACGTGCCGTCAAGAGACAATCCTGCAGATTGTGCATCCCGAGGCTTATCCGTGCCCGAATTAGTCTCACATCCTCTCTGGTGGACCGGACCACCCTGGCTTCTTGAGCCTTCGACGTCGTGGCCGATCCAGGACGTTACTGTCCCACTCTCCACGGATGCGGGACAGAAGGTATCCAGCGAACAACGAAAACCAACCGTTCTCCACACTGAGATCTCAGATGAGTGGGATTTACTCTATAAATTCTCGAGCTGGACGAAGTTGATAAGGGTGACGGCCTACGTGTGCCGATTTCTCGCATTAATTGACAAGAAAAGGAAAGCAAATTTCAACTCACCACCGTCGCTGAGTGTCGACGAGCTTAATAAAGCGGAGTTATTCTGGCTGTCGTATGCACAAAAGAGGGCCTTTGAATGCGAAATCAAAGCCTTAAGCAGAGGCACCGCAGTTTCTAGGAAGAGTTCCCTTAGAACTCTGACTCCATTTGTTGGTGCGGACGCGGTACTCCGGCTCGGCGGGCGGTTAAAAAATGCTGCTCTCGCTTATGACGAGCAACATCCTATTCTTATACCACGAGGACGAGTCGCGTATCTTTTAACCGGTCAGGCGCATAAACTCACGTTTCACGGGGGCGTTCAATTGGTGTTGCGTGCTCTGCGACAAAGATATTGGTTGTTGGGAGGCCGAAACTCCGTGAAAAATTATATAAGGCAATGCGTCCCCTGTACACGATACTCGGCCAAAGTCTCGAGTCAGCTGATGGGGAATTTACCCTCCCCTCGCGTGAAACCGTCCTCACCATTTACTCATACGGGAGTGGACTACGCTGGTCCCTTCTTCATTACGCCTTTCGTAGGCAGGGGACAAAGGGCGCGAAAAAGTTATGTGGCTCTATTTGTTTGTCTCGTTACCAAAGCTATCCACGTGGAGCTAGTGGAGGACGGCTCCAGTGCGGGATTTCTTGCTGCCTTTCGGCGCTTCGCGAGCCGACGAGGTTTACCGGGTAAATTATACTCGGATAACGGCACTAATTTTCACGGAGCTGAAACGGAATTAAACAGAGCATTTGCGGCGCTCCTGAAAGATTCGTCTTTACACGACGTTCTTGCCAACGACAGAGTAGAGTGGCATTTCATCCCGACCGCGGCTCCTCATTTCGGAGGACTCTGGGAGGCGGGCGTGAAAAGCCTCAAATCGCACCTGAAGCGCATAGCCGGCTCTCGTACTTTGTCGCAGGCTGAATTCACTATGCTCCTATGCCAAATCGAGGCATGTTTGAACTCGCGACCGATTGCGGCTCTTAGCGACGACCCGAGCGATCTGTCCGCGCTCACCCCGGGTCACTTTTTAATAGGCCGTCCGATCATTGCGATCCCAGAGGAATCAGTACTCGCGATAGATACCAATCGACTTTCGAGATGGCAGCTCGTCCATTCGATGGTGGAACGACTCTGGCGTGTTTGGTCGCAGGACTACTTGCACTCGCTGCAACAGCGAAACAAGTGGTCAGAGAATTCGCCTTGTTTCCGCGTTGGCGAGCTCGCGTTGTTGAAAAATCCCTTGCTCCCCCCGAGCAAGTGGGAACTCGCGCGGGTCATTCAGACCCATCCCGGATCCGATGGACTCGTCCGGGTAGTTACCGTGAGAACCGCGCGCTCAACATTAAAACGACCAATCACGCTTTTGTGTAGGCTGCCAGTTCAGTGCGATAGTCAATAAAATATTGTTGTGTAATAAGCGTTGCGACTTGTGATGTGTTTAGTAAGTAAGTCGTTCTTACAATTAAAGATAATTTGATTTTGTTTCGTGCGGGTTTCTTCGCTCTCTTAGCTCTCGCTCTGTTACCCCTCTATCGATACTGATTGTACTCTTACTTCATTTGTCGAGTAGTTGGACTTGTTTCGCATCCGTTCGCATGCGAGGCGGGCGGTATGTTCAAAATTGTAAAAGCCTTGCGCGAAAGCTGAAGCAAGGTCGCTGATATTTTCGTTACCGCGTTGGCATTCCGCATAGTTTCGATGCCGACCCGGGAGAGGTTGACAAAAACTCGCCTTCGTCCCGAGATTCAGAGCCCGCGAGGGGTCTCGCTAGCGAATCACGCTTCGGCATGAGCGTGCCACGCAGAAACCGAATGATTTATCGGCTGCCGTTGTCGTCGATCCTGCGATGATTTAGAAGAGAGTTAGTCTGCCCGTAGACCTCAGGGGAGAGAGCCTCTCTCAGGAGTACCGTTTTGAGTGCTTTGAGAGTGTCGCGAAGAGAGCGAGTCGCTCCGATTAATCTCATCCACTCCAACCCTTCCTAGTCTGCGAACCGAAGAAACAAAATTTTCCTTTCTGTGCGCGAAAAGAAAGAGAATCGAAGGTTCCTGCACAAAGAGACTTATGAAAATTTGAAGATAGTTCTGGATAAAATAAAGTACACGGAACACATCAATGGAAAGTTTGTGGTGATTTAAAAATTGCAACGATACTTTTAGGTCAGCAATCAGGGTTTACAAAATATCCCTGCTTCCTATGTTTATGGGATAGTAGGGATAGAAAACAACACTATGTGAAAAAAGAATGGCCTTTGAGAACAAACTTTGATCCAGGCACTAAAAACGTCATCCGAACACCATTGATTGATCCTTCTAAATATCTACTACCACCACTCCATATTAAGCTTGGTCTTATGAAGCAATATGTCAAAGCGCTAGACAAAGATGGTGATTGTTTTCGGTACTTAAGAGAAAAATTTTCCGCGATGCCAAGTTGAAAGAGGGGATTTTCGATGGTCCACAAATTCGGAGTTTATTTGAAGACGGAAATTTTATCGGACAAATGGATGACACTGAGGAAGCAGCTTGGAAAAGTTTTAAAAATGTTTCTCAGAATTTTTTGGGAAATAATAAGAGTGAGAATTACGAGGAATTGGTTGAAGAGTTATTGGAAAATTACAAAAATTTGGGTTGCTTGATGAATCTCAAATTGCACTTTCTTCATTCTCATTTAGACTACTTTCCACAAAACCTTGGAGACTACAGTGAAGAACAAGAAGAACCATTTCACCAAGACATAAGTGAAATGGAGAATAGGTATCAAGGAAGGTGGAACGTCAACATGATGGCAGATTTTTGCTGGACTTTGAAGAGAGAAGTAACCACAAATAATAAAAAACGAAAGAGAAACCCATTGCATAGAACATTCGAAGAGAATAGAGTTCTTCGATATAAGCGAAGAACAGTGTAAACTTAATGAAGATCGTTTTTTTTTAAATTTAATTACAATCTATAAATTTTATAGCATAATTTGAAAGGAATCATATTTAGTTCATTACTGTGAGTAAGAACAATACTATTTTTTGATATTATCTACTACTTCATGACTATTTTTTTTTATTTTTTAAATATTTTTAGCGGTTTTCCGCAATTTACTCTAAATTTGAAGGGTCAACGAGATGAATCAACTTCAGATTTGGATTCAGCGCATCAAAATACATAAAAAATATACTTGATATAGTTCGAGAAAAATTTTTCCATTCGCACAACTGCGATTTTTCGCGATTTTTTGCCATTTTTTGCGGTTTTTTGCAATTTACTCAAAATTTTGAGGGTGTACGGGTAAAACAGACTACAGATTTGGAATCCGCGCATCGAAATACATAAGCTTAGGTGGGTCTAGTCAAATGTACAGACCACTTTTTTTTTGTGTGCCGGTGTAATTAAATAGAGAAATATCTTTTTAAAATGTATGTTTTAACTATATAAAATTATTTGTATGTTTTCTAGGAAAATCTAGAAAGTTCTTGCTTAAAATATATTTAATATAAAATTTATAGAAATGTTTCTTTTTTTATTTACATTTTCAAATTGATTTCAAATTTCTGTCTTCTCTTCTATACTTTGGGGAAATTTTATGACGGACCCTGCTAAATTATTTAAAAAATCCATAATGTTATCACAAACCAGGTGAAATGTAGATTCTGTCATATTAAACCTGCTTGCTACATCCCTAATAACACTTTTATTACCTGCAAACCTTCAATAAAAATACTAATAATAAATACTACTATATTAATATAAGGAAAAAAATTATTGATAGAGAGATAGAGAAGAAGGGGGAGAAAAAGAGAGAGAGAGAGAAGACTGAGAAAAGAAGGTAAGAATTTAAGATAAAAGACAAACATAAGAAAAACGAGAAAAGACGGAAGCAATAAAATAATAATAATAAATAATAATAATACTAATAATTAAATAAAATATATATATTTCTGTGAAATCTGATATTTTACCACAAAAATGTCAGTAATTTTGCATCACTTGATATTGTGCAATTCTTAACTTTGTGGTAAAAATCTGAGGCTTCGTATAAATTTGTTACTATTAAATATGTGCTTCGTTGTAAACGAAAATTCCTCTGAAACTAAATATTGCAATTATAGCAATTATAGTTGTTCGGCGGGGGTCTCGATTGTCCCGCCGGAGGCGAAATCGCTAATTAGAATGCGAATTAATAACCGCGGCGCGGACGGCTTATAGAAGGCGCGAACCGGCGATCCGGCAGTTATCGCGAAAAGCATGCAAAGGGCATGCGAACGGCAAGCAAGATAAGCAAGAGTAGCGACTCACCGTGAGGCCGATCGATCCTCCAGATCTCCTGTAGACTCCGTCCACCTCCTTTACTCCAGGCGGCACGCAAGAAGCTGCGAGCGTCCACTAGGCAGGCACAAGCGTAAGCAAGCATGCAAGGAGCCAAGGCAGAGAGTCAGGCACAAGCACAAGCATCGGCGAGAGATCCGAAAACTCAGGCACAAGAGGCGACAAGCAAGCAAGGAGCGGGTGTGCACCAGTCTTATCAAGACGTGTTCTCTGTCCGGCGACTCAACGGCGAGTGCCGTGGCTCGGGTCTCTGCAAAAGTCCCGCAGACAGTACCCCGTTCGCCAAAAATGATTACCGGCCCGCGATGATCGATGGCAGCACCAGGACCGATAAGTCGCTCATCTACTGCTGCCCGATCGCCGCTTCGGCCGATTCGTTAAGCATAACGTCAAAACATGCAAAGTCAACTAAACTAACTAAACTTATCAACTATCAAGCAAACTAATAATACAAGAAAATAAAGAAATCAACTAAACGATACTAAACTAAACTAAACTTAAGAAATATATATATATACAATGCGTGAGCGATCCGAACACACCGCCCACCAAAATACAATGTATTTTACTTATTAACTAAGCGTCTCCGCTGGCCTACCCATCGGCAAAGAGCAGAGCTTGACTAGAGGACGCGTGAGTATTCCCTCCGCGGTCCGCACTATGGCGACGCGTGATATCCCGTCCTTTCCCGGGTGCAAGGCCACGATCCGGCCCTTCAGCCAACGCAAGGGCGCGGCGTTCGCGTCCTTTATTAGCACTAACGAACCGAGGAAGCACTATCTTTTAGCCATTTCGGACGCTGTTGCAGACAGTGCAGGTATTCGGAACTCCAACGCTTCCAAAAATCCTGGTGCATGCGTTGAAGCAGCTGCCATCGATCTAACCGGTTTACGGGAATGTCCGCCAGGTTCGGACCCGGCAGGGACACCAGAGGCTCCGTCGTGAGAAAATGTCCCGGGGACAGTACCGCGAAATCATTCGGATCCCCGCTCAATGGGCATAACGGCCGCGAGTTCAGCACCGCCTCGATCTGAACGAGAAGTATAGAGAATTCCTCCAAGGACAAAACTTGAGCCCCCACGACTCAAACTAAGTGAGTTTTGAAGGCCTTCACGCCCGCCTCCCAAAGACCTCGAAAGTGAGGCGCAGAGGGCGGATTGAACGACCATTCTATGCGCTCAGCGTCGGAGGCTCGCTCCATGTACTTTACCAACTCGCGATGTGCCCCGACGAAGTTGGTTCCGCGATCACTGAAGAGCAGCGAGCATCTACCTAGACGGGCGATGAAACGTCGCAAAGCCGCGAGAAACGACTCCGTAGAGAGGGAGTGAACGACCTCTAGGTGTATGGCCTTTACGGCGAAACAAACGAACACGCAGACATAGGCTTTGAACGCCTTTGCTCCGCGTGCCCGGCGAGGCGTAATGGAGAACGGCCCTGCAAAATCCACTCCTGTGGTGGAGAACGGCTTGGCCTGCTGCACCCGAGGCGAAGGCAAATCGGCCATGAACAGTCCGGGGATTCGCTCGGAAACATCTATAGCAGCGCGACAGTACGCGCTTAATCGCACGCTGGCTCCCAATACCCAAAAGCGCTGAGAAAGCAAATATTGAAGAGCCCGGATGCAAATATTGCCGGTGCGCGCTCTCAATGAGAAGATCCGTGAGCCTGTGCCTACTCGGCATCAAGGCTGGATGCCTTGTTTCATAAAATAGGTCGGAATGGGTGATCCTGCCGCCCACCCTGAGGATCCCGCCTACATCCAAAAACGGGGCAAGTTGCATGAGCGCCTTGGAGGCCGGTCTCCCTTTGAGTAGGTTGGCAATATCGGTGCCGAATTGATTAGCCTGGACGACCTTTACGAGCAACAAGAGTGCCGCGTGGGCCTTCTGCTGGTCGATTGTAAGACCAGAGAGACACATCCTTCCGGCGGGCTCGATGAACAAAACGGCGCATATAGGCAACGACGCGACAACCTTTTCAAGCGATGAATGTTCGTCCAATAGTACCTCAACGCCGATGCGAGCCCTGGTCGGTATGAGTGTCGACGCGAACGCTACGCCTGGCACCTCGGCCTTATGCGAAGTCAAATCTACGGCGTCCGCAGGCGCAAAACCTGAAAGCCATTCCGGACCCGCTCACCATAATCGACAGTTTACTAATTCTTGGGGAAAAAATCCGCGCGAACAATGATCAGCGAGATTCGATTTTGTCCCCACGTGACTCCAAGACGTGATGTCAGAATGATTTTGGATCTTCGCCACCCGGTTTCGAACAAAGGTTTCGAGTTTGTGCGGTGACGCTCGGAGCCACGATAAGGTCACCATTGAATCGGACCAAGCGTAAATGGCATCTAATGCGAGAGTGCCCCTCAGAATGGTCACTATATAATGTAGAAGATCCGCGAGCAACAGGGCCGCGCACAATTCAAGACGCGGAATGGTGAGCGATTTCAGCGGTGAACCTCGATTTAGCGGCGAACAAATGGACATGCGCGGAATTTGTCATGACGATGCGGAGGTATACCACGGCCCCATAGCCGCGCTCACTCGCATCGTAGAAGCCGTGCAGTTCCCTACGAACTATGTCCCGGTGAACCAAAGGACGATGAATACGTATGGATGCCAACTCCGTCAACTCCCGTTGGTATCGACTCCACTGTCGACATATGCCGGGCGGAGGTTGGTCATCTCAGTCTAATCCAAGACTCCAGAGTTGCTGTACGAGGACTTTGGCGGCGAATGTTAGAGGCGCGAGAAATCCCAATGGATCAAAGATACGAGCCTCCTCTGACAAAATAACTCGTTTGGTGCAACCTCTATGCAAAACATGTATATGAAAACCGAACGAGTCCGAGCGAGCGTGCCAATGCAGCCCGAGGACCTTAAGAAAGCCGTCCTCCTGCGTATCGAAGGTGAGCATTGCGCTGCTGCAGTGAGCCGGCTCGATATCGCTCAACACAGTCGGATTGCTGCTGGCCCATTTGCGTAGGGCAAAACCTGCGCCGCGCAGCAAGTCGACGAGTTGTTCCCTCAAGGAACGCGCTTCTTGGATGGTATTGACGCTTGCAACTATGTCATCTACATAAAGCGATGATTTCAACGAGCGAGATGCCTGCGAATGGCTCTCCTTACCCTCCTCTGCTAATTGCATCAGGCAGCGAATCGCCAAATAAGGAGAAGGAGTGATTCCAAAGGTTACCGTGGTGAGACGATAATCCCGAAGGGGTTCGTGATCCGCGAAGCGCCAAACAATTCTTTGGTAGTCCTGCTGAGAAGACTCTATCTGAATCTGTCTAAACATCTGCTTGACATCAGCCGTCACCGCGATCGCGCCGAGACGAAACCTAACGAGAATAGCCATGATATCCTGCTGAAGCTTCGG
>CABEGB010001375.1:5000-10000 GCA_901521435.1 Crematogaster levior
TCGCGTCTTCGTCGCGCCGCGCGCGTGCGCGAGGCGAGATGCGCTTGTGTGTAAAGAATAATAATTGACGACCTCAGAGCAGGCGAGATTACCCGCTGAATTTAAGCATATTATTAAGCGGAGGAAAAGAAACTAACCAGGATTTCCTCAGTAGCGGCGAGCGAACAGGAAAGAGCCCAGCACCGAATCCCGCGGTTCCGCCGCAGGGAAATGTGGTGTTTGGGAGGGTCCGCTTATCCCGAGGCGTCGCGTCGCGTCCAAGTCCATCTTGAATGGGGCCACTTACCCGCAGAGGGTGCCAGGCCCGTAGCGACCGGTGCGCGTCTCGGGAGGATCTCTCCTTAGAGTCGGGTTGCTTGAGAGTGCAGCTCTAAGTGGGTGGTAAACTCCATCTAAGGCTAAATACGACCACGAGACCGATAGCGAACAAGTACCGTGAGGGAAAGTTGAAAAGAACTTTGAAGAGAGAGTTCAAGAGTACGTGAAACCGTTCAGGGGTAAACCTAAGAAACCCAAAAGATCGAACGGGGAGATTCATCGTCAGCGACGCTGGCTTCGCGTCGGTGGGCGATGTCCCGCGCGGGCCTCGCGGCTCGCCGCGCGGACACGCTGCCGTGCGTCGATGACCGGCCGTCGTCGTCGTGCACTTCTCCCCTAGTAGAACGTCGCGACCCGCTGGGTGTCGGTCTACGGCCCGGGTGCGGTGACTGGCGCGTCGTCGGTAAAACGGCACGCGTCAAACCCCCGGTCGCCCGGCCGGCTGCCCGGCGGTACACGCAAGGTATCAGGCCGCAGCGTTGCTCTCTCGAGGGCAACGCGTTATGCGTCGAGGCCGTCGCAAGCGCGCGCCACGGTACACGGAGGCTCAACGGACCTAGTGCCGTCACCGGTCCTGGCCCGCTGTTGGTCGCACGGTTAACCTTCGACAGGCCTACGAACGTCCCCGTGTCTCGTCCCTCCCCGGGGGCGGCGCGGGGATCGATACCGGTCGGCGACGCTACTGCTTTGGGTACTCTTAGGACCCGTCTTGAAACACGGACCAAGGAGTCTAACATGTACGCGAGTCATTGGGACTTCCGTAGCGATACCTAAAGGCGCAATGAAAGTGAAGGTCGGCCCTGGTTGTCGACCGAGGGAGGATGAGCCGCGTCGCTTGTATGCCGCTCCGCACTCCCGGGGCGTCTCGTTCTCATTGCGAGATGAGGCGCACCCAGAGCGTACACGTTGGGACCCGAAAGATGGTGAACTATGCCTGGTCAGGACGAAGTCAGGGGAAACCCTGATGGAGGTCCGTAGCGATTCTGACGTGCAAATCGATCGTCGGAACTGGGTATAGGGGCGAAAGACTAATCGAACCATCTAGTAGCTGGTTCCCTCCGAAGTTTCCCTCAGGATAGCTGGCACTCGGACGTTCCGCATTGGAACGCGCGCGAGTCTCATCTGGTAAAGCGAATGATTAGAGGCCTTGGGGCCGAAACGACCTCAACCTATTCTCAAACTTTAAATGGGTGAGATCTCTGGCTTTCTTGAATTATGAAGCCACGAGCATCTCGGATCAGAGTGCCAAGTGGGCCATTTTTGGTAAGCAGAACTGGCGCTGTGGGATGAACCAAACGCAGAGTTAAGGCGCCCAACTCGACGCTCATGGGACACCATGAAAGGCGTTGGTTGCTTAAGACAGCAGGACGGTGGCCATGGAAGTCGGAATCCGCTAAGGAGTGTGTAACAACTCACCTGCCGAAGCAACTAGCCCTGAAAATGGATGGCGCTGAAGCGTCGAGCCTATACTCTGCCGTCAGCGGCAAGTGGGGCGGCAAGTGCTTGCGCGCGCTCGCGTGTTTGCGTGGCGCGCGCGGCACGCGCCGCCACGAAGCCCTGACGAGTAGGAGGGTCGCGGCGGTGCGCGCAGAAGGGTCTGGGCGCGAGCCTGCCTGGAGCCGCCGTCGGTGCAGATCTTGGTGGTAGTAGCAAATACTCCAGCGAGGCCCTGGAGGACTGACGTGGAGAAGGGTTTCGTGTGAACAGCCGTTGCACACGAGTCAGTCGATCCTAAGCCCTAGGAGAAATCCTATGTCAATGACGGCGTACATGATACTCGAGTGTCGATATACACACACGCAATAACGGAAAAGACGACAGCTTAACCGTTGTATCGTCGTAACGTTTTTGTGATGATGATGATGACTGACACACGCCCGTCGGGCGAAAGGGAATCCGGTTCCTATTCCGGAACCCGGCAGCGGAACCGCATACAATTCGGGCCCTCGTAAGAGTGTTCGTCGGGGTAACCCAAAATGACCTGGAGACGCCGTCGGGAGATCCGGGAAGAGTTTTCTTTTCTGTATAAGCGTTCGAGTTCCCTGGAAACCTCTAGCAGGGAGATAGGGTTTGGAACGCGAAGAGCACCGCAGTTGCGGCGGTGTCCGGATCTTCCCCTCGGACCTTGAAAATCCAGGAGAGGGCCACGTGGAGGTGTCGCGCCGGTTCGTACCCATATCCGCAGCAGGTCTCCAAGGTAAAGAGCCTCTAGTCGATAGACTAATGTAGGTAAGGGAAGTCGGCAAATTGGATCCGTAACTTCGGAATAAGGATTGGCTCTGAGGAGCGGGGCGTGTCGGGCTTGGTCGGGAAGCGGGTCTGGCTGACGTGCCGGGCCTGGGCGAGGTGAACGCTCGGCGTTCTCGCGCCGCAGTCCGGGATCCGAGCTCGGTCCCGTGCCTTGGCCTCCCGCGGATCTTCCTTGCTGCGAGGCTTCCGTGGCGGCGCGAGCCGTCGCGGTCGTCCTCTTCGGCCGCCATTCAACGCTCAGCTCAGAACTGGCACGGACTAGGGGAATCCGACTGTCTAATTAAAACAAAGCATTGCGATGGCCCTCGCGGGTGTTGACGCAATGTGATTTCTGCCCAGTGCTCTGAATGTCAACGTGAAGAAATTCAAGCAAGCGCGGGTAAACGGCGGGAGTAACTATGACTCTCTTAAGGAGGCCGTTGTTTTAACGGTCTCCATGTGCCAACCCCACCTCCTCGTGGTGAGAGTCGGGCAACGCCGAGGTTCCTCTCGGCGGCCAACGGGGCTCTGGCTTGACGGAGCGGCAACGTTTCGTCCGGGTCCGTGGGGTTGCCAGCCCCTCGGGCTTGAATTCGGCAGGCATGTCACAGGAAAAAAGAATTTATAATCTCCGGCGGCAGCCTCGGGCCGCCGGTCCTGCCGCACGCTCGTCTCTCTCTCCCGAACCCATCCCTGGGCCTTCTAGACCCACCGCTGCGGCCAATCGTCGCCGGCCGCCCCCCGCTGTCCCTGTGTCCCCGCGAGCCTCGCAGTTTGTGTGCCCCGAATGCAGCCGCGCGTTTAGCACGAAGACTGGACTCGGCGTCCATCGCCGAAGAGCGCACGTGGCCACGGTCAACGAGGAAATTAATGTAGAGAGGGTGAAGCGCCAGTGGAGCGCCGAAGAGCAGCGCATGATGGCGAGGGAGGAGGCTCTTGCTGTGCATCGGGGCGTTCGGTTTGTTAATCAATATTTGCTTGGCGTTATTCCTGATCGCACCCTTGATGCCATCAAGGGAATGCGAAAGAACGCCGAGTACCGTCGCCTTGTTGCAGCAGCTCTGGAGGATCTGTCCGCTACGTCTGGGGAGAACTCTTTTCTTTCCGGTGGCGGCTCTAGTCCTTCGGCCTCCCCTCAATCCGTTGCCATCTCTCGCCGCGGGTCGCCCGGCTCGCCTCCGTTAACACCATCTTCTCCCGGCTGGGGTGAGGCCTACGGCAGTTTTGCCGGCGCTATCCGTGCACTCATCCCGGTCGTTGAGGCCATCCATGGGTGGAACTCCCATATCCTGACTCAGGTCGGGTCAGGAATTTTGGATGGCCAGCGGAGTGTCGATGACATCGACCCGTGGCTGGCTGGTGTGTTTCCTCCGACGGCTCCTCGTGCCCGACCGCCGGGACGACGCTATGTCGCCAATCCGAGTAAGAAGGCGCGACGTCGGGCGGAGTATGCACGCGTGCAGCGCGTCTTCCGCACCAATATGTCGCGCGCGGCCAAGGAGATCTTGGACGGTGCCGCGGATGATGTACGGACGGTACCCGGTGTTCAGCAGATGGCTGAGCATTGGGGTCCGTTCTTTGCGCAGGCGTCAGCGCCTGTCGCTTTGGCTCCGCAAGTGCCATCCAAGCGTGAGCTCCGTGGCGCCTGGTCCCCGATCTCCTGCGAGGAGGTGGCCGCCACCAATTTGCCCCTCAACTCGGCCCCCGGATTGGACGGCATCAGCGCTCGGCTGTGGAGAGCGATTCCAGCATCGATCAAAGCTCTCCTCTTCAACATTGTGCTGCATTGCGGAAGGTTGCCGGCAGCTATGCTGGTGGCTCGGACGGTTTTTATTCCGAAGAAGGGCGAATGCTCTCTTCCGGGGGACTTCCGTCCGATCTCTATTACTTCCGTGGCCGTCACTAGAGGCATCTTCATAAGATCCTGGCCCGAAGGCTTCTCGAGTCCGGGCTTGTCGATCTTCGGCAGCGTTGCTTCGACGACGGATGCGGCGATAACGTAGCCGTCCTGGCAACCCTGTTAATGGACGCCAGGTCCCGTCGCCGTGAACTGCACGTGGCCTCCCTGGATTTCGCGAAGGCCTTTGATAGCGTCAGTCATGGCGCGATCGCCAATGTCCTGACTGGCTTGGGCCTGCCTCACGGCCTGATCGAGTACATCGGGCGCATTTATGCGCGCAGCAGCACGGTGTTTGAGGTGCGCGGTGTCAGATCGGAGCTCTCTCGTATTGGCAGAGGCGTCAGGCAGGGGGATCCGCTATCGCCGGTGCTATTTTGCCTGGTGGTAGACGCGATCATGTCAGCCATACCTGCCGATGTCGGATACCAGCTGGGGGAACATCGTATAAACTGCATTGCTTATGCTGACGATGTTCTCCTATTCGCTGCCACCAAGTGGGGCCTCCAGACCAGCATTCAGGTGGTAGAGGATTCAGCTCAGAAGATGGGACTTA
>CABEGB010001375.1:15000-22500 GCA_901521435.1 Crematogaster levior
GACCGCCGGCGGCGAGAAAGCGACACGCCGCGCGCGGACTTGCTCGTTGCGTCGAGCCCCGGCGAGAAAGCAACACGCCGCGAGCGGACTTGGCTGTTGCGACGAGAAAGCAACACGCCGCGTCCTGACTCGGAGGCGTCCTGACCGCCGGCGGCGAGAAAGCGACACGCCGCGCGCGGACTTGCTGTTGCGACGAGAAAGCAACACGCCGCGTCCTGACTCGGAGGCGTCCTGACCGCCGGCGGCGAGAAAGCAACACGCCGCGAGCGGACTTGGCTGTTGCGACGAGAAAGCAACACGCCGCGTCCTGACTCGGAGGCGTCTCGGAGGCGTCCTGACCGCCGGCGGCGAGAAAGCGACACGCCGCGCGCGGACTTGCTCGTTGCGTCGAGCCCCGGCGAGAAAGCAACACGCCGCGAGCGGACTTGGCTGTTGCGACGAGAAAGCAACACGCCGCGTCCTGACTCGGAGGCGTCCTGACCGCCGGCGGCGAGAAAGCAACACGCCGCGCGCGGACTTGCTCGTTGCGTCGAGCCCCGGCGAGAAAGCAACACGCCGCGAGCGGACTTGGTCGTTGCTTCGAGCCGCGGCGAGAAAGCAACACGCCGCGCGCGGACTTGCTCGTTGCGTCGAGCCCCGGCGAGAAAGCAACACGCCGCGAGCGGACTTGGCTGTTGCGACGAGAAAGCAACACGCCGCGTCCTGACTCGGAGGCGTCCTGACCGCCGGCGGCGAGAAAGCGACACGCCGCGCGCGGACTTGCTCGTTGCGTCGAGCCCCGGCGAGAAAGCAACACGCCGCGAGCGGACTTGGCTGTTGCGACGAGAAAGCAACACGCCGCGTCCTGACTCGGAGGCGTCCTGACCGCCGGCGGCGAGAAAGCGACACGCCGCGCGCGGACTTGCTCGTTGCGTCGAGCCCCGGCGAGAAAGCAACACGCCGCGAGCGGACTTGGCTGTTGCGACGAGAAAGCAACACGCCGCGTCCTGACTCGGAGGCGTCCTGACCGCCGGCGGCGAGAAAGCGACACGCCGCGCGCGGACTTGGCTGTTGCGACGAGAAAGCAACACGCCGCGTCCTGACTCGGAGGCGTCCTGACCGCCGGCGGCGAGAAAGCGACACGCCGCGCGCGGACTTGGCTGTTGCGACGAGAAAGCAACACGCCGCGTCCTGACTCGGAGGCGTCCTGACCGCCGGCGGCGAGAAAGCGACACGCCGCGCGCGGACTTGCTCGTTGCGTCGAGCCCCGGCGAGAAAGCAACACGCCGCGAGCGGACTTGGCTGTTGCGACGAGAAAGCAACACGCCGCGTCCTGACTCGGAGGCGTCCTGACCGCCGGCGGCGAGAAAGCAACACGCCGCGCGCGGACTTGCTCGTTGCGTCGAGCCCCGGCGAGAAAGCAACACGCCGCGAGCGGACTTGGCTGTTGCGACGAGAAAGCAACACGCCGCGTCCTGACTCGGAGGCGTCCTGACCGCCGGCGGCGAGAAAGCGACACGCCGCGCGCGGACTTGCTCGTTGCGTCGAGCCCCGGCGAGAAAGCAACACGCCGCGAGCGGACTTGGCTGTTGCGACGAGAAAGCAACACGCCGCGTCCTGACTCGGAGGCGTCCTGACCGCCGGCGGCGAGAAAGCGACACGCCGCGCGCGGACTTGCTCGTTGCGTCGAGCCCCGGCGAGAAAGCAACACGCCGCGAGCGGACTTGGCTGTTGCGACGAGAAAGCAACACGCCGCGTCCTGACTCGGAGGCGTCCTGACCGCCGGCGGCGAGAAAGCGACACGCCGCGCGCGGACTTGCTCGTTGCGTCGAGCCCCGGCGAGAAAGCAAACGCAACACGCCGCGAGCGGACTTGGCTGTTGCGACGAGAAAGCAACACGCCGCGTCCTGACTCGGAGGCGTCCTGACCGCCGGCGGCGAGAAAGCGACACGCCGCGCGCGGACTTGCTCGTTGCGTCGAGCCCCGGCGAGAAAGCAACACGCCGCGAGCGGACTTGGCTGTTGCGACGAGAAAGCAACACGCCGCGTCCTGACTCGGAGGCGTCCTGACCGCCGGCGGCGAGAAAGCGACACGCCGCGCGCGGACTTGGCTGTTGCGACGAGAAAGCAACACGCCGCGTCCTGACTCGGAGGCGTCCTGACCGCCGGCGGCGAGAAAGCGACACGCCGCGCGCGGACTTGCTCGTTGCGTCGAGCCCCGGCGAGAAAGCAACACGCCGCGAGCGGACTTGGCTGTTGCGACGAGAAAGCAACACGCCGCGTCCTGACTCGGAGGCGTCCTGACCGCCGGCGGCGAGAAAGCAACACGCCGCGCGCGGACTTGCTCGTTGCGTCGAGCCCGGCGAGAAAGCAACACGCCGCGAGCGGACTTGGCTGTTGCGACGAGAAAGCAACACGCCGCGTCCTGACTCGGAGGCGTCCTGACCGCCGGCGGCGAGAGAGCAATACGCCGCGTCCCGACTCAGAGAAGTACTGATACCGTCGCGTCGCTACAGACGCTTGAGTCAGGACGCCTCTGAGTCAGGACGCGGCGTGTTGCTTTCTCGCCGCCGGCGGTCAGGACACTTCTGAGTCAGAACGCGGCGTGTTGCTTTCTCGCTGCAACAGCCAAGTCCGCGCGCGGCGTGTTGCTTCGGGCCACCGGCGTGCAGGCGTGTCGCCAAGTTCGGCGGGCGTCACCTCCGGCGGAACGACCGAGCTGAATATCTCGGGCGTCACCTCCGGTGGTACGACCGAGCTGAAAATCTCGGGCGTCACCTCCGGTGGTACGACCGAGCTGAAAATCTCGGGCGTCACCTCCGGTGGTACGACCGAGCTGAAAATCTCGGGCGTCACCTCCGGTGGTACGACCGAGCTAAATATCTCGGGCGTCACCTCCGGTGGTACGACCGAGCTGTATATCTCGGGCGTCACCTCCGGAGGTACGACCGAGCTGAATATCTCGGGCGTCACCTCCGGTGGTACGACCGAGCTGTATATCTCGGGCGTCACCTCCGGTGGTACGACCGAGCTGTATATCTCGGGCGTCACCTCCGGTGGTGCGACCAAGTTAAATATCTCGGGCGTCACCTCCGGTGGTACGACCAAGTTAAATATCTCGGGCGTCACCTCCGGAGGTACGACCGAGCTGAATATCTCGGGCGTCACCTCCGGTGGTACGACCGAGCTGTATATCTCGGGCGTCACCTCCGGAGGTACGACCGAGCTGAATATCTCGGGCGTCACCTCCGGTGGTACGACCGAGCTGTATATCTCGGGCGTCACCTCCGGTGGTACGACCGAGCTGAAAATCTCGGGCGTCACCTCCGGTGGTACGACCGAGCTGAAAATCTCGGGCGTCACCTCCGGTGGTACGACCGAGCTGAAAATCTCGGGCGTCACCTCCGGTGGTACGACCGAGCTGAATATCTCGGGCGTCACCTCCGGTGGTACGACCGAGCTGTATATCTCGGGCGTCACCTCCGGTGGTACGACCGAGCTGAATATCTCGGGCGTCACCTCCGGTGGTACGACCGAGCTGTATATCTCGGGCGTCACCTCCGGTGGTACGACCGAGCTAAATATCTCGGGCGTCACCTCCGGTGGTACGACCAAGTTAAATATCTCGGGCGTCACCTCCGGTGGTACGACCGAGCTAAATATCTCGGGCGTCACCTCCGGAGGTACGACCGAGCTGAATATCTCGGGCGTCACCTCCGGTGGTACGACCGAGCTGTAAATCTCGGGCGTCACCTCCGGTGGTACGACCGAGCTGAAAATCTCGGGCGTCACCTCCGGTGGTACGACCGAGCTGAAAATCTCGGGCGTCACCTCCGGTGGTGCGACCGGGCTAAAAAACTCGGGCGTCACCTCCGGGTGTACGACCGAGCTAAATATCTCGGGCGTCACCTCCGGTGGTACGACCGGGCTAAATATCTCGGTCGTCACCTCCGGCGGTACGACCGAGCGAAGGATCGCGGGCGTTACCTCCGGCGGTGCGAGCGATCGTTGGGTCGCGGGCGTCAGCTCCGGCGTTACGACCGAGCGAAAGATCGCGGACGTCAACGTCGACGGCGCGAAGCAACACGCCGCGTCCTGACTCGGAGGCGTCCTGACCGCCGGCGGCGAGAGAGCAATACGCCGCGTCCCGACTCAGAGAAGTACTGATACCGTCGCGTCGCTACAGACGCTTGAGTCAGGACGCCTCTGAGTCAGGACGCGGCGTGTTGCTTTCTCGCCGCCGGCGGTCAGGACACTTCTGAGTCAGAACGCGGCGTGTTGCTTTCTCGCTGCAACAGCCAAGTCCGCGCGCGGCGTGTTGCTTCGGGCCACCGGCGTGCAGGCGTGTCGCCAAGTTGCGGGCGTCACCTCCGGCGGAACGACCGAGCTGAATATCTCGGGCGTCACCTCCGGTGGTACGACCGAGCTGAAAATCTCGGGCGTCACCTCCGGTGGTACGACCGAGCTGAAAATCTCGGGCGTCACCTCCGGTGGTACGACCGAGCTGAAAATCTCGGGCGTCACCTCCGGTGGTACGACCGAGCTGAAAATCTCGGGCGTCACCTCCGGTGGTACGACCGAGCTGTATATCTCGGGCGTCACCTCCGGAGGTACGACCGAGCTGAATATCTCGGGCGTCACCTCCGGTGGTACGACCGAGCTGTAATATCTCGGGCGTCACCTCCGGTGGTACGACCGAGCTGTATATCTCGGGCGTCACCTCCGGTGGTGCGACCAAGTTAAATATCTCGGGCGTCATCTCCGGTGGTACGACCAAGTTAAATATCTCGGGCGTCACCTCCGGAGGTACGACCGAGCTGAATATCTCGGGCGTCACCTCCGGTGGTACGACCGAGCTGTAAATCTCGGGCGTCACCTCCGGTGGTACGACCGAGCTGAAAATCTCGGGCGTCACCTCCGGTGGTACGACCGAGCTGAAAATCTCGGGCGTCACCTCCGGTGGTGCGACCGGGCTAAAAATCTCGGGCGTCACCTCCGGGTGTACGACCGAGCTAAATATCTCGGGCGTCACCTCCGGTGGTACGACCGGGCTAAATATCTCGGTCGTCACCTCCGGCGGTACGACCGAGCGAATGATCGCGGGCGTTACCTCCGGCGGTGCGAGCGATCGTTGGGTCGCGGGCGTCAGCTCCGGCGTTACGACCGAGCGAAAGATCGCGGACGTCAACGTCGACGGCGCGAAGCAACACGCCGCGTCCTGACTCGGAGGCGTCCTGACCGCCGGCGGCGAGAAAGCAACACGCCGCGGGCGGACTTGGCTGTTGCGATGAGAAAGCAACACTCCGCGAGCGGACTTGGCTGTTGCGACGTGAAAGCAACACGCCGCGTGCGGACTTTAACTGTTGCGGCGAGAAAGCAACACGCCGCGTCCTGACTCAGAGTCGTCCCGACCGCGAGCGGTGGTAGCGACGCGCCGCAACCTGACGCACGTGACTCTTCGCTCGGACGCACCGCCGGATGTGACGCCCGCGATCATTCGCTCGGTCGTACCGCCGGAGGTGACGACCGAGATATTTAACTTGGTCGCACCACCGGAGGTGACGCCCGAGATTTTAAGCCCGGTCGTACCACCGGAGGTGACGCCCGAGATATTCAGCTCGGTCGTACCACCGGAGGTGACGCCCGAGATATTACCAGCTCGGTCGTACCACCGGAGGTGACGCCCGAGATATTCAGCTCGGTCGTACCACCGGAGGTGACGCCCGAGATATTCAGCTCGGTCGTACCGGAGGTGACGCCCGAGGAGCTCGGTCGCCGGAGGTGACGCCCGAGATATTCAGCTCGGTCGTACCACCGGAGGTGACGCCCGAGATATTCAGCTCGGTCGTACCACCGGAGGTGTGACGCCCGAGATATTCAGCTCGGTCGTACCACCGGAGGTGACGCCCGAGATATTCAGCTCGGTCGTACCACCGGAGGTGACGCCCGAGATAGAGCTCGGTCGTACCACCGGAGGTGACGCCCGAGATATTCAGCTCGGTCGTACCACCGGAGGTGACGCCCGAGATATTCAGCTCGGTCGTACCACCGGAGGTGACGCCCGAGATATTCGTACCACCAGCTCGGTCGTACCACCGGAGGTGACGCCCGAGATATTCAGCTCGGTCGTACCACCGGAGGTGACGCCCGAGATATTCAGCTCGGTCGTACCACCGGAGGTGACGCCCGAGATATTCAGCTCGGTCGTACCACCGGAGGTGACGCCCGAGATATTCAGCTCGGTCGTACCACCGGAGGTGACGCCCGAGATATTCAGCTCGGTCGTACCACCGGAGGTGACGCCCGAGATATTCAGCTCGGTCGTACCACCGGAGGTGACGCCCGAGATATTCAGCTCGGTCGTACCACCGGAGGTGACGCCCGAGATCAGCTCGGTCGTACCACCGGAGGTGAGCTCGGTCGTACCACCGGAGGTGACGCCCGAGATATTCAGCTCGGTCGTACCACCGGAGGTGACGCCCGAGATATTCAGCTCGGTCGTACCACCGGAGGTGACGCCCGAGATATTCAGCTCGGTCGTACCACCGGAGGTGACGCCCGAGATATTCAGCTCGGTCGTACCACCGGAGGTGACGCCCGAGATATTCAGCTCGGTCGTACCACCGGAGGTGACGCCCGAGATATTCAGCTCGGTCGTACCACCGGAGGTGACGCCCGAGATATTCAGCTCGGTCGTACCACCGGAGGTGACGCCCGAGATTCAGCTCGGTCGTACCACCGGAGGTGACGCCCGAGATATTCAGCTCGGTCGTACCACCGGAGGTGACGCCCGAGATATTCAGCTCGGTCGTACCACCGGAGGTGACGCCCGAGATATACAGCTCGGTCGTACCACCGGAGGTGACGCCCGAGATATTCCGAGATATTCAGCTCGGTCGTACCACCGGAGGTGACGCCCGAGATATTCAGCTCGGTCGTACCACCGGAGGTGACGCCCGAGATATTCAGCTCGGTCGTACCACCGGAGGTGACGCCCGAGATATTCAGCTCGGTCGTACCACCGGAGGTGACGCCCGAGATATTCAGCTCGGTCGTACCACCGGAGGTGACGCCCGAGATATTCAGCTCGGTCGTACCACCGGAGGTGACGCCCGAGATATTCAGCTCGGTCGTACCACCGGAGGTGACGCCCGAGATATTCAGCTCGGTCGTACCACCGGAGGTGACGCCCGAGATATTCAGCTCGGTCGTACCACCGGAGGTGACGCCCGAGATATTCAGCTCGGTCGTACCACCGGAGGTGACGCCCGAGATATTCAGCTCGGTCGTACCACCGGAGGTGACGCCCGAGATATTCAGCTCGGTCGTACCACCGGAGGTGACGCCCGAGATATTCAGCTCGGTCGTACCACCGGAGGTGACGCCCGAGAGGTGACGCCCGAGATATTCAGCTCGGTCGTACCACCGGAGGTGACGCCCGAGATATTCAGCTCGGTCGTACCTCCGGAGGTGACGCCCGAGATATACAGCTCGGTCGTACTACCGGAGGTGACGCCCGAGA
>CABEGB010001375.1:32500-35000 GCA_901521435.1 Crematogaster levior
TACTTCCAGTACAGCGACGAGATTGAGGAACACCTCAGGCACCTCGAGATGGTGTGTCATTCGCTGAGGGGGAAGAGACTTTTAGTCGCGTTAGATGCCAATGCGAGGTCGTCACTCTGGGGTCCCCAGAGGACAGACGAAAGAGGCGCCAAACTCGAGGACCTCATCCGCGCATTTGGTCTCCAGGTTCTCAATGATGCTGCCCAACCACCCACCTTTTGGACGGCGAGGGGATCGTCTTATATAGATGTGACCCTGGCGTCTCCAACCATGAGCCAATTCATCGGCGAATGGAAGGTGAGGCAGGATTGGACAACTAGTGACCATAACTCTGTGGACGTCAGGGTGAGGGTGCCGAGAGGAACAGGCAATGACCGGTGCGCTGCTGGCAGTCGGTTCGACACACGCCGGGCGGACTGGGAGCGGTTTGCCGAGAGCCTGCGCGACTTGAACGAGTCGCGACTCGCGGTCCTCGAACTGCAGTCTGCAGAGGACGTAGAAACAATGGCAGAGAGGCTTACAGTGGTGCTCCAGGAGGCCTGTAATGCTTCAATGCCTAGAAAGAGGAAGTTCCGAAAATCCAACCCGTGGTGGAATAGGGAACTGACTATCCTCAAAAAGTCAGTTTATAGGTTAAGACGTAAAGTCACAGAGGGGCGAAATGAACCCAATTTCCTCGAGATAACACAGCAATACCGCGTTTCATTGCGAAGTTACTCAAAAGAGGTAAAGAGGGCAAAAATCGCAAGCTGGCGAAAATTCGTCACGTCGCACGGGAACACGGAGGCCTGGGGCATCGTTTACAAGCAACAGGCTGACAAACTCCGTGTTGAGAGGGTGCTCAGCACCCTCCGGCAGGGCGAATTCTCCACCCGAACACTAGAGGAGACAGCCAGCTACCTTCTGGACGTCCACGTCCCGGACGACCGGGTATCAGAGGATACGATACAACAGAGGCAGATTAGATTAGCCGCGGAAACACCGCCAGAAACGGTCGAATCTCCACCTTTCACGGTGCAAGAGATGATTAGGTTAGTTAAAACTTTTAAAAATAATAAAGCGCCCGGACCTGACCTAATCGAGGTCAGCGTCCTGAAGGCAGCATGCAGGGAAATTCCCGATCAAATAGTTAGGCTCTTTAACGGGTGTCTCAAATGGGGCGTCTTTCCCTCTGTCTGGAAGGTGGGCTCACTGCGGGTCCTCCTGAAGGACGAGGACAAGGACGAGAGAGACCCGAAATCCTATAGACCAATTTGTCTCCTCTCCGTAGTAGGGAAACTCTTTGAGAAACTTCTCAAAATAATAATCACCGACATTTCACTGGCGCCTGAAAACTCCTCTGGCCGACAGTTCGGATTCACGTCCGGAAAGTCGACCGAGGACGCTATCGTGGAGATGAGGCGGATAGTCTCTGCCTCCGAAGGGAGGTACGCTGTCGCTCTCCTCTTCGATATCTCGGGCGCCTTCGACAATGTCTGGTGGCCTCTAGTGTTAGATAGTCTAAAGAGTAGGAACTGCCCCAAGAACGTTTTTGAAGTGCTCCGGAGCTACTTTAGCGATCGAAGGGTTCAGTTAGATTTCGGGTTTGGAAAAATCTCCAAAAAGGCCACGAGGGGATGTCCCCAGGGTTCCGTTCTCGGACCCGCCTGTTGGAACATAATGTTCGACGGACTACTTCGTAAGTTAGAGAACGCTATACCGGGTAAATTCGTAGCGTACGCGGACGATCTAATAGTAGTTATTAGCGGAAATTCAAGAGAGAGCCTAGAGCTGCAGGGTCAGGCGGTAGTCAACGAAATAGTCGAATGGTGTAGGTTCGCGAAATTGGAAATCTCGAAGAAGAAAACAGAAGCGATAGTATTAAAAAACGAGGAAATATATAGGGCCCCAATAGGCAGAAGGGGAGGAGACCGTCCGGATAGGAAGAGGAGAACGAATAAAAGGAAAGCAGACCTCAGTAGTAGACCGCCGGCGATTAAGATAGAGGGGACTAATATTAGGTTCAAAAACACAGTTAGATATCTTGGCGTTCACTTTGATAAGGGTATGGGGGTTAGGTCCCACTGCGAATACTTAAGCAGTAAAACCGAGAAACTATTCACGCGATTAGGAAGACTAGCTAGGTCAGAATGGGGGTTGAAACATAGGGCGCTTTCGACAATTTACAGGGGGGTGTTTGCCCCAGTCGTGGCTTACGCTGCGGCGGGGTGGGCAGACCTCTGTACGAAGCGCGATATTAGGAAATTAAATAGTATACAAAGGACCGCGTTAATACCCGTAGTGGGAGCCTATAGAACCGCGTCTAGGGAATCGATGTGCGTAATCGCGGGAGAAACCCCTGTTGAGATTCTTATCCAACAGAGCAGAGCGCGTTACGAAATTAGAAAAGGAAAGGACGCCAAGTTAGGAAATATTATTGTCTCGGCAAATAATAAAGAAGCCATTAGGGAATTAAAACTACAGGCGAGTAGAATGTGGCAGGCAGATTGGAACTCATCAA
>CABEGB010001375.1:40000-42521 GCA_901521435.1 Crematogaster levior
GAGGCGTCCTGACCGCCGGCGGCGAGAAAGCGACACGCCGCGCGCGGACTTGGCTGTTGCGACGAGAAAGCAACACGCCGCGTCCTGACTCGGAGGCGTCCTGACCGCCGGCGGCGAGAAAGCGACACGCCGCGCGCGGACTTGCTCGTTGCGTCGAGCCCCGGCGAGAAAGCAACACGCCGCGAGCGGACTTGGCTGTTGCGACGAGAAAGCAACACGCCGCGTCCTGACTCGGAGGCGTCCTGACCGCCGGCGGCGAGAAAGCAACACGCCGCGCGCGGACTTGCTCGTTGCGTCGAGCCCCGGCGAGAAAGCAACACGCCGCGAGCGGACTTGGCTGTTGCGACGAGAAAGCAACACGCCGCGTCCTGACTCGGAGGCGTCCTGACCGCCGGCGGCGAGAGAGCAATACGCCGCGTCCCGACTCAGAGAAGTACTGATACCGTCGCGTCGCTACAGACGCTTGAGTCAGGACGCCTCTGAGTCAGGACGCGGCGTGTTGCTTTCTCGCCGCCGGCGGTCAGGACACTTCTGAGTCAGAACGCGGCGTGTTGCTTTCTCGCTGCAACAGCCAAGTCCGCGCGCGGCGTGTTGCTTCGGGCCACCGGCGTGCAGGCGTGTCGCCAAGTTCGGCGGGCGTCACCTCCGGCGGAACGACCGAGCTGAATATCTCGGGCGTCACCTCCGGTGGTACGACCGAGCTGAAAATCTCGGGCGTCACCTCCGGTGGTACGACCGAGCTGAAAATCTCGGGCGTCACCTCCGGTGGTACGACCGAGCTGAAAATCTCGGGCGTCACCTCCGGTGGTACGACCGAGCTGAATATCTCGGGCGTCACCTCCGGTGGTACGACCGAGCTGAATATCTCGGGCGTCACCTCCGGAGGTACGACCGAGCTGAATATCTCGGGCGTCACCTCCGGTGGTACGACCGAGCTGTATATCTCGGGCGTCACCTCCGGTGGTACGACCGAGCTGTATATCTCGGGCGTGGCGACGAGAAAGCAACACGCCGCGTCCTGACTCACCTCCGGTGGTGCGACCAAGTTAAATATCTCGGGCGTCATCTCCGGTGGTACGACCAAGTTAAATATCTCGGGCGTCACCTCCGGAGGTACGACCGAGCTGAATATCTCGGGCGTCACCTCCGGTGGTACGACCGAGCTGTATATCTCGGGCGTCACTTCCGGAGGTACGACCGAGCTGAATATCTCGGGCGTCACCGGCGTGCGACCGAGCCAAATATCTCGGGCGTCACCTCCGGTGGTACGACCGAGCTGAATATCTCGGGCGTCACCTCCGGTGGTACGACCGAGCTGAAAATCTCGGGCGTCACCTCCGGTGGTACGACCGAGCTGAAAATCTCGGGCGTCACCTCCGGTGGTACGACCGAGCTGAAAATCTCGGGCGTCACCTCCGGTGGTACGACCGAGCTGAAAATCTCGGGCGTCACCTCCGGTGGTACGACCGAGCTGTATATCTCGTCACCTCCGGAGTACGACCGAGCTGAATATCTCGGGCGTCACCTCCGGTGGTACGACCGAGCTGAATATCTCGGGCGTCACCTCCGGTGGTACGACCGAGCTGTATATCTCGGGCGTCACCTCCGGTGGTACGACCGAGTTAAATATCTCGGGCGTCACCTCCGGTGGTACGACCGAGCTAAATATCTCGGGCGTCACCTCCGGTGGTACGACCGAGCTGAATATCTCGGGCGTCACCTCCGGTGGTACGACCGAGCTGAAATATCTCGGGCGTCACCTCCGGAGGTACGACCGAGCTGAATATCTCGGGCGTCACCTCCGGTGGTACGACCGAGCTGTAAATCTCGGGCGTCACCTCCGGTGGTACGACCGAGCTGAAAATCTCGGGCGTCACCTCCGGTGGTACGACCGAGCTGAAAATCTCGGGCGTCACCTCCGGTGGTGCGACCGGGCTAAAAATCTCGGGCGTCACCTCCGGGTGTACGACCGAGCTAAATATCTCGGGCGTCACCTCCGGTGGTACGACCGGGCTAAATATCTCGGTCGTCACCTCCGGCGGTACGACCGAGCGAAGGATCGCGGGCGTTACCTCCGGCGGTGCGAGCGATCGTTGGGTCGCGGGCGTCAGCTCCGGCGTTACGACCGAGCGAAAGATCGCGGACGTCAACGTCGACGGCGCGAAGCAACACGCCGCGTCCTGACTCGGAGGCGTCCTGACCGCCGGCGGCGAGAGAGCAATACGCCGCGTCCCGACTCAGAGAAGTACTGATACCGTCGCGTCGCTACAGACGCTTGAGTCAGGACGCCTCTGAGTCAGGACGCGGCGTGTTGCTTTCTCGCCGCCGGCGGTCAGGACACTTCTGAGTCAGAACGCGGCGTGTTGCTTTCTCGCTGCAACAGCCAAGTCCGCGCGCGGCGTGTTGCTTCGGGCCACCGGCGTGCAGGCGTGTCGCCAAGTTCGGCGGGCGTCACCTCCGGCGGAACGACCGAGCTGAATATCTCGGGCGTCACCTCCGGTGGTAAGACCGAGCTGTATAT
>CABEGB010001375.1:43078-53078 GCA_901521435.1 Crematogaster levior
GCCCCGGCGAGAACGCAACACGCCGCGAGCGGACTTGGCTGTTGCGACGAGAAAGCAACACGCCGCGTCCTGACTCGGAGGCGTCCTGACCGCCGGCGGCGAGAAAGCCGCGTCCTGACTCGGAGGACACGCCGCGCGCGGACTTGGAGTTGCGTCGAGCCCCGGCGAGAAAGCAACACGCCGCGAGCGGACTTGGCTGTTGCGACGAGAAAGCAACACGCCGCGTCCTGACTCGGAGGCGTCCTGACCGCCGGCGGCGAGAAAGCGACACGCCGCGCGCGGACTTGCTCGTTGCGTCGACTTGCCGCGAGCGGACTTGGCGTGTTGCGACGAGAAAGCAACACGCCGCGTCCTGACTCGGAGGCGGACTTGGCCGCCGGCGGCGAGAAAGCGACGAGAAAGCAACACGCCGCGTCCTGACTCGGAGGCGTCCTGAGTCCGGCGGCGAGAAAGCGTCCTGACTCGGAGGCGTCCTGACCGCCGGCGGCGAGAAAGCGACACGCCGCGCGCGGACTTGCTCGTTGCGTCGAGCCCCGGCGAGAAAGCAACACGCCGCGAGCGGACTTGGCTGTTGCGACGAGAAAGCAACACGCCGCGTCCTGACTCGGAGGCGTCCTGACCGCCGGCGGCGAGAAAGCGACACGCCGCGCGCGGACTTGCTCGTTGCGTCGAGCCCCGGCGAGAAAGCAACACGCCGCGAGCGGACTTGGCTGTTGCGACGAGAAAGCAACACGCCGCGTCCTGACTCGGAGGCGTCCTGACCGCCGGCGGCGAGAAAGCGACACGCCGCGCGCGGACTTGCTCGTTGCGTCGAGCCCCGGCGAGAAAGCAACACGCCGCGAGCGGACTTGGCTGTTGCGACGAGAAAGCAACACGCCGCGTCCTGACTCGGAGGCGTCCTGACCGCCGGCGGCGAGAAAGCGACACGCCGCGCGCGGACTTGCTCGTTGCGTCGAGCCCCGGCGAGAAAGCAACACGCCGCGAGCGGACTTGGCTGTTGCGACGAGAAAGCAACACGCCGCGTCCTGACTCGGAGGCGTCCTGACCGCCGGCGGCGAGAAAGCGACACGCCGCGCGCGGACTTGCTCGTTGCGTCGAGCCCCGAGAAAGCAACACGCCGCGTCCTGCGGACTCCTGACCGGCTGTTCCTGACCGCGACACGCCGCGCGCGGACTTGCTCGTTGCGTCGAGCCCCGGCGAGAAAGCGAGAAAGCAACACGCCGCGTCCTGACTCGGAGGCGTCCTGACCGCCGGCGGCGAGAAAGCGACACGCCGCGCGGACGGCTGTTGCGACTTGCTCGTTGCGTCGAGCGTCCGGCGAGAAAGCAACACGCCGCGAGCGGACTTGGCTGTTGCGACGAGAAAGCAACACGCCGCGTCCTGACTCGGAGGCGTCCTGACCGCCGGCGGCGAGAAAGCAACACGCCGCGCGCGGACTTGCTCGTTGCGTCGAGCCCCGGCGAGAAAGCAACACGCCGCGAGCGGACTCGCTGGCTGTTGCGACGAGAAAGCAACACGCCGCGTCCTGACTCGGAGGCGTCCTGACCGCCGGCGGCGAGAGAGCAATACGCCGCGTCCCGACTCAGAGAAGTACTGATACCGTCGCGTCGCTACAGACGCTTGAGTCAGGACGCCTCTGAGTCAGGACGCGGCGTGTTGCTTTCTCGCCGCCGGCGGTCAGGACACTTCTGAGTCAGAACGCGGCGTGTTGCTTTCTCGCTGCAACAGCCAAGTCCGCGCGCGGCGTGTTGCTTCGGGCCACCGGCGTGCAGGCGTGTCGCCAAGTTCGGCGGGCGTCACCTCCGGCGGAACGACCGAGCTGAATATCTCGGGCGTCACCTCCGGTGGTACGACCGAGCTGAAAATCTCGGGCGTCACCTCCGGTGGTACGACCGAGCTGAAAATCTCGGGCGTCACCTCCGGTGGTACGACCGAGCTGAAAATCTCGGGCGTCACCTCCGGTGGTACGACCGAGCTAAATATCTCGGGCGTCACCTCCGGTGGTACGACCGAGCTGTATATCTCGGGTGTCACCTCCGGAGGTACGACCGAGCTGAATATCTCGGGCGTCACCTCCGGTGGTACGACCGAGCTGTATATCTCGGGCGTCACCTCCGGTGGTACGACCGAGCTGTATATCTCGGGCGTCACCTCCGGTGGTGCGACCAAGTTAAATATCTCGGGCGTCATCTCCGGTGGTACGACCAAGTTAAATATCTCGGGCGTCACCTCCGGAGGTACGACCGAGCTGAATATCTCGGGCGTCACCTCCGGTGGTACGACCGAGCTGTATATCTCGGGCGTCACCTCCGGAGGTACGACCGAGCTGAATATCTCGGGCGTCACCTCCGGTGGTACGACCGAGCTGTATATCTCGGGCGTCACCTCCGGTGGTACGACCGAGCTGAAAATCTCGGGCGTCACCTCCGGTGGTACGACCGAGCTGAAAATCTCGGGCGTCACCTCCGGTGGTACGACCGAGCTCCGGTGGTACGACCGAGCTGAAAAATTCGGGCGTCACCTCCGGTGGTACGACCGAGCTGAAAATCTCGGGCGTCACCTCCGGTGGTACGACCGAGCTGTATATCTCGGGCGTCACCTCCGGAGGTACGACCGAGCTGAATATCTCGGGCGTCACCTCCGGTGGTACGACCGAGCTGTAAATCTCGGGCGTCACCTCCGGTGGTACGACCGAGCTGTATATCTCGGGCGTCACCTCCGGTGGTGCGACCAAGTTAAATATCTCGGGCGTCACCTCCGGTGGTACGACCAAGTTAAATATCTCGGGCGTCACCTCCGGAGGTACGACCGAGCTGAATATCTCGGGCGTCACCTCCGGTGGTACGACCGAGCTGTAAATCTCGGGCGTCACCTCCGGTGGTACGACCGAGCTGAAAATCTCGGGCGTCACCTCCGGTGGTACGACCGAGCTGAAAATCTCGGGCGTCACCTCCGGTGGTGCGACCGAGCTGAAAATCTCGGGCGTCACCTCCGGTGGTGCGACCGGGCTAAAAATCTCGGGCGTCACCTCCGGGTGTACGACCGAGCTAAATATCTCGGGCGTCACCTCCGGTGGTACGACCGGGCTAAATATCTCGGTCGTCACCTCCGGCGGTACGACCGAGCGAAGGATCGCGGGCGTTACCTCCGGCGGTGCGAGCGATCGTTGGGTCGCGGGCGTCAGCTCCGGCGTTACGACCGAGCGAAAGATCGCGGACGTCAACGTCGACGGCGCGAAGCAACACGCCGCGTCCTGACTCGGAGGCGTCCTGACCGCCGGCGGCGAGAAAGCGACACGCCGCGCGCGGACTTGCTCGTTGCGTCGAGCCCCGGCGAGAAAGCAACACGCCGCGAGCGGACTTGGCTGTTGCGACGAGAAAGCAACACGCCGCGTCCTGACTCGGAGGCGTCCTGACCGCCGGCGGCGAGAAAGCGACACGCCGCGCGCGGACTTGCTCGTTGCGTCGAGCCCCGGCGAGAAAGCAACACGCCGCGAGCGGACTTGGCTGTTGCGACGAGAAAGCAACACGCCGCGTCCTGACTCGCCGCGTCCTGACCGCCGGCGGCGAGAAAGCGACACGCCGCGCGCGGACTTGCTCGTTGCGTCGAGCCCCGGCGAGAAAGCAACACGCCGCGAGCGGACTTGGCTGTTGCGACGAGAAAGCAACACGCCGCGTCCTGACTCGGAGGCGTCCTGACCGCCGGCGGCGAGAAAGCGACACGCCGCGCGCGGACTTGCTCGTTGCGTCGAGCCCCGGCGAGAAAGCAACACGCCGCGAGCGGACTTGGCTGTTGCGACGAGAAAGCAACACGCCGCGTCCTGACTCGGAGGCGTCCTGACCGCCGGCGGCGAGAAAGCGACACGCCGCGCGCGGACTTGGCTGTTGCGACGAGAAAGCAACACGCCGCGTCCTGACTCGGAGGCGTCCTGACCGCCGGCGGCGAGAAAGCGACACGCCGCGCGCGGACTTGCTCGTTGCGTCGAGCCCCGGCGAGAAAGCAACACGCCGCGAGCGGACTTGGCTGTTGCGACGAGAAAGCAACACGACCGCGTCCTGACTCGGAGGCGTCCTGACCGCCGGCGGCGAGAAAGCAACACGCCGCGCGCGGACTTGCTCGTTGCGTCGAGCCCCGGCGAGAAAGCAACACGCCGCGAGCGGACTTGGCTGTTGCGACGAGAAAGCAACACGCCGCGTCCTGACTCGGAGGCGTCCTGACCGCCGGCGGCGAGAGAGCAATACGCCGCGTCCCGACTCAGAGAAGTACTGATACCGTCGCGTCGCTACAGACGCTTGAGTCAGGACGCCTCTGAGTCAGGACGCGGCGTGTTGCTTTCTCGCCGCCGGCGGTCAGGACACTTCTGAGTCAGAACGCGGCGTGTTGCTTTCTCGCTGCAACAGCCAAGTCCGCGCGCGGCGTGTTGCTTCGGGCCACCGGCGTGCAGGCGTGTCGCCAAGTTCGGCGGGCGTCACCTCCGGCGGAACGACCGAGCTGAATATCTCGGGCGTCACCTCCGGTGGTACGACCGAGCTGAAAATCTCGGGCGTCACCTCCGGTGGTACGACCGAGCTGAAAATCTCGGGCGTCACCTCCGGTGGTACGACCGAGCTGAAAATCTCGGGCGTCACCTCCGGTGGTACGACCGAGCTGAATATCTCGGGCGTCACCTCCGGTGGTACGACCGAGCTGTATATCTCGGGCGTCACCTCCGGAGGTACGACCGAGCTGAATATCTCGGGCGTCACCTCCGGTGGTACGACCGAGCTGTATATCTCGGGCGTCACCTCCGGTGGTACGACCGAGCTGTATATCTCGGGCGTCACCTCCGGTGGTGCGACCAAGTTAAATATCTCGGGCGTCATCTCCGGTGGTACGACCAAGTTAAATATCTCGGGCGTCACCTCCGGAGGTACGACCGAGCTGAATATCTCGGGCGTCACCTCCGGTGGTACGACCGAGCTGTATATCTCGGGCGTCACCTCCGGAGGTACGACCGAGCTGAATATCTCGGGCGTCACCTCCGGTGGTACGACCGAGCTGTATATCTCGGGCGTCACCTCCGGTGGTACGACCGAGCTGAAAATCTCGGGCGTCACCTCCGGTGGTACGACCGAGCTGAAAATCTCGGGCGTCACCTCCGGTGGTACGACCGAGCTGAAAATCTCGGGCGTCACCTCCGGTGGTACGACCGAGCTGAATATCTCGGGCGTCACCTCCGGTGGTACGACCGAGCTGTATATCTCGGGCGTCACCTCCGGTGGTACGACCGAGCTGAATATCTCGGGCGTCACCTCCGGTGGTACGACCGAGCTGTAAATCTCGGGCGTCACCTCCGGTGGTACGACCGAGCTGTATATCTCGGGCGTCACCTCCGGTGGTACGACCAAGTTAAATATCTCGGGCGTCACCTCCGGTGGTACGACCAAGTTAAATATCTCGGGCGTCACCTCCGGAGGTACGACCGAGCTGAATATCTCGGGCGTCACCTCCGGTGGTACGACCGAGCTGTAAATCTCGGGCGTCACCTCCGGTGGTACGACCGAGCTGAAAATCTCGGGCGTCACCTCCGGTGGTACGACCGAGCTGAAAATCTCGGGCGTCACCTCCGGTGGTGCGACCGGGCTAAAAATCTCGGGCGTCACCTCCGGGTGTACGACCGAGCTAAATATCTCGGGCGTCACCTCCGGTGGTACGACCGGGCTAAATATCTCGGTCGTCACCTCCGGCGGTACGACCGAGCGAAGGATCGCGGGCGTTACCTCCGGCGGTGCGAGCGATCGTTGGGTCGCGGGCGTCAGCTCCGGCGTTACGACCGAGCGAAAGATCGCGGACGTCAACGTCGACGGCGCGAAGCAACACGCCGCGTCCTGACTCGGAGGCGTCCTGACCGCCGGCGGCGAGAGAGCAATACGCCGCGTCCCGACTCAGAGAAGTACTGATACCGTCGCGTCGCTACAGACGCTTGAGTCAGGACGCCTCTGAGTCAGGACGCGGCGTGTTGCTTTCTCGCCGCCGGCGGTCAGGACACTTCTGAGTCAGAACGCGGCGTGTTTGCTTTCTCGCTGCAACAGCCAAGTCCGCGCGCGGCGTGTTGCTTCGGGCCACCGGCGTGCAGGCGTGTCGCCAAGTTCGGCGGGCGTCACCTCCGGCGGAACGACCGAGCTGAATATCTCGGGCGTCACCTCCGGTGGTACGACCGAGCTGAAAATCTCGGGCGTCACCTCCGGTGGTACGACCGAACTGAAAATCTCGGGCGTCACCTCCGGTGGTACGACCGAGCTGAAAATCTCGGGCGTCACCTCCGGTGGTACGACCGAGCTGAAAATCTCGGGCGTCACCTCCGGTGGTACGACCGAGCTGTATATCTCGGGCGTCACCTCCGGAGGTACGACCGAGCTGAATATCTCGGGCGTCACCTCCGGTGGTACGACCGAGCTGTAAATCTCGGGCGTCACCTCCGGTGGTACGACCGAGCTGTATATCTCGGGCGTCACCTCCGGTGGTGCGACCAAGTTAAATATCTCGGGCGTCATCTCCGGTGGTACGACCAAGTTAAATATCTCGGGCGTCACCTCCGGAGGTACGACCGAGCTGAATATCTCGGGCGTCACCTCCGGTGGTACGACCGAGCTGTAAATCTCGGGCGTCACCTCCGGTGGTACGACCGAGCTGAAAATCTCGGGCGTCACCTCCGGTGGTACGACCGAGCTGAAAATCTCGGGCGTCACCTCCGGTGGTGCGACCGGGCTAAAAATCTCGGGCGTCACCTCCGGGTGTACGACCGAGCTAAATATCTCGGGCGTCACCTCCGGTGGTACGACCGGGCTAAATATCTCGGTCGTCACCTCCGGCGGTACGACCGAGCGAATGATCGCGGGCGTTACCTCCGGCGGTGCGAGCGATCGTTGGGTCGCGGGCGTCAGCTCCGGCGTTACGACCGAGCGAAAGATCGCGGACGTCAACGTCGACGGCGCGAAGCAACACGCCGCGTCCTGACTCGGAGGCGTCCTGACCGCCGGCGGCGAGAAAGCAACACGCCGCGGGCGGACTTGGCTGTTGCGATGAGAAAGCAACACTCCGCGAGCGGACTTGGCTGTTGCGACGTGAAAGCAACACGCCGCGTGCGGACTTAACTGTTGCGGCGAGAAAGCAACACGCCGCGTCCTGACTCAGAGTCGTCCCGACCGCGAGCGGTGGTAGCGACGCGCCGCAACCTGACGCACGTGACTCTTCGCTCGGACGCACCGCCGGATGTGACGCCCGCGATCATTCGCTCGGTCGTACCGCCGGAGGTGACGACCGAGATATTTAACTTGGTCGCACCACCGGAGGTGACGCCCGAGATTTTAAGCCCGGTCGTACCACCGGAGGTGACGCCCGAGATATACAGCTCGGTCGTACCACCGGAGGTGACGCCCGAGATATTCAGCTCGGTCGCACCACCGGAGGTGACGCCCGAGATATTCAGCTCGGTCGTACCTCCGGAGGTGACGCCCGAGATATACAGCTCGGTCGTACCACCGGAGGTGACGCCCGAGATATTCAGCTCGGGTCGTACCTCCGGAGGTGACGCCCGAGATATTTAGCTCGGTCGCACCACCGGAGGTGACGCCCGAGATTTTCAGCTCGGTCGTACCACCGGAGGTGACGCCCGAGATATTCAGCTCGGTCGTACCACCGGAGGTGACGCCCGAGATATTTAAGCTCGGTCGTACCACCGGAGGTGACGCCCGAGATTTTCAGCTCGGTCGTACCACCGGAGGTGACGCCCGAGATTTTTAGCTCGGTCGTACCACCGGAGGTGACGCCCGAGATTTTCAGCTCGGTCGTACCACCGGAGGTGACGCCCGAGATATTCAGCTCGGTCGTACCACCGGAGGTGACGCCCGAGATATTCAGCTCGGTCGTACCACCGGAGGTGACGCCCGAGATATTCAGCTCGGTCGTACCACCGGAGGTGACGCCCGAGATATTCAGCTCGGTCGTACCACCGGAGGTGACGCCCGAGATTTTCAGCTCGGTCGTACCACCGGAGGTGACGCCCGAGATTTTCAGGGTCGTACCACCGGAGGTGACGCCCGAGATATTCAGCTCGGTCGTACCACCGGAGGTGACGCCCGAGATATTTCAGCTCGGTCGTACCACCGGAGGTGACGCCCGAGATATTCAGCTCGGTCGTACCACCGGAGGTGACGCCCGAGATATTCAGCTCGGTCGTACCACCGGAGGTGACGCCCGAGATATTCAGCTCGGTCGTACCACCGGAGGTGACGCCCGAGATATTTCAGCTCGGTCGTACCACCGGAGGTGACGCCCGAGATATTCAGCTCGGTCGTACCACCGGAGGTGACGCCCGAGATATTCAGCTCGGTCGTACCACCGGAGGTGACGCCCGAGATTTTCAGCTCGGTCGTACCACCGGAGGTGACGCCCGAGATATTCAGCTCGGTCGTACCACCGGAGGTGACGCCCGAGATATTCAGCTCGGTCGTACCACCGGAGGTGACGCCCGAGATATTCAGCTCGGTCGTACCACCGGAGGTGACGCCCGAGATATTCAGCTCGGTCGTACCACCGGAGGTGACGCCCCAGATATTCAGCTCGGTCGTACCACCGGAGGTGACGCCCGAGATATTCAGCTCGGTCGTACCACCGGAGGTGACGCCCGAGATATACAGCTCGGTCGTACCACCGGAGGTGACGCCCGAGATATTCAGCTCGGTCGTACCTCCGGAGGTGACGCCCGAGATATACAGCTCGGTCGTACCACCGGAGGTGACGCCCGAGATATTCAGCTCGGTCGTACCACCGGAGGTGACGCCCGAGATATTCAGCTCGGTCGTACCTCCGGAGGTGACGCCCGAGATATACAGCTCGGTCGTACCACCGGAGGTGACGCCCGAGATATTCAGCTCGGTCGTACCTCCGGAGGTGACGCCCGAGATATACAGCTCGGTCGTACTACCGGAGGTGACGCCCGAGATATTCAGCTCGGTCGCACCACCGGAGGTGACGCCCGAGATATTCAGCTCGGTCGTACCTCCGGAGGTGACGCCCGAGATATACAGCTCGGTCGTACTACCGGAGGTGACGCCCGAGATATTCAGCTCGGTCGCACCACCGGAGGTGACGCCCGCAATTTTTCGCTTGAAGGATTTTTGGTGGGGGGCGTCTCTCGTCGTCCCGACGCCCAAAACTCATTTATTCGTACGTTAATCGCTTTATGTTTTGTCGTCGCTACCTGCGGCAAAGTCCCGATGGTCTCGAAATTTCGCCGCCTCAGCCCATAAGCGACCGTGCGTAGGACCGTCCGTCGCCGACCGCTCGTCCGTCCGGTTGGGTACTATAAGAGGCGCGGTGCGCTCGGCGAGCCGAGCGTCGCACGAACGTTACCTACCCGTCCGTGCGACGAGTACGAACTTTTCGAGACTGTCTCGGAACGCACGTTACGTGATATATGTTATACATATATGGTGAGATTTGGTGTCGCGGAGAGACGCGACTACGCGTCGTCTCGCGGCACGTTTGTAACGTGCTTCTACCCGAATGAACTCGGTCGTTCGTTCGAACGATCCGAACGTTATTTTGTCGTTCGCCGACGCTTAGGCTTGTCCAACAGCCGGCGCACCGTATCAACAATTTTTAATTTTACCAACACAGCATTGCCACGAGTCGGCGTCGAAAGACCGAATGGCTCATACGTGGCGCGCACATAGTTGTTGGCCGCGCGGTCTTCCGTCGTTCTCAGACGAACGCGGATGCGCCGTCGCGCTTACCGAACATCAACTCCACGGATATGAGTGCGACGGAAGGGTGTGAATCCCTTCCCGCTTACTTGTACACCGTAGCGAAATTTTACAAACTTGATTCCTCGACGTCTCAGCATCGCATCGTCGATCTAGCGTCAGGGTTGAGCGGCGTATATAACGTTCCGCTAATATGGGAGAATGAGAACAAACGTGATCTTTTAAATATATTAGAAAGGACACTTTAACACGGG
>CABEGB010001375.1:55578-63078 GCA_901521435.1 Crematogaster levior
GGGTCGCGTCTGGGACTGTGTGTGATCCGGCGGGGCCGAGGTGTGTTGCGAACGTGAAGACCTCTCACTCTCTCTCCCCACCGTCGGGTGCAGAGCAAGGAGCGAGGCGCCACCCATCCCCGAGCGTGTCCGGATCGACGGCCGTCCGGCCTCGACTTCGCCGCCGGGGGTGTTGGTAGGCGCGTGCCGGTGGTAACCTATGCGCGCACTCGTGCGTGCTGAAGGGCCGCGGGGGACACCCGTCCATCGCGCCCGATGGTTTTTCAAAGACATTCCGCCCCGGCTCTCGCGGAGAGACGCTCCAAGACGATTGAACGCTCCCGCGTCTAACTGTGTGCCGTAGCCCCCGTAAAAGGGGCGGCGGTCCGCGCGTGCTCGGACGCGCGGCCAGGCTGATCGAAGGGCCCCCAAAGAGGATTGCTGTGCAAAGTAGTGAGAGTGCAAACGAGGCGTGTCTCGTTTGTGTCTCGCGAACGCCAGCGGAGAAAAACTGAACGATTACCCTGAACGGTGGATCACTTGGCTCGTGGGTCGATGAAGAACGCAGCTAATTGCGCGTCAACTTGTGAACTGCAGGACACATGAACATCGACATTTCGAACGCACATTGCGGTCCACGGATACAATTCCCGGACCACGCCTGGCTGAGGGTCGTTTTATTACAAAGATACACTGCTTGCGCCCACGCGCGCGTCCCTCGGACGCCGCGTACCCGGGTGTATGAGCGATCGTTGAACGTTCGCCCCCGAGCTGTGCGAGACGACCGACTTGTTGTTGCAAGCGGTCCGTCTTCCCTTGGGCGTCGTTCGAAATCAAACCCACACACACTGTGGAGGGACGACCGAAGAGAAGCGCGTTCGCGTTGTCTTTACGACGACGAGATACGCGCGACGAGGTGTCGCGTGTGCTGCCGCCGCCCGGTGACATCAGCTACGGGATGGATGAGAGATTGATGGCGCAATGAAAGGGAAAAGGATTATTGCGAGAGCGCGCCGACTTGTGAGACTTTCCGAAAACGAAAGTTTGGTGGAAACGTCTCTGTCGCGCCGCTCCGCGCCGCTACGTGCGCGCGTGTGCAAAGTGGATCTCGCGCAGAGATCCAGCCGTCTCTTTCGTTCGCGTCTCTCTCCTCCCGTGTCACTCGGAGCTGCGCGCGCGCGCCCGCGAACTGTCGCGGCAGGGAGAGGTGTGCCAGCCGGAAGAGGAGCAGTCCAGCACCGTCGCGTCGACGAGTGCGGCTCTCTTTTTCACGGAGATTCGTGGCCATCGCTCCTCCTGGGCGTATCGCGCGAGCCGACCGCGTGTCCCCGAGTCCACGAAGCCTGTTCTCTCGCGCGAGCGAAAGAAAAGCGGCGGCGATTTGCCACCGCGGCATGGGACCGGCACGCGTCGTCGTGTACTCGCGTCGAGTCGCTCCTCGAGGCACCTCGCCTCCGGTTGACAAACGTCGAGGAACGCCAAAACACACATTTCTGTGTGTGTGCGCGTTCCTCCATCCTCCACTCTCGGGCCTTCTTTCTCGTCGCACGAGGACGATCGGCCGACGATCGGACGCCGACGATCGACGGACTTTGCGAGCGCGCTCTCTCTCTCCATTCGAGAGGAGCCAGAGCCGCCGTGTCCCGTCTCGTCGCGTCTTCGTCGCGCCGCGCGCGTGCGCGAGGCGAGATGCGCTTGTGTGTAAAGAATAATAATTGACGACCTCAGAGCAGGCGAGATTACCCGCTGAATTTAAGCATATTATTAAGCGGAGGAAAAGAAACTAACCAGGATTTCCTCAGTAGCGGCGAGCGAACAGGAAAGAGCCCAGCACCGAATCCCGCGGTTCCGCCGCAGGGAAATGTGGTGTTTGGGAGGGTCCGCTTATCCCGAGGCGTCGCGTCGCGTCCAAGTCCATCTTGAATGGGGCCACTTACCCGCAGAGGGTGCCAGGCCCGTAGCGACCGGTGCGCGTCTCGGGAGGATCTCTCCTTAGAGTCGGGTTGCTTGAGAGTGCAGCTCTAAGTGGGTGGTAAACTCCATCTAAGGCTAAATACGACCACGAGACCGATAGCGAACAAGTACCGTGAGGGAAAGTTGAAAAGAACTTTGAAGAGAGAGTTCAAGAGTACGTGAAACCGTTCAGGGGTAAACCTAAGAAACCCAAAAGATCGAACGGGGAGATTCATCGTCAGCGACGCTGGCTTCGCGTCGGTGGGCGATGTCCCGCGCGGGCCTCGCGGCTCGCCGCGCGGACACGCTGCCGTGCGTCGATGACCGGCCGTCGTCGTCGTGCACTTCTCCCCTAGTAGAACGTCGCGACCCGCTGGGTGTCGGTCTACGGCCCGGGTGCGGTGACTGGCGCGTCGTCGGTAAAACGGCACGCGTCAAACCCCCGGTCGCCCGGCCGGCTGCCCGGCGGTACACGCAAGGTATCAGGCCGCAGCGTTGCTCTCTCGAGGGCAACGCGTTATGCGTCGAGGCCGTCGCAAGCGCGCGCCACGGTACACGGAGGCTCAACGGACCTAGTGCCGTCACCGGTCCTGGCCCGCTGTTGGTCGCACGGTTAACCTTCGACAGGCCTACGAACGTCCCCGTGTCTCGTCCCTCCCCGGGGGCGGCGCGGGGATCGATACCGGTCGGCGACGCTACTGCTTTGGGTACTCTTAGGACCCGTCTTGAAACACGGACCAAGGAGTCTAACATGTACGCGAGTCATTGGGACTTCCGTAGCGATACCTAAAGGCGCAATGAAAGTGAAGGTCGGCCCTGGTTGTCGACCGAGGGAGGATGAGCCGCGTCGCTTGTATGCCGCTCCGCACTCCCGGGGCGTCTCGTTCTCATTGCGAGATGAGGCGCACCCAGAGCGTACACGTTGGGACCCGAAAGATGGTGAACTATGCCTGGTCAGGACGAAGTCAGGGGAAACCCTGATGGAGGTCCGTAGCGATTCTGACGTGCAAATCGATCGTCGGAACTGGGTATAGGGGCGAAAGACTAATCGAACCATCTAGTAGCTAGTTCCCTCCGAAGTTTCCCTCAGGATAGCTGGCACTCGGACGTTCCGCATTGGAACGCGCGCGAGTCTCATCTGGTAAAGCGAATGATTAGGGGCTTGGGGCCGAGCCTCAACCTATTCTCAAACTTTAAATGGGTGAGATCTCTGGCTTTCTTGAATTATGAAGCCACGAGCATCTCGGATCAGAGTGCCAAGTGGGCCATTTTTGGTAAGCAGAACTGGCGCTGTGGGATGAACCAAACGCAGAGTTAAGGCGCCCAACTCGACGCTCATGGGACACCATGAAAGGCGTTGGTTGCTTAAGACAGCAGGACGGTGGCCATGGAAGTCGGAATCCGCTAAGGAGTGTGTAACAACTCACCTGCCGAAGCAACTAGCCCTGAAAATGGATGGCGCTGAAGCGTCGAGCCTATACTCTGCCGTCAGCGGCAAGTGGGGCGGCAAGTGCTTGCGCGCGCTCGCGTGTTTGCGTGGCGCGCGCGGCACGCGCCGCCACGAAGCCCTGACGAGTAGGAGGGTCGCGGCGGTGCGCGCAGAAGGGTCTGGGCGCGAGCCTGCCTGGAGCCGCCGTCGGTGCAGATCTTGGTGGTAGTAGCAAATACTCCAGCGAGGCCCTGGAGGACTGACGTGGAGAAGGGTTTCGTGTGAACAGCCGTTGCACACGAGTCAGTCGATCCTAAGCCCTAGGAGAAATCCTATGTCAATGACGGCGTACATGATACTCGAGTGTCGATATACACACACGCAATAACGGAAAAGACGACAGCTTAACCGTTGTATCGTCGTAACGTTTTTGTGATGATGATGATGACTGACACACGCCCGTCGGGCGAAAGGGAATCCGGTTCCTATTCCGGAACCCGGCAGCGGAACCGCATACAATTCGGGCCCTCGTAAGAGTGTTCGTCGGGGTAACCCAAAATGACCTGGAGACGCCGTCGGGAGATCCGGGAAGAGTTTTCTTTTCTGTATAAGCGTTCGAGTTCCCTGGAAACCTCTAGCAGGGAGATAGGGTTTGGAACGCGAAGAGCACCGCAGTTGCGGCGGTGTCCGGATCTTCCCCTCGGACCTTGAAAATCCAGGAGAGGGCCACGTGGAGGTGTCGCGCCGGTTCGTACCCATATCCGCAGCAGGTCTCCAAGGTAAAGAGCCTCTAGTCGATAGACTAATGTAGGTAAGGGAAGTCGGCAAATTGGATCCGTAACTTCGGAATAAGGATTGGCTCTGAGGAGCGGGGCGTGTCGGGCTTGGTCGGGAAGCGGGTCTGGCTGACGTGCCGGGCCTGGGCGAGGTGAACGCTCGGCGTTCTCGCGCCGCAGTCCGGGATCCGAGCTCGGTCCCGTGCCTTGGCCTCCCGCGGATCTTCCTTGCTGCGAGGCTTCCGTGGCGGCGCGAGCCGTCGCGGTCGTCCTCTTCGGCCGCCATTCAACGCTCAGCTCAGAACTGGCACGGACTAGGGGAATCCGACTGTCTAATTAAAACAAAGCATTGCGATGGCCCTCGCGGGTGTTGACGCAATGTGATTTCTGCCCAGTGCTCTGAATGTCAACGTGAAGAAATTCAAGCAAGCGCGGGTAAACGGCGGGAGTAACTATGACTCTCTTAAGGGGCTGGCGATCCGGGTGGCGTGTTACGCTCGGTTCTGCCGACCTAAGAGGGTCAGGCTCTCTTAGGTCCTTGATTCTCATTGCGAGTCTCTTTGGACCTGGGGTTAGAGTTATTGGTTACTTGGGTCGAGAGAGCAATCTCTCGATCAAGTCATTAACGCCCACCTCCTCGTGGTCCCGCTGGAACGCTGCATCTTTGCAGTAACCAAGTGGCGTTATGGCGAAACATGTGCGCCCCAAAGGGCTATCAGCCCATGTGCCTAGGTCTACGGTGAGCTGTGGGGCCAAGAAAGACCGGGTTTCGGGGGACTTTCGGCTGTTAATCCGTCTGCTCCCCCAACACGCAGTTAAGTATGACAGACAGAATAATTGAGAATACACTCCCGGGCTCTCGGATGGCCCGGGTACTGCGTGCAAGAGTGCGTGGAAGGGCCGTTGTTGCGGCGGACCCCGACGGGGTCGTAGCTGGCTCGTCCAGGCAAACCGCTGGCGAAGCCATGGCTGAGGGCAGCAGCCAAGATACGGCTGAACACGGCAGCCAAGTGGTTGAACAGGGCAACCAAAATAATATGTTTCGCTGTGAACATTGTCCAGGAGAGTATCGGACCAAGCGTGGCCTAGGAGTTCACGTTGTTCGGGCTCACCCTTTGGTGGCCAACAGCGCTGTCGACGTCGAGCGCGTCAAAGCCAGATGGCCTGCGGAGGAAGTCAGTCTCATGGCTCGCGCTGAGGCTACAGCCACCTCAGCCGGGGAAGTACTCTTCATGAATCAACACCTACAAAGGTACTTCCCTAATAGGAGTCTCGAAGCCATCAAGGGTAAGCGTCGACAAGAGGCTTATCGCGAGATGGTTAGAGGCTTCTGCCAAGAGATCCTGTCGCGTCGTACGACAGTGATCGATGAGGGCGACGGGGCTGGCGCGGCGATGATAGGAGCCGATGCCGCCCCTGCGACCATGGAGACGGGACAGGAGGAAAACGCACCTCGGCCTGCCCCTGAGCAGAGTTCTCAGAGGCTACGGGACGTCATCACGAACATAATTGAGCACAGTCCAGCGTCCCGTCGAGCTTACCAGGCCGATACTCTCGTTGCCATCGCGAGAGAAGCTCTCCTGTCGGGGGTCGTGAATGTCGACGCCATCGAGAGATGGATCGGCGCGATCTTCCCGCCGACAGCGGTGCGTCCTCCGCAGCGCGCTTCGGCGAAGCGGCGCAGTCCTCCTGGAACACATGACAAACGTGAACCGCGAGAGAATAGGAAGCAGCGGAGGAGAAGAGAGTTTGCACATGTGCAAACTCTCTATAAGAAGAACCTCAAAACTTGCTTGTCGCATGTACTCGGAGGCGGCTCCGTGCGCGAGCGTCCGTCCGCTGTCGAATTCCGCGACTACTGGCGTCCCATTATGGCGACGCCCAGTGAAGCGGATGGAGATATGACGGCCTTGCGCGAGTCGTATGGGACATCGACGCAAGTAGCGGCGTGTGCTAGCCGGAGCCTTCCACCGAGAGCAAGAGGTATACACCTCGAAGGTCTCGGTGAGGGCGCCGCCGCGGACCCAGTTCCAGCGGTGGATAAGTCCTCGCTCTGGGGTCCCATAACTCCAGCCGAAGTTAAAGGGACTTCTGTAAAGACTGGCACTGCGCCAGGATTGGACCAGATTACGCCGAGGATGTGGAACGCTGTTCCACCAGATCTTCGCGCGCTTCTGTTCAATCTGCTGCTCCTGGCAGGGACGGTCCCCTGGTCCCTCACAGCCACTAGGACGGTTTTCCTCGAAAAGGGAGGTATATCCGAACGTACTGGACCGGCGGAATACCGACCCCTGAGTATTGGATCCGTCATTGCACGGCACCTTCATAAGATCTTGGCAAAACGATTAGCAGCCCTGGATATTTTTGACAATCGTCAGAGGGGTTTCCGGCCGGTGGACGGCGTTTGCGAAAACGTAACCGTCCTGTCTGCCGTGCTGGACGACGCCCGAAGACATTGCCGCACACTCCATCTTGCATGCGTCGATGTGTCGAAAGCATTCGACACTGTGGCTCACGACGCTATCCATGCGACTCTCCAAGAACTGGGGCTCCCACGGGAGTTTAGAGAGTACGTTAGGGCTGTCTATTCGAGTGCACGGACGGTGCTTCACGGCATTGGCTCCGGCACTAACGAAGGTGCGGCCATAAAGATCGGCCGTGGTGTGAGGCAGGGTGATCCGTTATCGCCCCTACTGTTCAATCTGGTCGTAGATAGAGCACTGGGAATTCTCTCGGAGGATGTTGGTTACCGTATGGGTGCAAGGCTCATCAGCGCATTAGGCTATGCTGACGACATTGTGCTCCTGGCGTCTACCAGGAATGGTTTGCAGGAGAACTTGACGAGGCTCGATAACGCCTTTAAAGTCAATGGACTGAACATTAACGCAAAGAAGACAGGCGTGCTTTCCATGGTGGCGTCGGGCAGAGACAAAAAGGTGAAGATCGACATAACACCCAACTTCACCTTGGGGGGAGCGTGGATAACGCAGAGATCCCCGGTCGATGTCTGGGCGTATCTGGGATGCATGTACCAAGGTGCTAGGGAATACGCAAACGATCCTCCCTTAGCTCAGGCCATCGAGCTATTAACGAGAGCGCCTTTGAAGCCCCAACAGCGGCTGAGGCTGTTACGGGACTGTCTCCTCCCACGATATTATCATCGCTGGGTAGTAGGAACAGTTTCCGCCAAAACTCTCAAGGGTATGGATATCGTTGTACGCACCGCAGTGAGACGGTGGCTGCGTTTTCCCCATGATGTCCCTGCTGGATATTTCCATGCGCCGATACAGAGTGGCGGGCTTGGTATGCCTCTGCTTAAAACTCTTATCCCTATCTTGAAGTACAACCGACTGCGACGGTTGT
>CABEGB010001375.1:68078-78078 GCA_901521435.1 Crematogaster levior
CTCCTGGCTGTTGCGACGAGAAAGCAACACGCCGCGCGCGGACTCGGAGTTGCGTCGACCGCCGGCGGCGAGAAAGCAACACGCCGCGAGCGGACTTGGCTGTTGCGACGAGAAAGCAACACGCCCGTCCTGACTCGGAGGCGTCCTGACCGCCGGCGGCGAGAAAGCGACACGCCGCGCGCGGACTTGCTCGTTGCGTCGAGCCCCGGCGAGAAAGCAACACGCCGCGAGCGGACTTGGCTGTTGCGACGAGAAAGCAACACGCCGCGTCCTGACTCGGAGGCGTCCTGACCGCCGGCGGCGAGAAAGCGACACGCCGCGCGCGGACTTGCTCGTTGCGTCGAGCCCCGGCGAGAAAGCAACACGCCGCGAGCGGACTTGGCTGTTGCGACGAGAAAGCAACACGCCGCGTCCTGACTCGGAGGCGTCCTGACCGCCGGCGGCGAGAAAGCGACACGCCGCGCGCGGACTTGCTCGTTGCGTCGAGCCCCGGCGAGAAAGCAACACGCCGCGAGCGGACTTGGCTGTTGCGACGAGAAAGCAACACGCCGCGTCCTGACTCGGAGGCGTCCTGACCGCCGGCGGCGAGAAAGCGACACGCCGCGCGCGGACTTGCTCGTTGCGTCGAGCCCCGGCGAGAAAGCAACACGCCGCGAGCGGACTTGGCTGTTGCGACGAGAAAGCAACACGCCGCGTCCTGACTCGGAGGCGTCCTGACCGCCGGCGGCGAGAAAGCGACACGCCGCGCGCGGACTTGCTCGTTGCGTCGAGCCCCGGCGAGAAAGCAACACGCCGCGAGCGGACTTGGCTGTTGCGACGAGAAAGCAACACGCCGCGTCCTGACTCGGAGGCGTCCTGACCGCCGGCGGCGAGAAAGCGACACGCCGCGCGCGGACTTGCTCGTTGCGTCGAGCCCCGGCGAGAAAGCAACACGCCGCGAGCGGACTTGGCTGTTGCGACGAGAAAGCAACACGCCGCGTCCTGACTCGGAGGCGTCCTGACCGCCGGCGGCGAGAAAGCGACACGCCGCGCGCGGACTTGCTCGTTGCGTCGAGCCCCGGCGAGAAAGCAACACGCCGCGAGCGGACTTGGCTGTTGCGACGAGAAAGCAACACGCCGCGTCCTGACTCGGAGGCGTCCTGACCGCCGGCGGCGAGAGAGCAATACGCCGCGTCCCGACTCAGAGAAGTACTGATACCGTCGCGTCGCTACAGACGCTTGAGTCAGGACGCCTCTGAGTCAGGACGCGGCGTGTTGCTTTCTCGCCGCCGGCGGTCAGGACACTTCTGAGTCAGAACGCGGCGTGTTGCTTTCTCGCTGCAACAGCCAAGTCCGCGCGCGGCGTGTTGCTTCGGGCCACCGGCGTGCAGGCGTGTCGCCAAGTTCGGCGGGCGTCACCTCCGGCGGAACGACCGAGCTGAATATCTCGGGCGTCACCTCCGGTGGTACGACCGAGCTGAAAATCTCGGGCGTCACCTCCGGTGGTACGACCGAGCTGAAAATCTCGGGCGTCACCTCCGGTGGTACGACCGAGCTGAAAATCTCGGGCGTCACCTCCGGTGGTACGACCGAGCTGAAAATCTCGGGCGTCACCTCCGGTGGTACGACCGAGCTGTATATCTCGGGCGTCACCTCCGGAGGTACGACCGAGCTGAATATCTCGGGCGTCACCTCCGGTGGTACGACCGAGCTGTATATCTCGGGCGTCACCTCCGGTGGTACGACCGAGCTGTATATCTCGGGCGTCACCTCCGGTGGTACGACCGAGCTAAATATCTCGGGCGTCACCTCCGGTGGTACGACCGAGCTGAATATCTCGGGCGACCGAGCACCGGGCGTCCGGAGGTACGACCGAGCTGAATATCTCGGGCGTCACCTCCGGTGGTACGACCGAGCTGTAAATCTCGGGCGTCACCTCCGGTGGTACGACCGAGCTGAAAATCTCGGGCGTCACCTCCGGTGGTACGACCGAGCTGAAAATCTCGGGCGTCACCTCCGGTGGTACGACCGAGCTAAAAATCTCGGGCGTCACCTCCGGGTGTACGACCGAGCTAAATATCTCGGGCGTCACCTCCGGTGGTACGACCGGGCTAAATATCTCGGTCGTCACCTCCGGCGGTACGACTTCGAGCGAAGGATCGCGGGCGTTACCTCCGGCGGTGCGAGCGATCGTTGGGTCGCGGGCGTCAGCTCCGGCGTTACGACCGAGCGAAAGATCGCGGACGTCAACGTCGACGGCGCGAAGCAACGCCGCGTCCTGACTCGGAGGCGTCCTGACCGCCGGCGGCGAGAGAGCAATACGCCGCGTCCCGACTCAGAGAAGTACTGATACCGTCGCGTCGCTACAGACGCTTGAGTCAGGACGCCTCTGAGTCAGGACGCGGCGTGTTGCTTTCTCGCCGCCGGCGGTCAGGACACTTCTGAGTCAGAACGCGGCGTGTTGCTTTCTCGCTGCAACAGCCAAGTCCGCGCGCGGCGTGTTGCGTCGGGCCACCGGCGTGCACGCCGTCGCCAAGTTCGGCGGGCGTCACCTCCGGCGGAACGACCGAGCTGAATATCTCGGGCGTCACCTCCGGTGGTACGACCGAGCTGAAAATCTCGGGCGTCACCTCCGGTCGACCGAGCTGTATATCTCGGTGGTACGACCGAGCTGAAAATCTCGGGCGTCACCTCCGGTGGTACGACCGAGCTGAAAATCTCGGGCGTCACCTCCGGTGGTACGACCGAGCTGAATATCTCGGGCGTCACCTCCGGTGGTACGACCGAGCTGTAATATCTCGGGCGTCACCTCCGGAGGTACGACCGAGCTGAATATCTCGGGCGTCACCTCCGGTGGTACGACCGAGCTGTATATCTCGGGCGTCACCTCCGGTGGTACGACCGAGCTGTATATCTCGGGCGTCACCTCCGGTGGTACGACCGAGTTAAATATCTCGGGCGTCACCTCCGGTGGTACGACCGAGCTGAATATCTCGGGCGTCACCTCCGGAGGTACGACCGAGCTGAATATCTCGGGCGTCACCTCCGGTGGTACGACCGAGCTGAATATCTCGGGCGTCACCTCCGGTGGTACGACCGAGCTGAATATCTCGGGCGTCACCTCCGGTGGTACGACCGAGCTGAATATCTCGGGCGTCACCTCCGGTGGTACGACCGAGCTGAAAATCTCGGGCGTCACCTCCGGTGGTACGACCGAGCTGAATCTCGGGCGTCACCTCCGGTGGTACGACCGAGCTCTCGGGCGTCACCTCCGGTGGTACGACCGAGCTGAATATCTCGGGCGTCACCTCCGGTGGTACGACCGAGCTGAATATCTCGGGCGTCACCTCCGGTGGTACGACCGAGCTGAATATCTCGGGCGTCACCTCCGGTGGTACGACCGAGCTGTGATCTCGGGCGTCACCTCCGGTGGTACGACCGAGCTGAATATCTCGGGCGTCACCTCCGGTGGTACGACCGAGCTGAATATCTCGGGCGTCACCTCCGGAGGTACGACCGAGCTGAATATCTCGGGCGTCACCTCCGGTGGTACGACCGACTGAATATCTCGGGCGTCACCTCCGGTGGTACGCACCGAGCTGCGGGCGTCACCTCCGGTGGTACGACCGAGCTGAAATATCTCGGGCGTCACCTCCGGTGGTACGACCGAGATGTTATCTCGGGCGGCGTCACCTCCGGAGGTACGACCGAGCTGAATATCTCGGGCGTCACCTCCGGTGGTACGACCGAGCTGAATATCTCGGGCGTCACCTCCGGTGGTACGACCGAGCTGTATATCTCGGGCGTCACCTCCGGTGGTACGACCGAGCTGAATATCTCGGGCGTCACCTCCGGTGGTACGACCGAGCTGAATATCTCGGGCGTCACCTCCGGTGGTACGACCGAGCTGAATATCTCGGGCGTCACCTCCGGTGGTACGACCGAGCTGAATATCTCGGGCGTCACCTCCGGTGGTACGACCGAGCTGAATATCTCGGGCGTCACCTCCGGTGGTACGACCGAGCTGAATATCTCGGGCGTCACCTCCGGTGGTACGACCGAGCTGAATATCTCGGGCGTCACCTCCGGTGGTACGACGCTGAATATCTCGGGCGTCACCTCCGGTGGTACGACCGAGCTGAATATCTCGGGCGTCACCTCCGGTGGTACGACCGAGCTGAATATCTCGGGCGTCACCTCCGGTGGTACGACCGAGCTGAATATCTCGGGCGTCACCTCCGGAGGTACGACCGAGCTGAATATCTCGGGCGTCACCTCCGGTGGTACGACCGAGCTGAATATCTCGGGCGTCACCTCCGGTGGTACGACCGAGCTGAATATCTCGGGCGTCACCTCCGGCGGTGCGACCGAGAAATATCTCGGGCGTCACCTCCGGTGGTACGACCGAGCTGAATATCTCGGGCGTCACCTCCGGTGGTACGACCGAGCTGAATATCTCGGGCGTCACCTCCGGAGGTACGACCGAGCTGAATATCTCGGGCGTCACCTCCGGTGGTACGACCGAGCTGATCATATCTCGGGCGTCACCTCCGGAGGTACGACCGAGCTGAATATCTCGGGCGTCACCTCCGGTGGTACGACCGAGCTCGGTCGTACCTCCGGAGGTGACGCCCGAGATCTCGGTCGTCACCTCCGGTGGTACGACACCTCGGGCGGAGGTCCGGTGGTACGCCCGAGCTGACCGAGCTGTATCTCTCGGGCGTCACCTCCGGTGGTACGACCGAGCTGTATATCTCGGGCGTCACCTCCGGAGGTGACGACCGAGCTGAATATCTCGGGCGTCACCTCCGGTGGTACGACCGAGCTATTTAATCTCGGTCGTACACCTCCGGTGGTACGACCGAGCTGATATCTCGGGCGTCACCTCCGTCGGTACGACCGGAGGTGAATATCTCCCGTCAGCTCCGGTGTCGTACGACCGGAGGTGACGCCCGAGATTTCAGCGGGGTCGTACCTCCGGAGGTGACGCCCGAGATATTCAGCTCGGTCGTCACCTCCGGAGGTGACGCCCGAGATATTCAGCTCGGTCGTCACCTCCGGAGGTGACGCCCGAGATATTATCTCGGTCGTACCACCGGAGGTGACGCCCGAGATGTCCGCTCGCTCGGTCGTCACCTCCGGAGGTGACGCCCGAGATATTCAGCTCGGTCGTACCTCCGGAGGTGACGCCCGAGATTTTAAAGCTCGGGCGTCACCTCCGGAGGTGACGCCCGAGATTAAATATCTCGGTCGTCACCTCCGGCGGTACGACCGAGCGAATGATCGCGGGCGTCACATCCGGCGGTGCGTCCGAGCGGAGAGTCACGCCGTCAGGTTGCGGCGCGTCGCTACCACCGCTCGCGGTCGGGACGACTCTGAGTCAGGACGCGGCGTGTTGCTTTCTCGCCGCAACAGTTAAGTCCGCACGCGGCGTGTTGCTTTCACGTCGCAACAGCCAAGTCCGCTCGCGGAGTGTTGCTTTCTCATCGCAACAGCCAAGTCCGCCCGCGGCGTGTTGCTTTCTCGCCGCCGGCGGTCAGGACGCCTCCGAGTCAGGACGCGGCGTGTTGCTTCGCGCCGTCGACGTTGACGTCCGCGATCTTTCGCTCGGTCGTAACGCCGGAGCTGACGCCCGCGACCCAACGATCGCTCGCACCGCCGGAGGTAACGCCCGCGATCATTCGCTCGGTCGTACCGCCGGAGGTGACGACCGAGATATTTAGCCCGGTCGTACCACCGGAGGTGACGCCCGAGATATTTAGCTCGGTCGTACACCCGGAGGTGACGCCCGAGATTTTTAGCTCGGTCGTACCACCGGAGGTGACGCCCGAGATTTTCAGCTCGGTCGTACCACCGGAGGTGACGCCCGAGATTTTCAGCTCGGTCGTACCACCGGAGGTGACGCCCGAGATTTACAGCTCGGTCGTACCACCGGAGGTGACGCCCGAGATATTCAGCTCGGTCGTACCTCCGGAGGTGACGCCCGAGATATTTAGCTTGGTCGTACCACCGGAGATGACGCCCGAGATATTTAACTTGGTCGCACCACCGGAGGTGACGCCCGAGATATACAGCTCGGTCGTACCACCGGAGGTGACGCCCGAGATTTACAGCTCGGTCGTACCACCGGAGGTGACGCCCGAGATATTCAGCTCGGTCGTACCTCCGGAGGTGACGCCCGAGATATACAGCTCGGTCGTACCACCGGAGGTGACGCCCGAGATTTTCAGCTCGGTCGTACCACCGGAGGTGACGCCCGAGATTTTCAGCTCGGTCGTACCACCGGAGGTGACGCCCGAGATTTTCAGCTCGGTCGTACCACCGGAGGTGACGCCCGAGATTTTCAGCTCGGTCGTACCACCGGAGGTGACGCCCGAGATATTCAGCTCGGTCGTTCCGCCGGAGGTGACGCCCGCCGAACTTGGCGACACGCCTGCACGCCGGTGGCCCGAAGCAACACGCCGCGCGCGGACTTGGCTGTTGCAGCGAGAAAGCAACACGCCGCGTTCTGACTCAGAAGTGTCCTGACCGCCGGCGGCGAGAAAGCAACACGCCGCGTCCTGACTCAGAGGCGTCCTGACTCAAGCGTCTGTAGCGACGCGACGGTATCAGTACTTCTCTGAGTCGGGACGCGGCGTATTGCTCTCTCGCCGCCGGCGGTCAGGACGCCTCCGAGTCAGGACGCGGCGTGTTGCTTCGCGCCGTCGACGTTGACGATCGTTCGCTCGGTCGTCCGCGATCTTTCGCTCGGTCGTAACGCCGGAGCTGACGCCCGCGACCCAACGATCGCTCGCACCGCCGGAGGTAACGCCCGCGATCCTTCGCTCGGTCGTACCGCCGGAGGTGACGACCGAGATATTTAGCCCGGTCGTACCACCGGAGGTGACGCCCGAGATATTTAGCTCGGTCGTACACCCGGAGGTGACGCCCGAGATTTTTAGCCCGGTCGCACCACCGGAGGTGACGCCCGAGATTTTCAGCTCGGTCGTACCACCGGAGGTGACGCCCGAGATTTTCAGCTCGGTCGTACCACCGGAGGTGACGCCCGAGATATACAGCTCGGTCGTACCACCGGAGGTGACGCCCGAGATATTCAGCTCGGTCGTACCTCCGGAGGTGACGCCCGAGATATTTAGCTCGGTCGTACCACCGGAGGTGACGCCCGAGATATTCAGCTCGGTCGTACCACCGGAGGTGACGCCCGAGATATTTAGCTCGGTCGTACCACCGGAGGTGACGCCCGAGATATTTAGCTCGTCGCGCAACACCACCGGAGGTGACGCCCGAGATATTCAGCTCGGTCCACCGGAGGTGACGCCCGAGATATACAGCTCGGTCGTACCACCGGAGGTGACGCCCGAGATATTCAGCTCGGTCGTACCACCGGAGGTGACGCCCGAGATATTCAGCTCGGTCGTACCACCGGAGGTGACGCCCGAGATTTTCAGCTCGGTCGTACCACCGGAGGTGACGCCCGAGATTTTCAGCTCGGTCGTACCACCGGAGGTGACGCCCGAGATTTTCAGCTCGGTCGTACCACCGGAGGTGACGCCCGAGATTTTCAGCTCGGTCGTACCACCGGAGGTGACGCCCGAGATATTCAGCTCGGTCGTACCACCGGAGGTGACGCCCGAGATATTCAGCTCGGTCGTACCACCGGAGGTGACGCCCGAGATATTCAGCTCGGTCGTACCGCCGGAGGTGACGCCCGAGATATTCAGCTCGGTCGTACCTCCGGAGGTGACGCCCGAGATATTTAACTTGGTCGTACCACCGGAGATGACGCCCGAGATATATTAGCTTGGTCGCACCACCGGAGGTGACGCCCGAGATATACAGCTCGGTCGTACCACCGGAGGTGACGCCCGAGATATACAGCTCGGTCGTACCACCGGAGGTGACGCCCGAGATATTCAGCTCGGTCGTACCTCCGGAGGTGACGCCCGAGATATAGCAAGTCCGCGCGCGGCGTGTTTTCAGCTCGGTCGTACCACCGGAGGTGACGCCCGAGATTTTCAGCTCGGTCGTACCACCGGAGGTGACGCCCGAGATTTTCAGCTCGGTCGTACCACCGGAGGTGACGCCCGAGATTTTCAGCTCGGTCGTACCACCGGAGGTGACGCCCGAGATTTTCAGCTCGGTCGTACCACCGGAGGTGACGCCCGAGATATTCAGCTCGGTCGTTCCGCCGGAGGTGACGCCCGCCGAACTTGGCGACACGCCTGCACGCCGGTGGCCCGAAGCAACACGCCGCGCGCGGACTTGGCTGTTGCAGCGAGAAAGCAACACGCCGCGTTCTGACTCAGAAGTGTCCTGACCGCCGGCGGCGAGAAAGCAACACGCCGCGTCCTGACTCAGAGGCGTCCTGACTCAAGCGTCTGTAGCGACGCGACGGTATCAGTACTTCTCTGAGTCGGGACGCGGCGTATTGCTCTCTCGCCGCCGGCGGTCAGGACGCCTCCGAGTCAGGACGCGGCGTGTTGCTTTCTCGTCGCAACAGCCAAGTCCGCTCGCGGCGTGTTGCTTTCTCGCCGGGGCTCGACGCAACGAGCAAGTCCGCGCGCGGCGTGTTGCTTTCTCGCCGCCGGCGGTCAGGACGCCTCCGAGTCAGGACGCGGCGTGTTGCTTTCTCGTCGCAACAGCCAAGTCCGCTCGCGGCGTGTTGCTTTCTCGCCGGGGCTCGACGCAACGAGCAAGTCCGCGCGCGGCGTGTCGCTTTCTCGCCGCCGGCGGTCAGGACGCCTCCGAGTCAGGACGCGGCGTGTTGCTTTCTCGTCGCAACAGCCAAGTCCGCTTTCTCGCGCGGCGTGTGTCGCTTTTCTCGCCGCCGGCGGTCAGGACGCCTCCGAGTCAGGACGCGGCGTGTTGCTTTCTCGTCGCAACAGCCAAGTCCGCTCGCGGCGTGTTGCTTTCTCGCCGGGGCTCGACGCAACGAGCAAGTCCGCGCGCGGCGTGTCGCTTTCTCGCCGCCGGCGGTCAGGACGCCTCCGAGTCAGGACGCGGCGTGTTGCTTTCTCGTCGCAACAGCCAAGTCCGCTCGCGGCGTGTTGCTTTCTCGCCGGGGCTCGACGCAACGAGCAAGTCCGCGCGCGGCGTGTCGCTTTCTCGCCGCCGGCGGTCAGGACGCCTCCGAGTCAGGACGCGGCGTGTTGCTTTCTCGTCGCAACAGCCAAGTCCGCTCGCGGCGTGTTGCTTTCTCGCCGGGGCTCGACGCAACGAGCAAGTCCGCGCGCGGCGTGTCGCTTTCTCGCCGCCGGCGGTCAGGACGCCTCCGAGTCAGGACGCGGCGTGTTGCTTTCTCGTCGCAACAGCCAAGTCCCGCTCGCGGCGTGTTGCTCGCGGCGTGTTGCTTTCTCGCCGGGGCTCGACGCAACGAGCAAGTCCGCGCGCGGCGTGTCGCTTTCTCGCCGCCGGCGGTCAGGACGCCTCCGAGTCAGGACGCGGCGTGTTGCTTTCTCGTCGCAACAGCCAAGTCCGCTCGCGGCGTGTTGCTTTCTCGCCGGGGCTCGACGCAACGAGCAAGTCCGCGCGCGGCGTGTCGCTTTCTCGCCGCCGGCGGTCAGGACGCCTCCGAGTCAGGACGCGGCGTGTTGCTTTCTCGTCGCAACAGCCAAGTCCGCTCGCGGCGTGTTGCTTTCTCGCCGGGGCTCGACGCAACGAGCAAGTCCGCGCGCGGCGTGTCGCTTTCTCGCCGCCGGCGGTCAGGACGCCTCCGAGTCAGGACGCGGCGTGTTGCTTTCTCGTCGCAACAGCCAAGTCCGCTCGCGGCGTGTTGCTTTCTCGCCGGCCGGCGAGCAAGTCAGGTCACGCCTCCGAGTCAGGACGCGGCGTGTTGCTTTCTCGTCGCAACAGCCAAGTCCGCTCGCGGCGTGTTGCTTTCTCGCCGGGGCTCGACGCAACGAGCAAGTCCGCGCGCGGCGTGTCGCTTTCTCGCCGCCGGCGGTCAGGACGCCTCCGAGTCAGGACGCGGCGTGTTGCTTTCTCGTCGCAACAGCCAAGTCCGCTCGCGGCGTGTTGCTTT
>CABEGB010001375.1:83078-88078 GCA_901521435.1 Crematogaster levior
CAGTACGTTCGGATATACCTCCCTTTTCGAGGAAAACCGTCCTAGTGGCTGTGAGGGACCAGGGGACCGTCCCTGCCAGGAGCAGCAGATTGAACAGAAGCGCGCGAAGATCTGGTGGAACAGCGTTCCACATCCTCGGCGTAATCTGGTCCAATCCTGGCGCAGTGCCAGTCTTTACAGAAGTCCCTTTAACTTCGGCTGGAGTTATGGGACCCCAGAGCGAGGACTTATCCACCGCTGGAACTGGGTCCGCGGCGGCGCCCTCACCGAGACCTTCGAGGTGTATACCTCTTGCTCTCGGCGGAAGGCTCCGGCTAGCACACGCCGCTACTTGCGTCGATGTCCCATACGACTCGCGCAAGGCCGTCATATCTCCATCCGCTTCACTGGGCGTCGCCATAATGGGACGCCAGTAGTCGCGGAATTCGACAGCGGACGGACGCTCGCGCACGGAGCCGCCTCCGAGTACATGCGACAAGCAAGTTTTGAGGTTTTTCTTGTAGAGAGTTTGCACATGTGCAAACTCTCTTCTCCTCCGCTGCTTCCTATTCTCTCGCGGTTCACGTTTGTCATGTGTCCCAGGAGGACTGCGCCGCTTCGCCGAAGCGCGCTGCGGAGGACGCACCGCTGTCGGCGGGAAGATCGCGCCGATCCATCTCTCGATGGCGTCGACGTTCACGACCCCCGACAGGAGAGCTTCTCTCGCGATGGCAACGAGAGTATCGGCCTGGTAAGCTCGACGGGACGCTGGACTGTGCTCAATGATGTTCGTGATGACGTCCCGTAGCCTCTGAGAACTCTGCTCAGGGGCAGGCCGAGGTGCGTTTTCCTCCTGTCCCGTCTCCATGGTCGCAGGGGCGGCATCGGCTCCTATCATCGCCGCGCCAGCCCCGTCGCCCTCATCGATCACTGTCGTACGACGCGACAGGATCTCTTGGCAGAAGCCTCTAACCATCTCGCGATAAGCCTCTTGTCGACGCTTACCCTTGATGGCTTCGAGACTCCTATTAGGGAAGTACCTTTGTAGGTGTTGATTCATGAAGAGTACTTCCCCGGCTGAGGTGGCTGTAGCCTCAGCGCGAGCCATGAGACTGACTTCCTCCGCAGGCCATCTGGCTTTGACGCGCTCGACGTCGACAGCGCTGTTGGCCACCAAAGGGTGAGCCCGAACAACGTGAACTCCTAGGCCACGCTTGGTCCGATACTCTCCTGGACAATGTTCACAGCGAAACATATTGTTTTGGTTGCCCTGTTCAACCACTTGGCTGCCGTGTTCAGCCGTATCTTGGCTGCTGCCCTCAGCCATGGCTTCGCCAGCGGTTTGCCTGGACGAGCCAGCTACGACCCCGTCGGGGTCCGCCGCAACAACGGCCCTTCCACGCACTCTCGCACGCAGTACCCGGGCCATCCGAGAGCCCGGGAGTGTTTCATCATTTATGCTTTCCATTCATAATTAACTGCGTGTTGGGGGAGCAGACGGATTAACAGCCGAAAGTCCCCCGAAGCCCGGTCTTTCTTGGCCCCACAGCTCACCGTAGACCTAGGCACATGGGCTGATAGCCCTTTGGGGCGCACATGTTTCGCCATAACGCCACTTGGTTACTGCAAAGATGCAGCGTTCCAGCGGGACCACGAGGAGGTGGGCGTTAATGACTTGATCGAGAGATTGCTCTCTCGACCCAAGTAACCAATAACTCTAACCCCAGGTCCAAAGAGACTCGCAATGAGAATCAAGGACCTAAGAGAGCCTGACCCTCTTAGGTCGGCAGAACCGAGCGTAACACGCCACCCGGATCGCCAGCCCCTTAAGAGAGTCATAGTTACTCCCGCCGTTTACCCGCGCTTGCTTGAATTTCTTCACGTTGACATTCAGAGCACTGGGCAGAAATCACATTGCGTCAACACCCGCGAGGGCCATCGCAATGCTTTGTTTTAATTAGACAGTCGGATTCCCCTAGTCCGTGCCAGTTCTGAGCTGAGCGTTGAATGGCGGCCGAAGAGGACGACCGCGACGGCTCGCGCCGCCACGGAAGCCTCGCAGCAAGGAAGATCCGCGGGAGGCCAAGGCACGGGACCGAGCTCGGATCCCGGACTGCGGCGCGAGAACGCCGAGCGTTCACCTCGCCCAGGCCCGGCACGTCAGCCAGACCCGCTTCCCGACCAAGCCCGACACGCCCCGCTCCTCAGAGCCAATCCTTATTCCGAAGTTACGGATCCAATTTGCCGACTTCCCTTACCTACATTAGTCTATCGACTAGAGGCTCTTTACCTTGGAGACCTGCTGCGGATATGGGTACGAACCGGCGCGACACCTCCACGTGGCCCTCTCCTGGATTTTCAAGGTCCGAGGGGAAGATCCGGACACCGCCGCAACTGCGGTGCTCTTCGCGTTCCAAACCCTATCTCCCTGCTAGAGGTTTCCAGGGAACTCGAACGCTTATACAGAAAAGAAAACTCTTCCCGGATCTCCCGACGGCGTCTCCAGGTCATTTTGGGTTACCCCGACGAACACTCTTACGAGGGCCCGAATTGTATGCGGTTCCGCTGCCGGGTTCCGGAATAGGAACCGGATTCCCTTTCGCCCGACGGGCGTGTGTCAGTCATCATCATCATCACAAAAACGTTACGACGATACAACGGTTAAGCTGTCGTCTTTTCCGTTATTGCGTGTGTGTATATCGACACTCGAGTATCATGTACGCCGTCATTGACATAGGATTTCTCCTAGGGCTTAGGATCGACTGACTCGTGTGCAACGGCTGTTCACACGAAACCCTTCTCCACGTCAGTCCTCCAGGGCCTCGCTGGAGTATTTGCTACTACCACCAAGATCTGCACCGACGGCGGCTCCAGGCAGGCTCGCGCCCAGACCCTTCTGCGCGCACCGCCGCGACCCTCCTACTCGTCAGGGCTTCGTGGCGGCGCGTGCCGCGCGCGCCACGCAAACACGCGAGCGCGCGCAAGCACTTGCCGCCCCACTTGCCGCTGACGGCAGAGTATAGGCTCGACGCTTCAGCGCCATCCATTTTCAGGGCTAGTTGCTTCGGCAGGTGAGTTGTTACACACTCCTTAGCGGATTCCGACTTCCATGGCCACCGTCCTGCTGTCTTAAGCAACCAACGCCTTTCATGGTGTCCCATGAGCGTCGAGTTGGGCGCCTTAACTCTGCGTTTGGTTCATCCCACAGCGCCAGTTCTGCTTACCAAAAATGGCCCACTTGGCACTCTGATCCGAGATGCTCGTGGCTTCATAATTCAAGAAAGCCAGAGATCTCACCCATTTAAAGTTTGAGAATAGGTTGAGGTCGTTTCGGCCCCAAGGCCTCTAATCATTCGCTTTACCAGATGAGACTCGCGCGCGTTCCAATGCGGAACGTCCGAGTGCCAGCTATCCTGAGGGAAACTTCGGAGGGAACCAGCTACTAGATGGTTCGATTAGTCTTTCGCCCCTATACCCAGTTCCGACGATCGATTTGCACGTCAGAATCGCTACGGACCTCCATCAGGGTTTCCCCTGACTTCGTCCTGACCAGGCATAGTTCACCATCTTTCGGGTCCCAACGTGTACGCTCTGGGTGCGCCTCATCTCGCAATGAGAACGAGACGCCCCGGGAGTGCGGAGCGGCATACAAGCGACGCGGCTCATCCTCCCTCGGTCGACAACCAGGGCCGACCTTCACTTTCATTGCGCCTTTAGGTATCGCTACGGAAGTCCCAATGACTCGCGTACATGTTAGACTCCTTGGTCCGTGTTTCAAGACGGGTCCTAAGAGTACCCAAAGCAGTAGCGTCGCCGACCGGTATCGATCCCCGCGCCGCCCCCGGGGAGGGACGAGACACGGGGACGTTCGTAGGCCTGTCGAAGGTTAACCGTGCGACCAACAGCGGGCCAGGACCGGTGACGGCACTAGGTCCGTTGAGCCTCCGTGTACCGTGGCGCGCGCTTGCGACGGCCTCGACGCATAACGCGTTGCCCTCGAGAGAGCAACGCTGCGGCCTGATACCTTGCGTGTACCGCCGGGCAGCCGGCCGGGCGACCGGGGGTTTGACGCGTGCCGTTTTACCGACGACGCGCCAGTCACCGCACCCGGGCCGTAGACCGACACCCAGCGGGTCGCGACGTTCTACTAGGGGAGAAGTGCACGACGACGACGGCCGGTCATCGACGCACGGCAGCGTGTCCGCGCGGCGAGCCGCGAGGCCCGCGCGGGACATCGCCCACCGACGCGAAGCCAGCGTCGCTGACGATGAATCTCCCCGTTCGATCTTTTGGGTTTCTTAGGTTTACCCCTGAACGGTTTCACGTACTCTTGAACTCTCTCTTCAAAGTTCTTTTCAACTTTCCCTCACGGTACTTGTTCGCTATCGGTCTCGTGGTCGTATTTAGCCTTAGATGGAGTTTACCACCCACTTAGAGCTGCACTCTCAAGCAACCCGACTCTAAGGAGAGATCCTCCCGAGACGCGCACCGGTCGCTACGGGCCTGGCACCCTCTGCGGGTAAGTGGCCCCATTCAAGATGGACTTGGACGCGACGCGACGCCTCGGGATAAGCGGACCCTCCCAAACACCACATTTCCCTGCGGCGGAACCGCGGGATTCGGTGCTGGGCTCTTTCCTGTTCGCTCGCCGCTACTGAGGAAATCCTGGTTAGTTTCTTTTCCTCCGCTTAATAATATGCTTAAATTCAGCGGGTAATCTCGCCTGCTCTGAGGTCGTCAATTATTATTCTTTACACACAAGCGCATCTCGCCTCGCGCACGCGCGCGGCGCGACGAAGACGCGACGAGACGGGACACGGCGGCTCTGGCTCCTCTCGAATGGAGAGAGAGAGCGCGCTCGCAAAGTCCGTCGATCGTCGGCGTCCGATCGTCGGCCGATCGTCCTCGTGCGACGAGAAAGAAGGCCCGAGAGTGGAGGATGGAGGAACGCGCACACACACAGAAATGTGTGTTTTGGCGTTCCTCGACGTTTGTCAACCGGAGGCGAGGTGCCTCGAGGA
>CABEGB010001375.1:93078-100578 GCA_901521435.1 Crematogaster levior
AGCTGAATATCTCGGGCGTCACCTCCGGTAGTACGACCGAGCTGTATATCTCGGGCGTCACCTCCGGAGGTACGACCGAGCTGAATATCTCGGGCGTCACCTCCGGTGGTACGACCGAGCTGAATATCTCGGGCGTCACCTCCGGTGGTACGACCGAGCTGAATATCTCGGGCGTCACCTCCGGTGGTACGACCGAGCTGAATATCTCGGGCGTCACCTCCGGTGGTACGACCGAGCTGAATATCTCGGGCGTCACCTCCGGTGGTACGACCGAGCTGAATATCTCGGGCGTCACCTCCGGTCGACCGAGCTGCTCGGGCGTCACCTCCGGTGGGTACGACCGAGCTGAATATCTCGGGCGTCACCTCCGGTGGTACGACCGAGCTGTATATCTCGGGCGTCACCTCCGGTGGTACGACCGAGCTGAATATCTCGGGCGTCACCTCCGGTGGTACGACCGAGCTGAATATCTCGGGCGTCACCTCCGGTGGTACGACCGAGCTGTATATCTCGGGCGTCACCTCCGGTGGTACGACCGAGCTGAATATCTCGGGCGTCACCTCCGGTGGTACGACCGAGCTGAATATCTCGGGCGTCACCTCCGGTGGTACGACCGAGCTGAATATCTCGGGCGTCACCTCCGGTGGTACGACCGAGCTGTATATCTCGGGCGTCACCTCCGGTGGTACGACCGAGCTGAATATCTCGGGCGTCACCTCCGGTGGTACGACCGAGCTGAATATCTCGGGCGTCACCTCCGGTGGTACGACCGAGCTGAATATCTCGGGCGTCACCTCCGGTGGTACGACCGAGCTGAATATCTCGGGCGTCACCTCCGGTGGTACGACCGAGCTGTATATCTCGGGCGTCACCTCCGGTGGTACGACCGAGCTGAATATCTCGGGCGTCACCTCCGGTGGTACGACCGAGCTGTATATCTCGGGCGTCACCTCCGGAGGTACGACCGAGCTGAATATCTCGGGCGTCACCTCCGGTGGTACGACCGAGCTGAATATCTCGGGCGTCACCTCCGGTGGTACGACCGAGCTGAATATCTCGGGCGTCACCTCCGGTGGTACGACCGAGCTGAAAATCTCGGGCGTCACCTCCGGTGGTACGACCGAGCTGAATATCTCGGGCGTCACCTCCGGTGGTACGACCGAGCTGAATATCTCGGGCGTCACCTCCGGTGGTACGACCGAGCTGAATATCTCGGGCGTCACCTCCGGTGGTACGACCGAGCTGAATATCTCGGGCGTCACCTCCGGTGGTACGACCGAGCTGAATATCTCGGGCGTCACCTCCGGTGGTACGACCGAGCTGAATATCTCGGGCGTCACCTCCGGTGGTACGACCGAGCTGAATATCTCGGGCGTCACCTCCGGTGGTACGACCGAGCTGAATATCTCGGGCGTCACCTCCGGTAGTACGACCGAGCTGTATATCTCGGGCGTCACCTCCGGAGGTACGACCGAGCTGAATATCTCGGGCGTCACCTCCGGTGGTACGACCGAGCTGAATATCTCGGGCGTCACCTCCGGTGGTACGACCGAGCTGAATATCTCGGGCGTCACCTCCGGTGGTACGACCGAGCTGAATATCTCGGGCGTCACCTCCGGTGGTACGACCGAGCTGTATATCTCGGGCGTCACCTCCGGTGGTACGACCGAGCTGAATATCTCGGGCGTCACCTCCGGTGGTACGACCGAGCTGAATATCTCGGGCGTCACCTCCGGTGGTACGACCGAGCTGAATATCTCGGGCGTCACCTCCGGTGGTACGACCGAGCTGAATATCTCGGGCGTCACCTCCGGTGGTACGACCGAGCTGAATATTCTCGGGCGTCACCTCCGGTGGTACGACCGAGCTGAATATCTCGGGCGTCACCTCCGGTGGTACGACCGAGCTGTATATCTCGGGCGTCACCTCCGGAGGTACGACCGAGCTGAATATCTCGGGCGTCACCTCCGGTGGTACGACCGAGCTGAATATCTCGGGCGTCACCTCCGGTGGTACGACCGAGCTGGGCGTCTCGGGCGTCACCTCCGGTGGTACGACCGAGCTGAATATCTCGGGCGTCACCTCCGGTGGTACGACCGAGCTGAATATCTCGGGCGTCACCTCCGGTGGTACGACCGAGCTGAATATCTCGGGCGTCACCTCCGGTGGTACGACCGAGCTGAATATCTCGGGCGTCACCTCCGGTGGTACGACCGAGCTGAATATCTCGGGCGTCACCTCCGGAGGTACGACCGAGCTGAATATCTCGGGCGTCACCTCCGGTGGTACGACCGAGCTGAATATCTCGGGCGTCACCTCCGGTGGTACGACCGAGTCACTGTATATATCTCGGGCGTCACCTCCGGTGGTACGACCGAGCTGAATATCTCGGGCGTCACCTCCGGTGGTACGACCGAGCTGAATATCTCGGGCGTCACCTCCGGTGGTACGACCGAGAATGAATCACCTCCGGTGGTACGGGCGTCACCTCCGGTGGTACGACCGAGCTGAATATCTCGGGCGTCACCTCCGGTGGTACGACCGAGCTGAAATATCTCGGGCGTCACCTCCGGTGGTACGACCGAGCTGAATATCTCGGGCGTCACCTCCGGTGGTACGACCGAGCTGAATATCTCGGGCGTCACCTCCGGAGGTACGACCGAGCTGAATATCTCGGGCGTCACCTCCGGTGGTACGACCGAGCTGAATATCTCGGGCGTCACCTCCGGAGGTACGACCGAGCTGAATATCTCGGGCGTCACCTCCGGTGGTGCGACCGAGCTGAATATCTCGGGCGTCACCTCCGGTGGTACGACCGAGCTGTATATCTCGGGCGTCACCTCCGGAGGTACGACCGAGCTGAATATCTCGGGCGTCACCTCCGGTGGTGCGACCGAGCTGAATATCTCGGGCGTCACCTCCGGTAGTACGACCGAGCTGTATATCTCGGGCGTCACCTCCGGAGGTACGACCGAGCTGAATATCTCGGGCGTCACCTCCGGTGGTACGACCGGGCTTAAAATCTCGGGCGTCACCTCCGGTGGTGCGACCAAGTTAAATATCTCGGTCGTCACCTCCGGCGGTACGACCGAGCGAATGATCGCGGGCGTCACATCCGGCGGTGCGTCCGAGCGAAGAGTCACGTGCGTCAGGTTGCGGCGCGTCGCTACCACCGCTCGCGGTCGGGACGACTCTGAGTCAGGACGCGGCGTGTTGCTTTCTCGCCGCAACAGTTAAGTCCGCACGCGGCGTGTTGCTTTCACGTCGCAACAGCCAAGTCCGCTCGCGGAGTGTTGCTTTCTCATCGCAACAGCCAAGTCCGCCCGCGGCGTGTTGCTTTCTCGCCGCCGGCGGTCAGGAGACGCCTCCGAGTCAGGACGCGGCGTGTTGCTTCGCGCCGTCGACGTTGACGTCCGCGATCTTTCGCTCGGTCGTAACGCCGGAGCTGACGCCCGCGACCCAACGATCGCTCGCACCGCCGGAGGTAACGCCCGCGATCATTCGCTCGGTCGTACCGCCGGAGGTGACGACCGAGATATTTAGCCCGGTCGTACCACCGGAGGTGACGCCCGAGATATTTAGCTCGGTCGTACACCCGGAGGTGACGCCCGAGATTTTTAGCTCGGTCGTACCACCGGAGGTGACGCCCGAGATTTTCAGCTCGGTCGTACCACCGGAGGTGACGCCCGAGATTTTCAGCTCGGTCGTACCACCGGAGGTGACGCCCGAGATATACAGCTCGGTCGTACCACCGGAGGTGACGCCCGAGATATTCAGCTCGGTCGTACCTCCGGAGGTGACGCCCGAGATATTTAACTTGGTCGTACCACCGGAGGTGACGCCCGAGATATTTAACTTGGTCGCACCACCGGAGGTGACGCCCGAGATATACAGCTCGGTCGTACCACCGGAGGTGACGCCCGAGATATACAGCTCGGTCGTACCACCGGAGGTGACGCCCGAGATATTCAGCTCGGTCGTACCACCGGAGGTGACGCCCGAGATATTCAGCTCGGTCGTACCACCGGAGGTGACGCCCGAGATATTCAGCTCGGTCGTACCACCGGAGGTGACGCCCGAGATTTTCAGCTCGGTCGTACCACCGGAGGTGACGCCCGAGATTTTCAGCTCGGTCGTACCACCGGAGGTGACGCCCGAGATTTTCAGCTCGGTCGTACCACCGGAGGTGACGCCCGAGATATTCAGCTCGGTCGTACCACCGGAGGTGACGCCCGAGATTGGCGACACGCCTGCACGCCGGTGGCCCGAAGCAACACGCCGCGCGCGGTTGGCTGTTGCCCGAGAAAGCAACACGCCGCGTTCTGACTCAGAAGTGTCCTGCACGAGAAAGCAACACCCGCCGCGGCGAGAAAGCAACACGCCGCGTCCTGACTCAGAGGCGTCCTGACTCAAGCGTCTGTAGCGACGCGACGGTATCAGTACTTCTCTGAGTCGGGACGCGGCGTATTGCTCTCTCGCCGCCGGCGGTCAGGACGCCTCCGAGTCAGGACGCGGCGTGTTGCTTCGCGCCGTCGACGTTGACGTCCGCGATCTTTCGCTCGGTCGTAACGCCGGAGCTGACGCCCGCGACCCAACGATCGCTCGCACCGCCGGAGGTAACGCCCGCGATCCTTCGCTCGGTCGTACCGCCGGAGGTGACGACCGAGATATTTAGCCCGGTCGTACCACCGGAGGTGACGCCCGAGATATTTAGCTCGGTCGTACACCCGGAGGTGACGCCCGAGATTTTTAGCCCGGTCGCACCACCGGAGGTGACGCCCGAGATTTTCAGCTCGGTCGTACCACCGGAGGTGACGCCCGAGATTTTCAGCTCGGTCGTACCACCGGAGGTGACGCCCGAGATATACAGCTCGGTCGTACCACCGGAGGTGACAGCTCGGTCGTACCACCGGAGGTGACGCCCGAGATATTCAGCTCGGTCGTACCTCCGGAGGTGACGCCCGAGATATTCAGCTCGGTCGTACCACCGGAGGTGACGCCCGAGATATTCAGCTCGGTCGTACCACCGGAGGTGACGCCCGAGATATTCAGCTCGGTCGTACCACCGGAGGTGACGCCCGAGATATTTAGCTCGGTCGTACCACCGGAGGTGACGCCCGAGATATTCAGCTCGGTCGTACCACCGGAGGTGACGCCCGAGATATACAGCTCGGTCGTACCACCGGAGGTGACGCCCGAGATATTCAGCTCGGTCGTACCACCGGAGGTGACGCCCGAGATATTCAGCTCGGTCGTACCACCGGAGGTGACGCCCGAGATTTTCAGCTCGGTCGTACCACCGGAGGTGACGCCCGAGATTTTCAGCTCGGTCGTACCACCGGAGGTGACGCCCGAGATATTCAGCTCGGTCGTACCACCGGAGGTGACGCCCGAGATATACAGCGCGGTCGTACCACCGGAGGTGACGCCCGAGATATTCAGCTCGGTCGTACCTCCGGAGGTGACGCCCGAGATATACAGCTCGGTCGTACCACCGGAGGTGACGCCCGAGATATTCAGCTCGGTCGTACCTCCGGAGGTGACGCCCGAGATATTTAACTCGGTCGTACCACCGGAGGTGACGCCCGAGATATTTAACTGGTCGCACCACCGGAGGTGACGCCCGAGATATTTAGCTCGGTCGTACCACCGGAGGTGACGCCCGAGATATACAGCTCGGTCGTACCACCGGAGGTGACGCCCGAGATATTCAGCTCGGTCGTACCTCCGGAGGTGACGCCCGAGATATTCAGCTCGGTCGTACCACCGGAGGTGACGCCCGAGATATTCAGCTCGGTCGTACCACCGGAGGTGACGCCCGAGATTTTCAGCTCGGTCGTACCACCGGAGGTGACGCCCGAGATTTTCAGCTCGGTCGTACCACCGGAGGTGACGCCCGAGATTTTCAGCTCGGTCGTACCACCGGAGGTGACGCCCGACCACCGGAGTTGGAGGTGACGCCCGAGATTTCAGCTCGGTCGTACGGCCGGAGGTGAGGACGCCTCCGAGTCAGGACGCGGCGTGACGCCCGAGATATTCAGCTCGGTCGTTCCGCCGGAGGTGACGCCCGCCGAACTTGGCGACACGCCTGCACGCCGGTGGCCCGAAGCAACACGCCGCGCGCGGACTTGGCTGTTGCAGCGAGAAAGCAACACGCCGCGTTCTGACTCAGAAGTGTCCTGACCGCCGGCGGCGAGAAAGCAACACGCCGCGTCCTGACTCAGAGGCGTCCTGACTCAAGCGTCTGTAGCGACGCGACGGTATCAGTACTTCTCTGAGTCGGGACGCGGCGTATTGCTCTCTCGCCGCCGGCGGTCAGGACGCCTCCGAGTCAGGACGCGGCGTGTTGCTTTCTCGTCGCAACAGCCAAGTCCGCTCGCGGCGTGTTGCTTTCTCGCCGGGGCTCGACGCAACGAGCAAGTCCGCGCGCGGCGTGTCGCTTTCTCGCCGCCGGCGGTCAGGACGCCTCCGAGTCAGGACGCGGCGTGTTGCTTTCTCGTCGCAACAGCCAAGTCCGCTCGCGGCGTGTTGCTTTCTCGCCGGGGCTCGACGCAACGAGCAAGTCCGCGCGCGGCGTGTCGCTTTCTCGCCGCCGGCGGTCAGGACGCCTCCGAGTCAGGACGCGGCGTGTTGCTTTCTCGTCGCAACAGCCAGCGCGGCGTGTTGCTTTCTCGCCGGGGCTCGACGAGCAAGTCCGCGCGCGGCGTGTCGCTTTCTCGCCGCCGGCGGTCAGGACGCCTCCGAGTCAGGACGCGGCGTGTTGCTTTCTCGTCGCAACAGCCAAGTCCGCTCGCGGCGTGTTGCTTTCTCGCCGGGGCTCGACGCAACGAGCAAGTCCGCGCGCGGCGTGTCGCTTTCTCGCCGCCGGCGGTCAGGACGCCTCCGAGTCAGGACGCGGCGTGTTGCTTTCTCGTCGCAACAGCCAAGTCCGCTCGCGGCGTGTTGCTTTCTCGCCGGGGCTCGACGCAACGAGCAAGTCCGCGCGCGGCGTGTCGCTTTCTCGCCGCCGGCGGTCAGGACGCCTCCGAGTCAGGACGCGGCGTGTTGCTTTCTCGTCGCAACAGCCAAGTCCGCTCGCGGCGTGTTGCTTTCTCGCCGGGGCTCGACGCAACGAGCAAGTCCGCGCGCGGCGTGTCGCTTTCTCGCCGCCGGCGGTCAGGACGCCTCCGAGTCAGGACGCGGCGTGTTGCTTTCTCGTCGCAACAGCCAAGTCCGCTCGCGGCGTGTTGCTTTCTCGCCGGGGCTCGACGCAACGAGCAAGTCCGCGCGCGGCGTGTCGCTTTCTCGCCGCCGGCGGTCAGGACGCCTCCGAGTCAGGACGCGGCGTGTTGCTTTCTCGTCGCAACAGCCAAGTCCGCTCGCGGCGTGTTGCTTTCTCGCCGGGGCTCGACGCAACGAGCAAGTCCGCGCGCGGCGTGTCGCTTTCTCGCCGCCGGCGGTCAGGACGCCTCCGAGTCAGGACGCGGCGTGTTGCTTTCTCGTCGCAACAGCCAAGTCCGC
>CABEGB010001375.1:105578-118078 GCA_901521435.1 Crematogaster levior
GCCCGCACAGCCGCTCTAATCTCTTCCCACTCAAATGATTTATCACTCAATTCTTCATTCATACATCTCCCATCCCTCATCAATCGTACGGCATTTACTCTCGCAGCCGGGAAGAAGCGATCCATCAGCGCCTCAACACTCTCTCTCCACGTGCACGTCTCTCTACCATTTACCCTCATCGCACTCAATCGCGCTCTGTCATACTTCCCCATGCATACCTTGTACACGTTACCCCACGGATCACGATTCCCAGTCTCACTCACAAATCGCTTCCAATTTTCCTCTTTTACTCTCCAGATCATCCGCTTATATTCTCTCACAGCCTCTCTATATGCTTGCACGCTCACATTCGCTCGATCGCTATCGCTCCTGCGTGCCCTTTGGTAGGCACGCCTGCACTTCCTCACTTTCCTTTTCATTCTCTCCAGTTCGCTCGTCCACCATACTAGTTTCCTAGCAGGTTTTCTCACACATCTTTTCAATCTTTCATCATTCACTCTTGTGATCCATGACATGACGCGCGCCAGCACATCCTCAACATCCATTCCATCCACATTCTCTTCGTTTGACGCATACTCTTTTAGGTCGCTGATGTAGCCCTCCCAGTCTGCGTTTTTCCACACCCACCTGCGTGCACTCTCACTTCTTTCGTTACTCTCCTCATACACCATTCGAATCAGCAACACATTGTGGTCACTGATTCCCCAGTCACTCCTAACTTCCCACTCATACCGGCACCCCGCACGCACATCATTCACCAGCGTGACATCAATGTCACTATCTCCATTTGCTCCGCTGAACGTAAAGCTTTCGCTAGGTTCGTTCAGCACAGTCATACCGTTTGCAATCACCCATTCTTCAAGCATTCTTCCACGGATCGCATTCTCTCTGCCGCCTCCATCGCCCTTGCTAAACCACAATGGCGAGACGGCATTCGCATCCATTCCTATCAGTACGTGCTTTCCTCTCACTCTCGCACGCACACCATCCAAGTACGCCAGGTACGGCTCTAGGTTTTCACCGAACCGGCAGTACAGGGACACCACATACATTTCACCAAAGTCCCCTTTTAACCATACGCACACTCCACACTCGTTCGTACATTCCCTCACGCACATCACCTCGAGCTTGGGGTCATTCACAACCACTGCTGCTCTCACATTCTCACTCTCATTCGCTATCACATCCATGCGCAGGGGCAAGCCCACCACTCGCCCATTTCTCACATACGGCTCCTGCAGCAGTGCCACACTCACACGGCGCTCACACAGCCACTCCCCCAAGTCACACATCACCGCATACGCTCTTTGGCAATTGAGTTGCACCACATTCATACCGAGGTATTTTGGGTCCATTATACCTCCGAGATTTTTAATCTGCTTCTGTATATTTCCACCTGCCTAATGTATTCCCTGCACCTCTTACTGCGCAGGTCGTGGCGGACTTCCTTATGGTTCGCGCGCACACAGTTAGTGCAAATAGGATCATCTTTATGCTTGCACTTCTCTTTGACGTGATCCGGTTTGCCACACGTCTCGCACAGGCGCTCGGGGGCTGCACAGCCTCTCGCAATGTGCCCGAACCTGTGGCATTTGAAGCACCTTGTAATATTTAGATAGTCGCTCACTCTATATGACTTCCACTGTAAGAAGACCCTTCCAGCGTTTATAAGACGTTTATGTATGCTATGCGGGGCCTGCATAATCCAATTGGATAGGCCCTCTCTAGAGTTATATTTACGTCTGCATCTGACCACATTTCTGAGCTCACTTAAGTCACTTGTCGTGTCATTCTCCCAGTTTTTCCGCAGCAAGTCCTCGATTAATTCATCCTCCTTGTACTCATTTTCCACATCGTAAATGATGAAACTAGGATCTATCCCTTGCGGTTCCTCTACCCTGAGACCCGCCACGCTCAGTGGAGCACTTTTAACAACCTCCACGTCCTTGGTGCTCTCCACAGTCAGCACCAGACCCTTGCCACGCATGGGTCTGCAACTCTGAATCCTGAGTTTATTCTTTTTACCGCCCAGCGTTTCAATTATGCTTTTCCTAATTTCCTCGTTAGTTCTTTTGTCCTCCTTGTCAGCGGGTTTTATGAGGAGAACCCCTCGCTCTCTTTGCTTTGTGGGAGCCGCTGCGCGTGCACGATTCGCGGCAGGAGTTTTCTGCGTGGTTTTCGCAGCCACCTCCGAATATGCCGGCCTAGCAATGTTCTCCATGCTCTCTATTTTAACTTTTAAAATTTCTCTTTCTACAGCCTCCCGCTGCAGCCTACTCTCTAAGATCGACCATTTAGAGAGAATAAATTTAATTGCTGTCCTGCTTATTTTGTTACTCTCATTGAACAGGAAAGCCTCGAGCTGTTCTCTCTCGCTCCTTATTCCTTGGAGTGCGGCCGGAACCGACTCCTCCTCCACATGCGTGCTTCCCTCACCGTCGGCGGGGAACACAGGCAGACCGTCCACGGGGGGCCGACCCGTCGAGATCGAGATCGACCCGTCATCGTCATCCCCCCTCGCACTCCCCTGCGGGACGCCAACCTTTTCTGAACGCATCACAAGGGGTGGTGACCTCGCCACCGACCCCCTTCTTCTGAAAGCGTCTGTTTCCGCCTTCAGCTCGTTGTCCATTTGTCTAGCCTTTGTCGTCGTCAATTTAAGCTTGTCCTTAGAGTTAGTTCGTTTTAGTTTATTATCCATTTTCATCCCACGAGTGTGGAGGAAAGGAGGTCCATCCGTCCAGAGCCCCCGATGTCCGGATAAGGCGACTTGAATACAATGGGGTGGCGCCAGGTACCCCAAGGGGATCGTTCGCGACCGGGTTGCTTTGCGTCTCCCCGGCCATGCAGCCTTAAGCACGATGCCTCCCACCGTGGCTTCGAGACGTTCCCCTCCGGAAAGGCCCGGTGGCAAACCCTTACGGGTCCGCGGAGCGGGGACTCCGCGTGCTTCGCCTTAACTCCGTTAGCCCGCAGTTGGATCGCTCGCGCGATCCGCATGCGGTTACCAGCAGGAACCGATAGGAGGTGGAGTCCGGCTAGACTATGATAGGCTCTGTATTGCGCATCAATAGTCTTGTGTTCGTGACTCGTTGCCCTCGCACGCCGCGAGATGTTCTTCGCAGCGTGTTGCTTGGTAAAATAAGGGCGTATGTACACATACGCCCTTTTGCAAATCAATATGATAAAAATAGATGCTGTGGAGGAGCAAGGTTAAAAATTAAAACAGAAATAAGTCAAAATAAAATAAAATAAAATAAAATAAAACAAAACAAAAATCAAATAAAATAAGACAAGATAAAAATAAAATAAATAAATAAATAAATAAATAAATAAATAACTAATAAATAAATAAATTATTAGTTGTGGAGCGGAAGCGTCAAAGATAAGATAATTAAATAAATAAATAAATGCCGCGTGTTGGTTTATGAGCGAATCGATGATCCCGCAAGGCCCCCACGCGGCGTGTTGCTTTGGTGGAATAGGGGCGTATGTGCACATACGCCCCCTTTAAAGCTCATCTAAGCGTGTTGCTTTATTTCTAAAGTGCCGCGGCGTGTTGCTTTGGGTCTTAGGCAGCAACTCTGTTCCCACAGTCACAAGACCTAGTGTCGGGAGATCAGCATTTTGCTATGCCGCGGCACGCGTGAGTCAGACCTGGGTCAGACTCACCTAAAATTATATCTACATTGCTCGGAGGAGAGCCTCCGGACCATCGATTCGCTCGCGGCGTGTTGCTTTTATTCAGAGATAGAGGCGGCGTGTTGCCTTTTAAGGATGAAAGCGGCGTGTTGCTTTTCAATATATATAAAATATAAAAATAAAAATAAAAATAAAAGTAAAAGTAAGCCGCGGCGTGTTGCTTTCTATAGAGGCTAGAAAGTTGGAAGCGGCGTGTTGCTTTCATAATATACGTAAAGTGAGCCGCGGCGTGTTGCTTTCTATTAAGCCAGAAAGTTGAAAGCGGCGTGTTGCTTTCACAAATATACATAAGTACGCCGCGGCGTGTTGCTTTATAAGCCGCAATTAAAGCGGCGTGTTTGGCTTATTTACACACAACAGCCTATGCGGCGTGTTGCTTTATAAGCCGCAATTAATTAATGCGGCGTGTTGGCTTATTACGCAACAGCCTATGTGGCGTGTTGCCTTATACGCCGCGGCTTAAGCGGCGTGTTGGTTTACTAAGTGTATGGTATCAGCGGAGCGGCGTGTTGCTTTGGCCAAGCACGTCGAGGGTTTCTGCTCGCCCTCTTTCACTATATCTTAGTTCTCATGCCACATGTTAAAGTGTGGCATGAGTTATTGCACGTGTCACAACCATTAAATGGCCTTAATCGGGTACCCCGAAACCTCACTTGGGAGTGGGTCCGTGGGTACCCGGCCGCTAGCTTTTCTTGCTCTCGCCACAGGCGCCACACCACAGCTCAAGCAAGAATCGCTCTTAGACCGTCCCTCGCACTCACCCTTGTCGGGACGGGCCTGCTAGCACGACTGGACATGGCGCATCTCCGAGTGAGACATCCAGTCGGCTCCACAGAGCCCATCGCCCACCTACGTGGGACGCCGGACAAGGGTGAGTGCGCGCCTAGGGACGGCCCGTACTACTAAAAGCACCCCGGGGCGTTCAAGCGAGCAAGGCGAGCTCAAACTTAGAACCTCCCCGGGGCTCCCACAGACCTGTTCTTATATGTCATTCGTGTTTATGGCCTCAGCAACACTAGTGCCCCGCTGATCCAGTTCACGCCTCTTTCATTAAAACACCTCTTGTTATAAATATAATGCTGTTCCGCTCCACAACAGTCATAAATAAATAAATAAATAAAATAAAATGTCTTATTTTATTTCGTCAAAATAGAGCTTTTGCTCCTCCAGCTTGCTTGGCAACGAGTCACGACCACTCCCGCCATTGTAGATAGGGACAGTGGGAATCTGGTTAATCCATTCATGCGCGTCACTAATTGACGAGGATAGTGAGATCAGACTGCTCACTTACCACTTGGGCATCGATGACTAGTGCGATTTGTCCTCGCTTAGCAATAAGGTCAGGCTTTCTTAGCCCTTCTTTTGTTTTGAAGTGCGGTTCTTCGTTCACCTCTTCACAGTTCTTTTCGAGGGCTCTTTTGATATATGCTACGACCGCATTATGTCGTTTAACCCTTGCTGGGTGTGTCCTATGGCATCGCTGCAAGATGTGATTGAGTGTTTCAATCTCATTGCAGCCTGCTCTGCATAAGCGGTCCGCATATCGGCCTCTGCTGGATCTTGATTTTGTCGGCATTGCTCCAATGCGCAGTTTTACAGCATTGATAAAGTCCCTTCCGGAGAGGAAGCGACTCCCATCGATTGTCCATTGATGCTGCTGGGGTACCAGTCTCGAGCATTTAAGCGCCATCCCGTCACATGACTTATGAAGTGAGTTAGCCCATAGCTTGTCTAAATCTTGGCGCACTTTTAGCTCGTTATGTCTGTCAATGATCAATCTTCTTCTGGCTTTGTCGATTTCTTGTTCCAGAAATGGACAGGGTGTTCGTGTCCGTTTCAAGAGGGCTTCCAGCCTCATTTTCCTTCTAAGTGGCACCAGCCATCTCATGGAAGGTATGGATAGTCCACCGTCTTTATAATGAGCATGAATATATGCATTCGGCGTATCCGCTGGAAGCGCCAGCCATTTCCTCACGGCGCCTCGCACAGAGGTATCAATCTTCTTAAGTCTGCTCAGGTTTGTATTCCCGAGGACCAATTGGTGATAGAATGTGGGAAGTGCTATTACCCTAAGTGCGAATAATCTCTGTTGCGGTTTCAACGCTGCCTTGGTGAGTTTGTCAATGTACAGACTGATCTCCTTTTCAGGCCTGCAAAGGGAGCGTCCCTCGGGCGTAAAAGGAACTCCCAGATACTTCCACTCATCATCTCTTGTCATGGACGGTAGGCGTCGTCCCGTGCAGGTAAATTTTGTTGTTTTGTCTACCACCGACATTTTCTTGTGCGGAACATTTCTGATCGCAACCGTAAAGGACTTATTAGTATTAATTTTCAGTCCACATTGCGCCAGAAAATTAACCGCCGTGTCGATCAGGATCTGAAGTCCTTTGGGTGTTGATGCGACGAGTAATAGGTCGTCTGCAAACGCCAGTGCATTTGTATGTTCCCCAGTAATGTCCACTCCTATTTCATCTGGTATAAGACGGAAGAGCCTGTCCATAATCATATTGAATATACCAGGCGAAAGGGGGTCGCCTTGTTTGACCCCGCATGTCGGGTGGATCAGATCCGACTCCCAGCCATTGCATGCCAGTTTCGTATAGCTGTTATTATACGTGTACATAATGTACTCTCTCATGGGCTTTGGGACGCCCATGGTCTCGAGCGTATCCTTGATAGCTTGATGTGAGACTGAGTCGAATGCTTTAGCAATGTCGACCGAAGCAAGGTATAGTTGCTTAAAGAACTGCCTGTGGTATCGCAGGATCATGTCCAGTTTAAAGACACTCTCCGAAGTTCCGTCAACCGGCAAGAAGGCATTTTGTCTTTTGTCCAAGGTTATGTAACTGTTAAGGCGTAACGCCAGCACCTTATGGAAGGCTCTAGTGAGAACCGAGGAGACCGTAATTGGTCTGAAGTCGCCTGGTTCCAAGGCGGCATCCTTTTTTGGAATCAGGGTTGTTTTTGATTCCAAGAGGTGTTTTGGTATCTTGCCGCATATTAAGAATAAGTTGAATATTCTAGTCAATATATCCAGTGGGACTGCTTTGAGCTGTCTTGCAGTTAACCCATCTGGGCCCGGAGCGGTGGTCATTTCCGGGAGGGCGCTTTTAATTTCGTCGGGTCTCACAGGTCCCCATATTTCCTCTTTACTTGGACATTTTTGCCCTACGCCAGGCGTATCAATGCTCCCCTCGGTCATCACAGTGCGCCAGTAGGGCACCATGATACTCTCGTGAGGCGGATGAGCCGCTATTTTGTCCTTAAGGATTGCCCTTAAGCAACGGCTTGGATTTTTACTCCATGCCCGCTGTGTGCGGGCATATTCGGCCCTTCGGGCCTGCCTCCTCGTGAGGGGCTGATCGGACGGAATTCTCGTGGTATTGTTCTGTTTCCTAGATGAGCATGGAAACACTTCCAGGAGATAGATCTCTAGCTCCTCGAATATCTTAGAAACTGGCCATTTTGTTATGTTCCCGCATATTAATTCTAGCTTTCCCGCACGGAACTCCTCACTCTCTAGAGGGCTCAACGCCGCAAAAAGCTCATTGACTTTATCACCGAGACCAATTGTCTCTTCGCCTGTATTGTGGTCATCAGGCTTCGCTTGATCTACCAGCGGTTCATTTTCAAGTTCTTCGATGATTTGAAGTACTCTCTGTTTGTGTCTCTGGTTTCGCCGTTGACCCTTGATAGCTTCAAGGGAACGATGCGGAAAGAGAGGTAAAAGTGCTTGATTTATAAAACGCTCCCCACTTAGCGTTAGATGAGCCTCCTGCCGTGCCAGGATGGCGGCTTCTTCAGCGCTCCAGGGCGCCTTGCGATGCTCAATGGTTTGTATAACCTGCTGGTCGTACCAGCTTTTATGCTGTCTCTGTTCGTGTACTCCTCTACCCCTGGCTGAGGCGAATACTCGGTCACAGCCAGTCATCTGGCAGGGAAAGACATTGTTGTTCAGATCAGAATCAGATCGCCTTGCTTCATCGGTTAGAGTAGTCGGGCCGGAAGAGCCTGAGGGCTCCCCAGCGTCATTAAAATCGTTCATCCGAGGCTTCTTTTTGTTTGACGTGCCGACTAAGTTGCGGTCGAGAGGGCTGGCAACCCGCACGACCGTTGGTTCGCAGAGGCAGCTCTTAGCTTCCCCCGAAGGGTACTAGTGGCGGGAACCACGGAGAGGTGGCTGCTTGCTAACTATGACTAAGAGAGTCATAGTTACTCCCGCCAAAGAGTCATTAAGAGTCATAGTTACGCACTGGGCAGAAATCACATTGCGTCAACACCCGCGAGGGCCATCGCAATGCTTTGTTTTAATTAGACAGTCGGATTCCCCTAGTCCGTGCCAGTTCTGAGCTGAGCGTTGAATGGCGGCCGAAGAGGACGACCGCGACGGCTCGCGCCGCCACGGAAGCCTCGCAGCAAGGAAGATCCGCGGGAGGCCAAGGCACGGGACCGAGCTCGGATCCCGGACTGCGGCGCGAGAACGCCGAGCGTTCACCTCGCCCAGGCCCGGCACGTCAGCCAGACCCGCTTCCCGACCAAGCCCGACACGCCCCGCTCCTCAGAGCCAATCCTTATTCCGAAGTTACGGATCCAATTTGCCGACTTCCCTTACCTACATTAGTCTATCGACTAGAGGCTCTTTACCTTGGAGACCTGCTGCGGATATGGGTACGAACCGGCGCGACACCTCCACGTGGCCCTCTCCTGGATTTTCAAGGTCCGAGGGGAAGATCCGGACACCGCCGCAACTGCGGTGCTCTTCGCGTTCCAAACCCTATCTCCCTGCTAGAGGTTTCCAGGGAACTCGAACGCTTATACAGAAAAGAAAACTCTTCCCGGATCTCCCGACGGCGTCTCCAGGTCATTTTGGGTTACCCCGACGAACACTCTTACGAGGGCCCGAATTGTATGCGGTTCCGCTGCCGGGTTCCGGAATAGGAACCGGATTCCCTTTCGCCCGACGGGCGTGTGTCAGTCATCATCATCATCACAAAAACGTTACGACGATACAACGGTTAAGCTGTCGTCTTTTCCGTTATTGCGTGTGTGTATATCGACACTCGAGTATCATGTACGCCGTCATTGACATAGGATTTCTCCTAGGGCTTAGGATCGACTGACTCGTGTGCAACGGCTGTTCACACGAAACCCTTCTCCACGTCAGTCCTCCAGGGCCTCGCTGGAGTATTTGCTACTACCACCAAGATCTGCACCGACGGCGGCTCCAGGCAGGCTCGCGCCCAGACCCTTCTGCGCGCACCGCCGCGACCCTCCTACTCGTCAGGGCTTCGTGGCGGCGCGTGCCGCGCGCGCCACGCAAACACGCGAGCGCGCGCAAGCACTTGCCGCCCCACTTGCCGCTGACGGCAGAGTATAGGCTCGACGCTTCAGCGCCATCCATTTTCAGGGCTAGTTGCTTCGGCAGGTGAGTTGTTACACACTCCTTAGCGGATTCCGACTTCCATGGCCACCGTCCTGCTGTCTTAAGCAACCAACGCCTTTCATGGTGTCCCATGAGCGTCGAGTTGGGCGCCTTAACTCTGCGTTTGGTTCATCCCACAGCGCCAGTTCTGCTTACCAAAAATGGCCCACTTGGCACTCTGATCCGAGATGCTCGTGGCTTCATAATTCAAGAAAGCCAGAGATCTCACCCATTTAAAGTTTGAGAATAGGTTGAGGTCGTTTCGGCCCCAAGGCCTCTAATCATTCGCTTTACCAGATGAGACTCGCGCGCGTTCCAATGCGGAACGTCCGAGTGCCAGCTATCCTGAGGGAAACTTCGGAGGGAACCAGCTACTAGATGGTTCGATTAGTCTTTCGCCCCTATACCCAGTTCCGACGATCGATTTGCACGTCAGAATCGCTACGGACCTCCATCAGGGTTTCCCCTGACTTCGTCCTGACCAGGCATAGTTCACCATCTTTCGGGTCCCAACGTGTACGCTCTGGGTGCGCCTCATCTCGCAATGAGAACGAGACGCCCCGGGAGTGCGGAGCGGCATACAAGCGACGCGGCTCATCCTCCCTCGGTCGACAACCAGGGCCGACCTTCACTTTCATTGCGCCTTTAGGTATCGCTACGGAAGTCCCAATGACTCGCGTACATGTTAGACTCCTTGGTCCGTGTTTCAAGACGGGTCCTAAGAGTACCCAAAGCAGTAGCGTCGCCGACCGGTATCGATCCCCGCGCCGCCCCCGGGGAGGGACGAGACACGGGGACGTTCGTAGGCCTGTCGAAGGTTAACCGTGCGACCAACAGCGGGCCAGGACCGGTGACGGCACTAGGTCCGTTGAGCCTCCGTGTACCGTGGCGCGCGCTTGCGACGGCCTCGACGCATAACGCGTTGCCCTCGAGAGAGCAACGCTGCGGCCTGATACCTTGCGTGTACCGCCGGGCAGCCGGCCGGGCGACCGGGGGTTTGACGCGTGCCGTTTTACCGACGACGCGCCAGTCACCGCACCCGGGCCGTAGACCGACACCCAGCGGGTCGCGACGTTCTACTAGGGGAGAAGTGCACGACGACGACGGCCGGTCATCGACGCACGGCAGCGTGTCCGCGCGGCGAGCCGCGAGGCCCGCGCGGGACATCGCCCACCGACGCGAAGCCAGCGTCGCTGACGATGAATCTCCCCGTTCGATCTTTTGGGTTTCTTAGGTTTACCCCTGAACGGTTTCACGTACTCTTGAACTCTCTCTTCAAAGTTCTTTTCAACTTTCCCTCACGGTACTTGTTCGCTATCGGTCTCGTGGTCGTATTTAGCCTTAGATGGAGTTTACCACCCACTTAGAGCTGCACTCTCAAGCAACCCGACTCTAAGGAGAGATCCTCCCGAGACGCGCACCGGTCGCTACGGGCCTGGCACCCTCTGCGGGTAAGTGGCCCCATTCAAGATGGACTTGGACGCGACGCGACGCCTCGGGATAAGCGGACCCTCCCAAACACCACATTTCCCTGCGGCGGAACCGCGGGATTCGGTGCTGGGCTCTTTCCTGTTCGCTCGCCGCTACTGAGGAAATCCTGGTTAGTTTCTTTTCCTCCGCTTAATAATATGCTTAAATTCAGCGGGTAATCTCGCCTGCTCTGAGGTCGTCAATTATTATTCTTTACACACAAGCGCATCTCGCCTCGCGCACGCGCGCGGCGCGACGAAGACGCGACGAGACGGGACACGGCGGCTCTGGCTCCTCTCGAATGGAGAGAGAGAGCGCGCTCGCAAAGTCCGTCGATCGTCGGCGTCCGATCGTCGGCCGATCGTCCTCGTGCGACGAGAAAGAAGGCCCGAGAGTGGAGGATGGAGGAACGCGCACACACACAGAAATGTGTGTTTTGGCGTTCCTCGACGTTTGTCAACCGGAGGCGAGGTGCCTCGAGGAGCGACTCGACGCGAGTACACGACGACGCGTGCCGGTCCCATGCCGCGGTGGCAAATCGCCGCCGCTTTTCTTTCGCTCGCGCGAGAGAACAGGCTTCGTGGACTCGGGGACACGCGGTCGGCTCGCGCGATACGCCCAGGAGGAGCGATGGCCACGAATCTCCGTGAAAAAGAGAGCCGCACTCGTCGACGCGACGGTGCTGGACTGCTCCTCTTCCGGCTGGCACACCTCTCCCTGCCGCGACAGTTCGCGGGCGCGCGCGCGCAGCTCCGAGTGACACGGGAGGAGAGAGACGCGAACGAAAGAGACGGCTGGATCTCTGCGCGAGATCCACTTTGCACACGCGCGCACGTAGCGGCGCGGAGCGGCGCGACAGAGACGTTTCCACCAAACTTTCGTTTTCGGAAAGTCTCACAAGTCGGCGCGCTCTCGCAATAATCCTTTTCCCTTTCATTGCGCCATCAATCTCTCATCCATCCCGTAGCTGATGTCACCGGGCGGCGGCAGCACACGCGACACCTCGTCGCGCGTATCTCGTCGTCGTAAAGACAACGCGAACGCGCTTCTCTTCGGTCGTCCCTCCACAGTGTGTGTGGGTTTGATTTCGAACGACGCCCAAGGGAAGACGGACCGCTTGCAACAACAAGTCGGTCGTCTCGCACAGCTCGGGGGCGAACGTTCAACGATCGCTCATACACCCGGGTACGCGGCGTCCGAGGGACGCGCGCGTGGGCGCAAGCAGTGTATCTTTGTAATAAAACGACCCTCAGCCAGGCGTGGTCCGGGAATTGTATCCGTGGACCGCAATGTGCGTTCGAAATGTCGATGTTCATGTGTCCTGCAGTTCACAAGTTGACGCGCAATTAGCTGCGTTCTTCATCGACCCACGAGCCAAGTGATCCACCGTTCAGGGTAATCGTTCAGTTTTTCTCCGCTGGCGTTCGCGAGACACAAACGAGACACGCCTCGTTTGCACTCTCACTACTTTGCACAGCAATCCTCTTTGGGGGCCCTTCGATCAGCCTGGCCGCGCGTCCGAGCACGCGCGGACCGCCGCCCCTTTTACGGGGGCTACGGCACACAGTTAGACGCGGGAGCGTTCAATCGTCTTGGAGCGTCTCTCCGCGAGAGCCGGGGCGGAATGTCTTTGAAAAACCATCGGGCGCGATGGACGGGTGTCCCCCGCGGCCCTTCAGCACGCACGAGTGCGCGCATAGGTTACCACCGGCACGCGCCTACCAACACCCCCGGCGGCGAAGTCGAGGCCGGACGGCCGTCGATCCGGACACGCTCGGGGATGGGTGGCGCCTCGCTCCTTGCTCGCACCCGACGGTGGGGAGAGAGAGTGAGAGGTCTTCACGTTCGCAACACACCTCGGCCCCGCCGGATCACACACAGTCCCAGACGCGACCCTGACGCGCCT
>CABEGB010001375.1:120578-130578 GCA_901521435.1 Crematogaster levior
AGTGTCCTTTCTAATATATTTAAAAGATCACGTTTGTTCTCATTCTCCCATATTAGCGGAACGTTATATACGCCGCTCAACCCTGACGCTAGATCGACGATGCGATGCTGAGACGTCGAGGAATCAAGTTTGTAAAATTTCGCTACGGTGTACAAGTAAGCGGGAAGGGATTCACACCCTTCCGTCGCACTCATATCCGTGGAGTTGATGTTCGGTAAGCGCGACGGCGCATCCGCGTTCGTCTGAGAACGACGGAAGACCGCGCGGCCAACAACTATGTGCGCGCCACGTATGAGCCATTCGGTCTTTCGACGCCGACTCGTGGCAATGCTGTGTTGGTAAAATTAAAAATTGTTGATACGGTGCGCCGGCTGTTGGACAAGCCTAAGCGTCGGCGAACGACAAAATAACGTTCGGATCGTTCGAACGAACGACCGAGTTCATTCGGGTAGAAGCACGTTACAAACGTGCCGCGAGACGACGCGTAGTCGCGTCTCTCCGCGACACCAAATCTCACCATATATGTATAACATATATCACGTAACGTGCGTTCCGAGACAGTCTCGAAAAGTTCGTACTCGTCGCACGGACGGGTAGGTAACGTTCGTGCGACGCTCGGCTCGCCGAGCGCACCGCGCCTCTTATAGTACCCAACCGGACGGACGAGCGGTCGGCGACGGACGGTCCTACGCACGGTCGCTTATGGGCTGAGGCGGCGAAATTTCGAGACCATCGGGACTTTGCCGCAGGTAGCGACGACAAAACATAAAGCGATTAACGTACGAATAAATGAGTTTTGGGCGTCGGGACGACGAGAGACGCCCCCCACCAAAAATCCTTCAAGCGAAAAATTGCGGGCGTCACCTCCGGTGGTGCGACCGAGCTGCGACCGAGCTGAATATCTCGGGCGTCACCTCCGGTAGTACGACCGAGCTGTATATCTCGGGCGTCACCTCCGGAGGTACGACCGAGCTGAATATCTCGGGCGTCACCTCCGGTGGGTACGACCGAGCTGAATATCTCGGGCGTCACCTCCGGTGGTACGACCGAGCTGAATATCTCGGGCGTCACCTCCGGTGGTACGACCGAGCTGAATATCTCGGGCGTCACCTCCGGTGGTACGACCGAGCTGTATATCTCGGGCGTCACCTCCGGAGGTACGACCGAGCTGAATATCTCGGGCGTCACCTCCGGTGGTACGACCGAGCTGAATATCTCGGGCGTCACCTCCGGTGGTACGACCGAGCTGAATATCTCGGGCGTCACCTCCGGTGGTACGACCGAGCTGAATATCTCGGGCGTCACCTCCGGTGGTACGACCGAGCTGTATATCTCGGGCGTCACCTCCGGAGGTACGACCGAGCTGAATATCTCGGGCGTCACCTCCGGTGGTACGACCGAGCTGAATATCTCGGGCGTCACCTCCGGTGGTACGACCGAGCTGAATATCTCGGGCGTCACCTCCGGTGGTACGACCGAGCTGTATATCTCGGGCGTCACCTCCGGAGGTACGACCGAGCTGAATATCTCGGGCGTCACCTCCGGTGGTACGACCGAGCTGTATATCTCGGGCGTCACCTCCGGTGGTACGACCGAGCTGAATATCTCGGGCGTCACCTCCGGTGGTACGACCGAGCTGAATATCTCGGGCGTCACCTCCGGTGGTACGACCGAGCTGAATATCTCGGGCGTCACCTCCGGTGGTACGACCGAGCTGAATATCTCGGGCGTCACCTCCGGTGGTACGACCGAGCTGAATATCTCGGGCGTCACCTCCGGTGGTACGACCGAGCTGAATATCTCGGGCGTCACCTCCGGTGGTACGACCGAGCTGAATATCTCGGGCGTCACCTCCGGTGGTACGACCGAGCTGAAAATCTCGGGCGTCCTCCGGTGGTACGACCGAGCTGAAAATCTCGGGCGTCACCTCCGGTGGTACGACCGAGCTGAAAATCTCGGGCGTCACCTCCGGTGGTACGACCGAGCTGAAAATCTCGGGCGTCACCTCCGGTGGTACGACCGAGCTAAATATCTCGGGCGTCACCTCCGGTGGTACGACCGAGCTGAATATCTCGGGCGTCACCTCCGGTGGTACGACCGAGCTGAATATCTCGGGCGTCACCTCCGGAGGTACGACCGAGCTGAATATCTCGGGCGTCACCTCCGGTGGTACGACCGAGCTGAATATCTCGGGCGTCACCTCCGGTGGTACGACCGAGCTGAATATCTCGGGCGTCACCTCCGGTGGTACGACCGAGCTGAATATCTCGGGCGTCACCTCCGGTGGTACGACCGAGCTGAATATCTCGGGCGTCACCTCCGGTGGTACGACCGAGCTGAATATCTCGGGCGTCACCTCCGGTGGTACGACCGAGCTGAATATCTCGGGCGTCACCTCCGGTGGTACGACCGAGCGAATATCTCGGGCGTCACCTCCGGTGGTACGACCGAGCTGAATATCTCGGGCGTCACCTCCGGCGGTACGACCGAGCTGAATATCTCGGGCGTCACCTCCGGTGGTACGACCGAGCTGAATATCTCGGGCGTCACCTCCGGTGGTACGACCGAGCTGAATATCTCGGGCGTCACCTCCGGTGGTACGACCGAGCTGAATATCTCGGGCGTCACCTCCGGTGGTACGACCGAGCTGAATATCTCGGGCGTCACCTCCGGTGGTACGACCGAGCTGAATATCTCGGGCGTCACCTCCGGTGGTGCGACCGAGCTGAATATCTCGGGCGTCACCTCCGGTAGTACGACCGAGCTGTATATCTCGGGCGTCACCTCCGGAGGTACGACCGAGCTGAATATCTCGGGCGTCACCTCCGGTGGTACGACCGGGCTTAAAATCTCGGGCGTCACCTCCGGTGGTGCGACCAAGTTAAATATCTCGGTCGTCACCTCCGGCGGTACGACCGAGCGAATGATCGCGGGCGTCACATCCGGCGGTGCGTCCGAGCGAAGAGTCACGTGCGTCGGGCGTTGCGGCGCGGTGCTACCGAGCCGCGTCAGGGTCGCGCGACGCTACCACCGCTCGCGGTCGGGACGACTCTGAGTCAGGACGCGGCGTGTTGCTTTCTCGCCGCAACAGTTAAGTCCGCACGCGGCGTGTTGCTTTCACGTCGCAACAGCCAAGTCCGCTCGCGGAGTGTTGCTTTCTCATCGCAACAGCCAAGTCCGCCCGCGGCGTGTTGCTTTCTCGCCGCCGGCGGTCAGGACGCCTCCGAGTCAGGACGCGGCGTGTTGCTTCGCGCCGTCGACGTTGACGTCCGCGATCTTTCGCTCGGTCGTAACGCCGGAGCTGACGCCCGCGACCCAACGATCGCTCGCACCGCCGGAGGTAACGCCCGCGATCATTCGCTCGGTCGTACCGCCGGAGGTGACGACCGAGATATTTAGCCCGGTCGTACCACCGGAGGTGACGCCCGAGAGATATTTAGCTCGGTCGTACACCCGGAGGTGACGCCCGAGATTTTTAGCTCGGTCGCACCACCGGAGGTGACGCCCGAGATTTTCAGCTCGGTCGTACCACCGGAGGTGACGCCCGAGATTTTCAGCTCGGTCGTACCACCGGAGGTGACGCCCGAGATTTACAGCTCGGTCGTACCACCGGAGGTGACGCCCGAGATATTCAGCTCGGTCGTACCTCCGGAGGTGACGCCCGAGATATTTAACTTGGTCGTACCACCGGAGGTGACGCCCGAGATATTTAACTTGGTCGCACCACCGGAGGTGACGCCCGAGATATACAGCTCGGTCGTACCACCGGAGGTGACGCCCGAGATTTACAGCTCGGTCGTACCACCGGAGGTGACGCCCGAGATATTCAGCTCGGTCGTACCTCCGGAGGTGACGCCCGAGATATACAGCTCGGTCGTACCACCGGAGGTGACGCCCGAGATTTTCAGCTCGGTCGTACCACCGGAGGTGACGCCCTCGGTCGTACCACCGGAGGTGACGCCCGAGATTTTCAGCTCGGTCGTACCACCGGAGGTGACGCCCGAGATTTTCAGCTCGGTCGTACCACCGGAGGTGACGCCCGAGATATTCAGCTCGGTCGTTCCGCCGGAGGTGACGCCCGCCGAACTTGGCGACACGCCTGCACGCCGGTGGCCCGAAGCAACACGCCGCGCGCGGACTTGGCTGTTGCAGCGAGAAAGCAACACGCCGCGTTCTGACTCAGAAGTGACTCAGAAGCCTCGGTTCTGACCGCCGGCGGCGAGAAAGCAACACGCCGCGTCCTGACTCAGAGGCGTCCTGACTCAAGCGTCTGTAGCGACGCGACGGTATCAGTACTTCTCTGAGTCGGGACGCGGCGTATTGCTCTCTCGCCGCCGGCGGTCAGGACGCCTCCGAGTCAGGACGCGGCGTGTTGCTTCGCGCCGTCGACGTTGACGTCCGCGATCTTTCGCTCGGTCGTAACGCCGGAGCTGACGCCCGCGACCCAACGATCGCTCGCACCGCCGGAGGTAACGCCCGCGATCCTTCGCTCGGTCGTACCGCCGGAGGTGACGACCGAGATATTTAGCCCGGTCGTACCACCGGAGGTGACGCCCGAGATATTTAGCTCGGTCGTACACCCGGAGGTGACGCCCGAGATTTTTAGCTCGGTCGCACCACCGGAGGTGACGCCCGAGATTTTCAGCTCGGTCGTACCACCGGAGGTGACGCCCGAGATTTTCAGCTCGGTCGTACCACCGGAGGTGACGCCCGAGATATACAGCTCGGTCGTACCACCGGAGGTGACGCCCGAGATATTCAGCTCGGTCGTACCTCCGGAGGTGACGCCCGAGATATACAGCTCGGTCGTACCACCGGAGGTGACGCCCGAGATATTCAGCTCGGTCGTACCTCCGGAGGTGACGCCCGAGATATTTAACTTGGTCGTACCACCGGAGGTGACGCCCGAGATATTTAACTGGTCGCACCACCGGAGGTGACGCCCGAGATATACAGCTCGGTCGTACCACCGGAGGTGACGCCCGAGATATACAGCTCGGTCGTACCACCGGAGGTGACGCCCGAGATATTCAGCTCGGTCGTACCACCGGAGGTGACGCCCGAGATATACAGCTCGGTCGTACCACCGGAGGTGACGCCCGAGATTTTCAGCTCGGTCGTACCACCGGAGGTGACGCCCGAGATTTTCAGCTCGGTCGTACCACCGGAGGTGACGCCCGAGATTTTCAGCTCGGTCGTACCACCGGAGGTGACGCCCGAGATTTTCAGCTCGGTCGTACCACCGGAGGTGACGCCCGAGATATTCAGCTCGGTCGTTCCGCCGGAGGTGACGCCCGCCGAACTTGGCGACACGCCTGCACGCCGGTGGCCCGAAGCAACACGCCGCGCGCGGACTTGGCTGTTGCAGCGAGAAAGCAACACGCCGCGTTCTGACTCAGAAGTGTCCTGACCGCCGGACCGCCGGCGGCGAGAAAGCAACACGCCGCGTCCTGACTCAGAGGCGTCCTGACTCAAGCGTCTGTAGCGACGCGACGGTATCAGTACTTCTCTGAGTCGGGACGCGGCGTATTGCTCTCTCGCCGCCGGCGGTCAGGACGCCTCCGAGTCAGGACGCGGCGTGTTGCTTCGCGCCGTCGACGTTGACGTCCGCGATCTTTCGCGCGGTCGTAACGTCGCCCGCGACGCCGGAGCTGACGCCCGGCGACGCCCGCGATTTTTCGCTCGGTCGTACCGCCGGAGGTGACGCCCGCGACCACCTTCGCTCGGTCGTACCGCCGGAGGTGACGCCCGAGATATTTAGCTCGGTCGTACCACCGGAGGTGACGCCCGAGATATTTAGCTCGGTCGTACCACCGGAGGTGACGCCCGAGATATTCAGCTCGGTCGTACCACCGGAGGTGACGCCCGAGCAGCTCGGTCGTACCACCGGAGGTGACGCCCGAGATTTTCAGCTCGGTCGTACCACCGGAGGTGACGCCCGAGATTTTCAGCTCGGTCGTACCACCGGAGGTGACGCCCGAGATATCAGCTCGGTCGTACCACCGGAGGTGACGCCCGAGATATTCAGCTCGGTCGTACCACCGGAGGTGACGCCCGAGATATACAGCTCGGTCGTACCACCGGAGGTGACGCCCGAGATATTCAGCTCGGTCGTACCTCCGGAGGTGACGCCCGAGATATACGCAGCTCGGTCGTACCACCGGAGGTGACGCCCGAGATATTCAGCTCGGTCGTACCACCGGAGGTGACGCCCGAGATATACAGCTCGGTCGTACCACCGGAGGTGACGCCCGAGATATACAGCTCGGTCGTACCACCGGAGGTGACGCCCGAGATATTCAGCTCGGTCGTACCACCGGAGGTGACAGCTCGGTCGAGAGGTGCTCGGTCGTACCACCCCGAGATATACAGCTCGGTCGTACCACCGGAGGTGACGCCCGAGATATTCAGCTCGCTCAGCTCGGTCGTACCACCGGAGGTGACGCCCGAGATATTCAGCTCGGTCGTACCACCGGAGGTGACGCCCGAGATTTTCAGCTCGGTCGTACCACCGGAGGTGACGCCCGAGATTTTCAGCTCGGTCGTACCACCGGAGGTGACGCCCGAGATTTTCAGCTCGGTCGTACCACCGGAGGTGACGCCCGAGATTTTCAGCTCGGTCGTACCACCGGAGGTGACGCCCGAGATATTCAGCTCGGTCGTTCCGCCGGAGGTGACGCCCGCCGAACTTGGCGACACGCCTGCACGCCGGTGGCCCGAAGCAACACGCCGCGCGCGGACTTGGCTGTTGCAGCGAGAAAGCAACACGCCGCGTTCTGACTCAGAAGTGTCCTGACCGCCGGCGGCGAGAAAGCAACACGCCGCGTCCTGACTCAGAGGCGTCCTGACTCAAGCGTCTGTAGCGACGCGACGGTATCAGTACTTCTCTGAGGTGACGGGACGCGGCGTATTGCTCTCTCGCCCCGGCGGTCAGGACGCCTCCGAGTCAGGACGCGGCGTGTTGCTTCGCGCCGTCGACGTTGACGTCCGCGATCTTTCGCTCGGTCGTAACGCCGGAGCTGACGCCCGCGACCCAACGATCGCTCGCACCGCCGGAGGTAACGCCCGCGATCCTTCGCTCGGTCGTACCGCCGGAGGTGACGACCGAGATATTTAGCCCGGTCGTACCACCGGAGGTGACGCCCGAGATATTTAGCTCGGTCGTACACCCGGAGGTGACGCCCGAGATTTTTAGCTCGGTCGCACCACCGGAGGTGACGCCCGAGATTTTCAGCTCGGTCGTACCACCGGAGGTGACGCCCGAGATTTTCAGCTCGGTCGTACCACCGGAGGTGACGCCCGAGATTTACAGCTCGGTCGTACCACCGGAGGTGACGCCCGAGATATTCAGCTCGGTCGTACCTCCGGAGGTGACGCCCGAGATATACAGCTCGGTCGTACCACCGGAGGTGACGCCCGAGATATTCAGCTCGACGCAACGAGCAAGTCAGCTCGGTCGTACCACCGGAGGTGACGCCCGAGATATACAGCTCGGTCGTACCACCGGAGGTGACGCCCGAGATATACAGCTCGGTCGTACCACCGGAGGTGACGCCCGAGATATACAGCTCGGTCGTACCACCGGAGGTGACGCCCGAGATATACAGCTCGGTCGTACCACCGGAGGTGACGCCCGAGATATTCAGCTCGGTCGTACCACCGGAGGTGACGCCCGAGATATTCAGCTCGGTCGTACCACCGGAGGTGACGCCCGAGATATTCAGCTCGGTCGTACCACCGGAGGTGACGCCCGAGATTTTCAGCTCGGTCGTACCACCGGAGGTGACGCCCGAGATTTTCAGCTCGGTCGTACCACCGGAGGTGACGCCCGAGATTTTCAGCTCGGTCGTACCACCGGAGGTGACGCCCGAGATATTCAGCTCGGTCGTTCCGCCGGAGGTGACGCCCGCCGAACTTGGCGACACGCCTGCACGCCGGTGGCCCGAAGCAACACGCCGCGCGCGGACTTGGCTGTTGCAGCGAGAAAGCAACACGCCGCGTTCTGACTCAGAAGTCGTCCTGACCGCCGGCGGCGAGAAAGCAACACGCCGCGTCCTGACTCAGACGCGTCCTGACTCAAGCGTCTGTAGCGACGCGACGGTATCAGTACTTCTCTGAGTCGGGACGCGGCGTGTTGCTTTCTCGCCGCCGGCGGTCAGGACGCCTCCGAGTCAGGACGCGGCGTGTTGCTTTCTCGTCGCAACAGCCAAGTCCGCTCGCGGCGTGTTGCTTTCTCGCCGGGGCTCGACGCAACGAGCAAGTCCGCGCGCGGCGTGTCGCTTTCTCGCCGCCGGCGGTCAGGACGCCTCCGAGTCAGGACGCGGCGTGTTGCTTTCTCGTCGCAACAGCCAAGTCCGCTCGCGGCGTGTTGCTTTCTCGCCGGGGCTCGACGCAACGAGCAAGTCCGCGCGCGGCGTGTCGCTTTCTCGCCGCCGGCGGTCAGGACGCCTCCGAGTCAGGACGCGGCGTGTTGCTTTCTCGTCGCAACAGCCAAGTCCGCTCGCGGCGTGTTGCTTTCTCGCCGGGGCTCGACGCAACGAGCAAGTCCGCGCGCGGCGTGTCGCTTTCTCGCCGCCGGCGGTCAGGACGCCTCCGAGTCAGGACGCGGCGTGTTGCTTTCTCGTCGCAACAGCCAAGTCCGCTCGCGGCGTGTTGCTTTCTCGCCGGGGCTCGACGCAACGAGCAAGTCCGCGCGCGGCGTGTCGCTTTCTCGCCGCCGGCGGTCAGGACGCCTCCGAGTCAGGACGCGGCGTGTTGCTTTCTCGTCGCAACAGCCAAGTCCGCTCGCGGCGTGTTGCTTTCTCGCCGGGGCTCGACGCAACGAGCAAGTCCGCGCGCGGCGTGTCGCTTTCTCGCCGCCGGCGGTCAGGACGCCTCCGAGTCAGGACGCGGCGTGTTGCTTTCTCGTCGCAACAGCCAAGTCCGCTCGCGGCGTGTTGCTTTCTCGCCGGGGCTCGACGCAACGAGCAAGTCCGCGCGCGGCGTGTCGCTTTCTCGCCGCCGGCGGTCAGGACGCCTCCGAGTCAGGACGCGGCGTGTTGCTTTCTCGTCGCAACAGCCAAGTCCGCTCGCGGCGTGTTGCTTTCTCGCCGGGGCTCGACGCAACGAGCAAGTCCGCGCGCGGCGTGTCGCTTTCTCGCCGCCGGCGGTCAGGACGCCTCCGAGTCAGGACGCGGCGTGTTGCTTTCTCGTCGCAACAGCCAAGTCCGCTCGCGGCGTGTTGCTTTCTCGCCGGGGCTCGACGCAACGAGCAAGTCCGCGCGCGGCGTGTCGCTTTCTCGCCGCCGGCGGTCAGGACGCCTCCGAGTCAGGACGCGGCGTGTTGCTTTCTCGTCGCAACAGCCAAGTCCGCTCGCGGCGTGTTGCTTTCTCGCCGGGGCTCGACGCAACGAGCAAGTCCGCGCGCGGCGTGTCGCTTTCTCGCCGCCGGCGGTCAGGACGCCTCCGAGTCAGGACGCGGCGTGTTGCTTTCTCGTCGCAACAGCCAAGTCCGCTCGCGGCGTGTTGCTTTCTCGCCGGGGCTCGACGCAACGAGCAAGTCAAGTCAGCTCGCGGCGTGTTGCTTTCTCGTCGCAACAGCAAGTCCGCGCGCGGCGTGTCGCTTTCTCGCCGCCGGCGGTCAGGACGCCTCCGAGTCAGGACGCGGCGTGTTGCTTTCTCGTCGCAACAGCCAAGTCCGCTCGCGGCGTGTTGCTTTCTCGCCGGGGCTCGACGCAACGAGCAAGTCCGCGCGCGGCGTGTCGCTTTCTCGCCGCCGGCGGTCAGGACGCCTCCGAGTCAGGACGCGGCGTGTTGCTTTCTCGTCGCAACAGCCAAGTCCGCTCGCGGCGTGTTGCTTTCTCGCCGGGGCTCGACGCAACGAGCAAGTCCGCGCGCGGCGTGTCGCTTTCTCGCCGCCGGCGGTCAGGACGCCTCCGAGTCAGGACGCGGCGTGTTGCTTTCTCGTCGCAACAGCCAAGTCCGCTCGCGGCGTGTTGCTTTCTCGCCGGGGCTCGACGCA
>CABEGB010001375.1:135578-138078 GCA_901521435.1 Crematogaster levior
CATCGACGCACGGCAGCGTGTCCGCGCGGCGAGCCGCGAGGCCCGCGCGGGACATCGCCCACCGACGCGAAGCCAGCGTCGCTGACGATGAATCTCCCCGTTCGATCTTTTGGGTTTCTTAGGTTTACCCCTGAACGGTTTCACGTACTCTTGAACTCTCTCTTCAAAGTTCTTTTCAACTTTCCCTCACGGTACTTGTTCGCTATCGGTCTCGTGGTCGTATTTAGCCTTAGATGGAGTTTACCACCCACTTAGAGCTGCACTCTCAAGCAACCCGACTCTAAGGAGAGATCCTCCCGAGACGCGCACCGGTCGCTACGGGCCTGGCACCCTCTGCGGGTAAGTGGCCCCATTCAAGATGGACTTGGACGCGACGCGACGCCTCGGGATAAGCGGACCCTCCCAAACACCACATTTCCCTGCGGCGGAACCGCGGGATTCGGTGCTGGGCTCTTTCCTGTTCGCTCGCCGCTACTGAGGAAATCCTGGTTAGTTTCTTTTCCTCCGCTTAATAATATGCTTAAATTCAGCGGGTAATCTCGCCTGCTCTGAGGTCGTCAATTATTATTCTTTACACACAAGCGCATCTCGCCTCGCGCACGCGCGCGGCGCGACGAAGACGCGACGAGACGGGACACGGCGGCTCTGGCTCCTCTCGAATGGAGAGAGAGAGCGCGCTCGCAAAGTCCGTCGATCGTCGGCGTCCGATCGTCGGCCGATCGTCCTCGTGCGACGAGAAAGAAGGCCCGAGAGTGGAGGATGGAGGAACGCGCACACACACAGAAATGTGTGTTTTGGCGTTCCTCGACGTTTGTCAACCGGAGGCGAGGTGCCTCGAGGAGCGACTCGACGCGAGTACACGACGACGCGTGCCGGTCCCATGCCGCGGTGGCAAATCGCCGCCGCTTTTCTTTCGCTCGCGCGAGAGAACAGGCTTCGTGGACTCGGGGACACGCGGTCGGCTCGCGCGATACGCCCAGGAGGAGCGATGGCCACGAATCTCCGTGAAAAAGAGAGCCGCACTCGTCGACGCGACGGTGCTGGACTGCTCCTCTTCCGGCTGGCACACCTCTCCCTGCCGCGACAGTTCGCGGGCGCGCGCGCGCAGCTCCGAGTGACACGGGAGGAGAGAGACGCGAACGAAAGAGACGGCTGGATCTCTGCGCGAGATCCACTTTGCACACGCGCGCACGTAGCGGCGCGGAGCGGCGCGACAGAGACGTTTCCACCAAACTTTCGTTTTCGGAAAGTCTCACAAGTCGGCGCGCTCTCGCAATAATCCTTTTCCCTTTCATTGCGCCATCAATCTCTCATCCATCCCGTAGCTGATGTCACCGGGCGGCGGCAGCACACGCGACACCTCGTCGCGCGTATCTCGTCGTCGTAAAGACAACGCGAACGCGCTTCTCTTCGGTCGTCCCTCCACAGTGTGTGTGGGTTTGATTTCGAACGACGCCCAAGGGAAGACGGACCGCTTGCAACAACAAGTCGGTCGTCTCGCACAGCTCGGGGGCGAACGTTCAACGATCGCTCATACACCCGGGTACGCGGCGTCCGAGGGACGCGCGCGTGGGCGCAAGCAGTGTATCTTTGTAATAAAACGACCCTCAGCCAGGCGTGGTCCGGGAATTGTATCCGTGGACCGCAATGTGCGTTCGAAATGTCGATGTTCATGTGTCCTGCAGTTCACAAGTTGACGCGCAATTAGCTGCGTTCTTCATCGACCCACGAGCCAAGTGATCCACCGTTCAGGGTAATCGTTCAGTTTTTCTCCGCTGGCGTTCGCGAGACACAAACGAGACACGCCTCGTTTGCACTCTCACTACTTTGCACAGCAATCCTCTTTGGGGGCCCTTCGATCAGCCTGGCCGCGCGTCCGAGCACGCGCGGACCGCCGCCCCTTTTACGGGGGCTACGGCACACAGTTAGACGCGGGAGCGTTCAATCGTCTTGGAGCGTCTCTCCGCGAGAGCCGGGGCGGAATGTCTTTGAAAAACCATCGGGCGCGATGGACGGGTGTCCCCCGCGGCCCTTCAGCACGCACGAGTGCGCGCATAGGTTACCACCGGCACGCGCCTACCAACACCCCCGGCGGCGAAGTCGAGGCCGGACGGCCGTCGATCCGGACACGCTCGGGGATGGGTGGCGCCTCGCTCCTTGCTCGCACCCGACGGTGGGGAGAGAGAGTGAGAGGTCTTCACGTTCGCAACACACCTCGGCCCCGCCGGATCACACACAGTCCCAGACGCGACCCTGACGCGCCTTGTTGACGGCGGTCGGGGATCGTGGCGTGATCGATCCGGGCGGGCGGCCCCGGGTGTCGCTGCTGTTCTTCCCTCTTCTCTTCCCCGTCCCAGCCGGGTGCGTGGTCGACGATAAACGGATCTCCTCGCCGCGTCGAAATCGTGTGCGCGAAGCGCGCGCGCGCGCGTTTTCCCCGCGCGACTGCTCGGTGTGAGCGTCGCGACTGGAGCGTTAACGACGCGCGGCGCAGCTTCGG
>CABEGB010001375.1:140578-142524 GCA_901521435.1 Crematogaster levior
GTTCGTCTGAGAACGACGGAAGACCGCGCGGCCAACAACTATGTGCGCGCCACGTATGAGCCATTCGGTCTTTCGACGCCGACTCGTGGCAATGCTGTGTTGGTAAAATTAAAAATTGTTGATACGGTGCGCCGGCTGTTGGACAAGCCTAAGCGTCGGCGAACGACAAAATAACGTTCGGATCGTTCGAACGAACGACCGAGTTCATTCGGGTAGAAGCACGTTACAAACGTGCCGCGAGACGACGCGTAGTCGCGTCTCTCCGCGACACCAAATCTCACCATATATGTATAACATATATCACGTAACGTGCGTTCCGAGACAGTCTCGAAAAGTTCGTACTCGTCGCACGGACGGGTAGGTAACGTTCGTGCGACGCTCGGCTCGCCGAGCGCACCGCGCCTCTTATAGTACCCAACCGGACGGACGAGCGGTCGGCGACGGACGGTCCTACGCACGGTCGCTTATGGGCTGAGGCGGCGAAATTTCGAGACCATCGGGACTTTGCCGCAGGTAGCGACGACAAAACATAAAGCGATTAACGTACGAATAAATGAGTTTTGGGCGTCGGGACGACGAGAGACGCCCCCCACCAAAAATCCTTCAAGCGAAAAATTGCGGGCGTCACCTCCGGTGGTGCGACCGAGCTGAATATCTCGGGCGTCACCTCCGGTAGTACGACCGAGCTGTATATCTCGGGCGTCACCTCCGGAGGTACGACCGAGCTGAATATCTCGGGCGTCACCTCCGGTGGTACGACCGAGCTGAATATCTCGGGCGTCACCTCCGGTGGTACGACCGAATATCTCGGGCGTCACCTCCGGTGGTACGACCGAGCTGAATATCTCGGGCGTCACCTCCGGTAGTACGACCGAGCTGTATATCTCGGGCGTCACCTCCGGAGGTACGACCGAGCTGATATCTCGGGCGTCACCTCCGGTGGTACGACCGAGCTGAATATCTCGGGCGTCACCTCCGGTACGACCGAGCTATCTCGGGCGTCACCGAGCTGTATATCTCGGGCGTCACCTCCGGTCACCTCCGGTGGTACGACCCTGAATATCTCGGGCGTCACCTCCGGTGGTACGACCGAGAATATCTCGGGGTCCGGTGGTACGACCGAGCTGAATATCTCGGGCGTCACCTCCGGTGGTACGACCGAGCTGAATATCTCGGGCGTCACCTCCGTCGACCGAGCTGAATATCTCGGGCGTCACCTCCGGTGGTACGACCGAGCGGTGGTGTACGACCGAGCTGAAATATCTCGGGCGTCACCTCCGGTGGTACGACCGAGCGAATATCTCGGGCGTCACCTCCGGTGGTACGACCGAGCTGAATATCTCGGGCGTCACCTCCGGTGGTACGACCGAGCTAAATATCTCGGGCGTCACCTCCGGAGGTACGACCGAGCTGATCTCGGGCGTCACCTCCGGAGGTACGACCGAGCTGAAAATCTCGGGCGTCACCTCCGGTGGTACGACCGAGCTGAATATCTCGGGCGTCACCTCCGGTAGTACGACCGAGCTGAATATCTCGGGCGTCACCTCCGGTGGTACGACCGAGCTGAATATCTCGGGCGTCACCTCCGGTGGTACGACCGAGCTGAATATCTCGGGCGTCACCTCCGGTGGTACGACCGAGCTGTATATCTCGGGCGTCACCTCCGGTGGTACGACCGAGCTGTATATCTCGGGCGTCACCTCCGGAGGTACGACCGAGCTGATCTCGGGCGTCATACGACCGAAAATCTCGGCGTCACCTCCGGTGGTACGACCGAGCTGTATATCTCGGGCGTCACCTCCGGAGGTACGACCGAGCTGAATATCTCGGGCGTCACCTCCGGTGGTGCGACCGAGCTGAAGCTGAATATCTCGGGCGTCACCTCCGGTGGTACGACCGAGCTGAATATCTCGGGCGTCACCTCCGGTGGTACGACCGAGTTAAAT
>CABEGB010001375.1:142607-224802 GCA_901521435.1 Crematogaster levior
TAACGTACGAATAAATGATTTTGGGCAAATGGGACGAGAGACGCCCCCACCAAAATCCTTCAAGCGAAAAATGCGCGCTACCTCCGGTGGTGCGACCGAGCTGAATATTCGGCGTACCGGTAGTACGACCGAGTTGGAAATCTGGCAAATACCTCCGGAGGTACGACCGAGTTGAATATCTGGCGTCACCGGAGGTGCGACCGAGCTGAACATTGGTGTCACTCCGGTGTACGAGTTGAAAAATCTCGGGCGTGCCTCCGGAGGTACGACCGAGTTAAATATCGGGCGTCACCGGTGGTGCGACCGAGCTGAATATTCGGGCGTCACGTCCGGTGGTACGACCGAGCTGTAAGATCCGGGCGTCACTCCGAGGTACGACCGAGCTGAATATCTCGGGGTCACCTCCGGTAGTACGACCGAGCTGAATATCCGGGCGTCACCTCCGGAGGTACGACCGAGCTGTATATCGGGCGTCACCTCCGGAGGTGCGACTGAGCTGAATATTCGGGCGTCACCTCCGGTGTACCGACCGAGCTGAATATCCGGGCGTCACTCTCCGGAGGTACGACCGAGCTGAATATTCGGGCGTCACCTCCGGTACGACCGAGTCATATGGTGGGGCGTCACCGGAGGTACGACCGAGCTGAATAAATCGGGCGTCACTCTCCGGAGGTACGACCGAGCTGAAAATTCGGCGTCACCTCCGGTGGTGCGACCGTCACCTCCGGTACGACCGAGCTGAAAATTCGGTGTCGGCGAGGTCACCTCCGGTGGTACGACCGAGCGGGCGTCACCTCCGGCGGTACGACCGAGTTGAATATTCGGGCGTCACCGGAGGTACGACCGAGAGAATATTCGGGCGTCACCTCCGGTGGTACGACCGAGCTGTATATCTCGGGCGTCACCTGAGGGAGGTACGACCGAGCTGAATATTTGGGCGTCACCGGTGGTACGACCGAGCTGAATATTCGGGCGTCACCTCCGGTGGTACGACTGAGTCTGTATATTCGGGCGTCACTTCCGGAGGTACGACCGAGCTGAATATCCGGGCGTCACCTCCGGTGGTGCGACCGAGCTGAATATCCGGGCGTCACCTCCGGTAGTACGACCGAGTTGTATATTCGGGCGTCACCTCCGGTGGTGCGACGAGCGAGCCCGGGCGTCACCTCAGTGGTACGACTGAGCTGAAAATCCGGGCGTCACCCGGTGGTGCGACTGTTATTCGCGTGGCCTCCGGTGGTGCGGACCGAGCTGAATACGGGCGCCCCGGTAGTACGAGCTGTGGCATCTGGCGTCACCGGAGGTACGACCGAGCAGAAGGGCGTCACTCTCTTCCAGGAAATATCTGGTACCGGTGGTACGACCACTGGCGATTCGGCGTCATCGAGTACGACCGAGTCATTCGGGCGCCGGTGCGACCGAGCCGAGCAGCACGCTTCGTCGCCGGGAGTATCAGGATCACCGAGCCAGGATCGCGGCGTATTACTTCACCGTGAACAATAAGTCCGTTCGCGGCCGCTTAAATTGACGAACGAGCAGCCCGCGCGTTATGTGTTATTTCGCCGCCGAGAGGGTGGTTCAGATCGCCCGATTTCGGGATCGGCGGCGTGTTACTTCCTTTTCGCGGTCTAACAGCGGTCCGGTGCGCGCTGGCGTGTTCGCCGCCGAGCGGTCAGGACTCGAGTCAGGACGGCGGTGTTGGTTTTCTTCTCGTCGCAACAGCCAAGTCCACCGGCAGAAGAGGCTTCGCCAGTCTGATTCAACGATAAGCCCGCGCGTTATGCGCGGCGTTTCTGCCGCCGGCGCGCCTGATCGCCTCCAAACCAGACGCAGGTGTTTGTTTTCTCGTCGCAACAGCCAATAAGTCCGTCGCGAAAGCGTGTTGTTTTCTGGGGTTCTTCGATGCAATAATCCGAGCAAGTCCTGGCGTTTAAAGAGCCGTCGCCGAGGTGCGCCTCCGAGTCAGGACTGGCGTCAACTCTCCGGTGCAACAAACTGGCTTGTTCGCGGCGTGTTGCTTTCGCCGGGGCCGGTGGTGCGGTTCAATATGGCGTCGTCACTTCCGGCGGTACGAACGAGCGAATGAGATCGCGGGCGTGCTTTTCCGGCGGTGCGCTGGAGCGACCAAGTCACGCCGCGGCAGGTTGCGGCGCGTCGCAACCACCGCTCGCGGTCGTGGCTGCCGCAAGTCAGACGCGGCATTCCGACTTCTCTTCCCGTTTAGCTCGCCGCAACAGTTAATCCCGCACGCGGCGTGTTGCTTTCACGTGGTAACAGCCTGAGTACAACACCCGCGGAGTGTTACGATCTGAGTCTCTCATCGAACTCGCGAAACCGCCCGCGGCGTGCCGTCGAGATAAGATCCCGGCCGCCGGCGGTCAGGACGCGCGGCAAGTCAGGACGCGGCGACTGTTTCGCACCACGTCTAGTAGTGTCACATTGTTTTGAGCCTGGACTACAGAGACTTAGAGATATCACGCCGACCAGAGGCCACGGCCTTGTATATGCCTGTGCACACCGCCTGGGATGGCAGCCAAACCACCCCCGGCCGCTTCACCGGAGTGCACCAAATGTCCAACCTGCGGTTCCTCTCGTACCGGCAGACACAATTCCAAGCATCTGCCAGTAGTGGGGCAGCCTGGCCTGACCAACAGACGTAATATCTGTGCAAAATGCCCACATGAGATGTTCACATTGGGAGGTGGGGGTGAAAAATAAATTGATTATTTTTGATAAATGATTGACAGGTTATAGGTGGGGAAGAGGCTGAGAATTGCAGATGGATGTTTGGCCATGCTATGGAACGATTTTGATTGCCACAAGACAAGTTATCATAGCAATTTTCCGAGATTTACAGCTTCGGTCGTACCACCGAGGTGACGCCCGATAATTCAGATTGCCGGTCTTTGCTCTCCGGAGGTGACGCCCGAGATATTTAACAATGGTCGTACCACCGGAGATGACCGCCCCCTTAACTCCCCCGGCAAAAACCGAAGGTGACGCGGGAGATAATACGAGCTGGTCTTCACGCCACCGACAGCTTGGCTCGAGATTTCGAAGTTCGGGGTCGCCCGCTCCACCTGAGGCATGAAACGATGAAAGTAGTGGTCGGCCACCGGCGATGCTACACCTCCGACTTATATACAGCTCATGTCTCCCACAGTGCCGAGGTGACACCAGGGATTTTCAGCTCGGTCTTCCAGCCCACCTTGGCAGTGGTGACGCTCGAGATTTTCAGTGGGAATCTGTTAACCATTCATGGTCACGATGACGAGGCATTTTCTGCCCGGTCGTTACTCCCACCGTTTACCCAGCTGTTTCCTGAATTTCTTCATGCTGACATTCAGGCACTTTCAGAAAACATTGCGGAGGTGACGCCCGATGCTTTGTTTTAATTAGACAGTCGGTCCTGTCCGTGCCCTGGAGCTGAAGCGTTGACGGCCGCCGAACTTGGCGACACATGCGCCGCCACGGTGGTCTGAAGCAAGGAAGATCCGCGGGAGGCCGACTTGGACCGAGTTGTGGATCCCGAGCGTGGCGAGAACGCCGAGCGTTCACTGCCCAGGCCCGGCAGGTCAGCCAGACCCGCTTCCCCGGACCAAGCCCGACACGCCCGCCCTCAGAGCCACCAGAGTTACGATCCAATTTGCCGACTCCTTAGCGACATAGTTCTATCGACGGTCTTTGCACTTGGAGACCTGCTGCAGGATATGGGGACGAACCGGCGCGTGAGACCTCCACGCCTCTGATTTTCAGGTCCGAGGGGAAGATCTGGACACCGCCGCAATTGCCGTCTTCGGCACCCAAACCCATCTCGACGCTAGAGGTCCGCGAACGCTTATACAGAAAAAGCTTCCGGTCGTAACGCTGGAGCTACGCCTGACGACCAACATGAGGTCGCTCGCACCGCCGGAGGGAACTGCCTGCCCCTTTCGCCCGACGGGCGTACCGCCATCATCAATACAAAAACGACCGAGATATTTTAGCTTGGCCGTTCCACCTGTGTGTGTATATCGACACGACGCCCGATTGACATAGGATTTTAGGTTTAGTCGGGTCGTACGAAACCCTTCTCCACGTCAGTCCCTCCAGGGCCTCGCTGGAGTATTTTACTACCACCAAAGATCGCACCACCGGAGGCTCGCGCCCAGACCTTCTGCGCGGTCGTACTCCTACCGAGACGCTTGAGGTGCCGCGGTCGCCACCACCCGCGAGACGCCCGAGACTGCTGCCCACACAGCTGCGGTCGTACCAGGGAGGTGACGCTTCAGCGCCATCCATTTTCAGGGCGGTTGTTACGGCGGGAAGTGACACCTTTGGGCGGGATTCCGACTTCCATGGCCACCAAGTCCCGTTGTCGTACTAACCAACTTCATGGTGTCCCATGAGGTGAGACGCTGCGAGTTATTCAGCGCCGGTCGTACCAAAAATGGCTCCTTGGACTTGATCCGAGATGCTCGTGGTTTACAATTCAAGAAAGCCAGAGATCGTCACCCACCGGGAGATGACGCCCAAGTCTTCTAATCATTCGTTTTACCAGATGAGTCGCACCACCGGAGGTGACTATCCTGAGGGAAAACTTCTCGGAGGAACCATGGTTCTTCTGGGATTAGTCTTTCGCCCCTACCGGAGGTGACGCTCGATTTGCACGTAGATCAAGCATGACCTCCACCGAGGTGACGCCTGAGATAGTTCACCTCGGTCGTCCCACCCTGGGTGCAGACACTTTCGCGAGGAGAGACGCCTGGAGCTCGGGAAACCACCGGAGGTGACTCCCTGAGATTTTCAAAGCAGGCCGTACCATTGCGCCTCGCTACGGTGAATGATTGTCAGACTCGGTCGTACCACCGGAGGTGACGCCCAGCAGATTTGCCACTGGGGTCGTACGCCCCTGGGGAGGTCGAGACACGGGACCTGTAGGATTGTCGAAGGTTAACGGTCGACCAACAGCGGCCAGGACCGGTGACGGCACTAGGTCCGCTTGAGATGCGCGCTTCGACGGTTCGGGTCGTTCCGCCGGAGGTGACGCCGGCCGAACTTGGCGACAGCCGCCTGCACGACTGGGGTTTCGAAGCAAGACGCGCCAGTCACCGCACCCGGGCTGTAGACCGACACCCAGCGGTTCGCGAGAAGGGGAGAATGCACGACGACGATGGCCGGTCATCGACGCACGGTAAGGTTTTGACCGTTCGCGCGGCGGGACATCGCCCAACGCGAAGCCAGCGTCCTGATGAAGAGGCGTCCGACTTTTTGGCTTCTTTAGCGACGCGAACGGTTTCATCAGTACTCTTGAACTTCTTCAAAGTTCTTTTCAACTTTTCCTCACGGTACTTGTTCGCCGCCGGCGGTCAGGACGCCTTAGATGGAGACGCGGCGTGTTAGAGCTACCGCGCCGTCTAAGGAGAGATTGCTGAGACGTCCGCGACGGGCCTGGCACCCGTCGGGTAACGCATTCGGATGGACTTGGACGCGACGCGACCCTCGGGATAAGCACCTCCCAGGTAACCACCTGCGAAACCGCTTCGGGAAAAGGCTCTTTCCGTACTCGCCGCTACTGAGGAAATCTGGTTAGTTTCTTTAGCCCGGTAATAATATGCTTAACCGGAGGTGACGCCTGCCTGAGGTCGTTTATTATTCTTTACACACAACGCAGGTAGGCACGCGATTTTTGACGAAGACGACGAGTCGCACCACCGGAGGTGACGCCCGAGAGCGCGTCAAAGCTCGATCGTACTGTCCGATCCGGAGGTGACGCGACGAGAAAGAAGGCCCGAGGAGGATGGAACGCGTACCACCGAAAGGTTTTGGCGCCTCGAGTTTGTCAACCGGAGGCGAGGTGTCGTACTTCGACCGAGTACACGACGCCCGAGATATCCCATGCTGCGGTGGTAAATCGCCGCTGCTTTTCTTCCGAGAGTGAACAGGCCGGAGATATTTAACTACGGTCGTACCACCGGAGATGACGCTCCGAAAGATATGAACTAGTCGACGCGACGGAGGTGACGCCCTGGAGATATCCCAGTGCGGTCGTACCACCGCGCAGACGCTCGAGGACACGGGTCGGTCGAGACGCGAACGAAAGAGTGCTGACGCGCGAGATCCATTCAGCGCGGTCGTACTCTCCGGAGGTACGACAGAGACGTTTCCACCAAACTTTCGTTACCAGCCCGGAGGTCGGCGCGCTCGCAATAATCCTTTTTCCCTTTCGGTCGTCTCTCATCCATCCCGGAGGTGACGCCTGGTGGCGGCAGCACACGCGATTTTCGTCGCGCGTATCTCTGTCGTCGTAAAGGTGACGCGAACGAGCTTTTTCGGTCGTCCCACCAGTGTGTGGGCGGATTTCGCCTGAGATTTTCAGGAAGACGGACCGTGCAACAACAAATATTCGGGGGTGAACGCCCGATCGTCATATTCATTCCGGGTACGCCCCGTCCGAGGGGACGCGCGCCGAACTTCTGTACAAACGACCCGCACGCCGGTGGTCCGGAAGCAACCCGTGGGACCGCGCGTGAAATTGATGCTGTTGCAGTTCGAGAAATTGGCTGCGCAACCCACGCCGCGGATCCACCGTTCTGACTCACGTTCAGTTTTCCACCGCCGGCGGCGAGACACAAACAACACGCCGCGTCCGCAGGCGTCCTGACTCGCCTCGGTAGCGACTCTTTCGGTCGATCAGCTCCTTCTGAGTCCGGGACGCGGCGTATTGCCCCTTTACGGGGCCGGCGGTCAGGACGCGGGAGAGTCTAAGGACTTGGAGCGTGTTGCTTCGAGCGCCGCGGAACGTTGAAACCATCGGTCCGCGATGACGGTGTCCCCGCTCGTCAGCACGCCGGAGCATAGGTTACCACCCGCACGCGACCCACCCGATCGGCTCGAAGCCGCACGGCCGGAGGTAACGCCTGGGGATGGGTGGTACCGCTCGGTCGCACCCGACGGTGGGGAGAGAAATGAGTACACGGTCACCACCCGGCCCCGAGGTGACGCCCGAGCGACCCTGACGCCGGTCGCTGACGGCGGTCAGGGGAGGGGATCGGCCTGAGATCCGGGCGGGCGGCCCCGGGTGTCGTTCTTCCCACTTCTTCCCGTCCCAGCCGGGCGGTCGACGATAACGATCTCCCAGCCGCGTCGAAACGTGTGCGCACCGGCGCGTTTTCCCGCGCGACGCCGGTGTGAGCGTCGCGACTGGAGTCGGTCGGCGCACCGAGGAGAGGGCGCCCGAGATATACAGCCTCCTCTCTCGCCGTCAATTCCACCGGACGTTCACATTCGACGCTTCGACGAATGGTTCGTGTTGGTTCTTTACGCCGGCGTTGCGCGCGCGCTACGAGAACGGACACGGTCGGACCTCTGAACGTTAATGATCTCCGCAGGTTATTCGGAAACCTTGGTACGATTCTAAATTTTCAAATGATCAGTTTGGATCTTCTCCGGAGATCGGCAATTTAACTTGCCGCGCACCAGTCCGGAAGACCTCACCAAATCATTCAATCGGAAGTGAGCGACGGCGGTGGCGGGCAGGGACGTAATCAACGCGAGATATGACAGCTTACTTGGGAATTCTCACCATGGGGAACAATTGCAAGCCCCAACAGCTCGGGAGAGAGGTTGACCGGGGTTACCTGCGGCCAGGGAACATACGCTGATTCCTTCAGTGAGCGTGCGGCCCAGAACATCTAAGCGCTCACAGACCGTTATTGCTCATCCGGAGGTGAGCCGCCGTCCCTCGAAGATTTGCCGGTCGTTATAGTAAAACCCCGGAGGTGGGGCCTCGAGATACCAGCTCGGTCACGCCCACCGGAGGCTAGAGTCTCTGTTCGTTTCGGAAACCCAGGACAACACCCAACCACCGGCCATGTCTTCACCACCACCCGACCGATCAAAAAAAGAGCGAATCAATCTGTCAACCACCGGAGTGGGTTCGAGAGGTTTCCAGCTGAGTCAGCCCGCCGGAGGTGACTGTAGGTGCCCTTCCGTCAATTCCCTTTAAGTTTCAGCTTGCAACGATACTTCCGGTGGAACCAAAAGCAACTGAACGCCGCTGAGCATTTGAGGAACTTCTTGGATAGCTGGCTGGCTTATGGTTAGAACTAGGGCAACTGATCGCCGTCCCCTAACTTTCGTTCTGACTGAAAACAGAATGCTTTTGTTTTACCGGCGGCGACGATCCAAGAATTTCACCTCTAACGTCGCAATACGAATGCCCCTATCTGTCCCTAATCATTACCACCCGAAACTGAAACAAAAAATAGAAACCGAGGTCCTATTCCATTATTCCATGCACGCAGTATTCGTGGGGATAGCCGGTTTAAGCACTCTAATTTGTTCAAAGTAACGTACCGGCCCGACTTCGACACCAGTAAAGAGCACGCACGCGGTCACCTCACGGGGCTAAGCTCATCAGGGTTGTCCCACATCACGTTAGTTAAACACGATGGTGAACCGACGGGAGGACACAGATTCAACGGCCGAGCTTTTTCGCAACAACTTTAAGTACGCCTGGAATTACGGCGGTTGCTGGTACCAGACTTGCCCTCCAATGGATCCTCGTTAAAGCGGCGTGTGCCTTATTCTGACACGGGCCCGATGAGTCCTGTATCGTTATTTTTCGTCGATCTTTCGCCGGGGTGGGGTAATTCTGCGCGCGCCTGCTGCCTTTTGATGTGGTAGCGAGCTCCTCTCCGGAATCGAACCCGATTCCCCGTTACCTGTTACAACCGCCGGAGGCGCAGAACCACTGCGACAGTTGATAAGGCAGACATTTGAAAGATCGGTCGTGGCGCAAGACCGTGATCAGTACCGAGTTATTCAGAGTCACCAGGCCAAACGGTGGACGCACGAGACCGTCCGCCACCGATTGGTTTTGATTTTATCAAAACGCCCATCACTGGTCGGGACTTGTTTTGCATGTATTAGTTTCTAGAATTACACAGTTATCCGAGGGGACTAATGAACCATAACCGATTTAATGAGCCATCTGCGGTTTCACTTTAATTCGGCATGCACCGAGACATGCATGGCTTAATCTTTGAGACAAGCATAGGACTACTGGCAGGATCAACCAGAGCTTGGCGTTCGGTCGCGAGGTGACACGCGCCCGTCGTCGAGACGAGCGGGCACAGTTTTTAAAAGAGGACTGACTTCCCACGAGAGCGCTCCTGTGTTCTTTATTGCTGCGGACTTGTAAAGCCGGTCGACGACACCCCGTGTTAAAGTGTCCTTTCTAATATATTTAAAAGATCACTTTTTTGTTCCTCATTCTCCCATATTAGCGGAACGTTACACTTGGCCGCTCAACCCACGCTAGATCGACGATGCGATGCTGAGACGTCGAGGAACCAAGTTTTAAAAACATGGTGCAAGCGGGAAGGATCTACACCCTTCCGTCGCACTCATATCCGTGGAGTTGATACGCCTGGTAAGCGCGACGGCGCATCCGTTCGTCTGAGAACGACGGAAAGACCGCGCGGCCAACAATGTGTGCGCCACGTACGCCATTATCGGCCTTTCGACGCCGACCCGCGGCAATGCTGTGTTGGTAAAATTAAAATTGTTGATACGGTGCGCCGGCTGTTGGATAAGCCAAGCGTCGGCGAACGACAAAATAACGTTCGATCGTTCGAACGAACGACCGAGTTCATTCGGGTAGAAGCACGACGCCGCGAGACGATGCGTAGTCGCGCGTCTCCGCGACACCAAATCTCACCATATGTATAACATATATCACGTAACGCGTTCCGAGACAGTTCTGAAAAGTTCGTACCGTCGCACGGACGGGTAGGTAACGCCCGTGCGACGCCCGGCTCGCCGAGCGCACCGCGCTCTTATAGTACCCAACCGGACGGACGAGCGGTCGGCGACGGACGGTCCTACGCACGGTCGCTCACCGGGGCTGAGGCGGCGAAATTCGAGACCACGGACTTTGCCGCAGGTAGCGACGACAAAACATAAAGCGATTAACGTACGCCGAGTTTTGGCGTCGGGACGACGAGAGACGCCCCCCAAAAAAATCCCAAAAACACGCCTCCGGTGGTGCGTGGGAAAATGGCGTCACCCGGTAGTATCGAGTTAACGCACTGAGGTTGATCGAGTTTGACTGACGTTGCGGTGCGACCGAACATTTCGGGCGTCACCTCCGGTACCCGGAGAGGCGTTGACCTGAGCGCCCCGGCAGTACGACCCGGCGATTGGCGTCACTTTCCGAGGTACGAGAACGAGCTGAATCAGCGCCGCCGGGCGGTCACCGGGCTAAAAAACGCCTCCGGTGGTACGCGGCCGTGTGCCCGGTGGTGCGACCGCTAAATACGCGTCACGTCCGGTGGACTTTCGAGCTGAATATCGTAACGGTGGTGCGACGCCCGCGACCCAACGAATATCCGCGTCACCGGCCGTGGTGACTGAACGCCTGCGATATCTGACCGCGTCGTCACCGGAGGTACGACGACCGAGCGAGAGAGCCCGGTCACTCTCCGGTAGTACACCGGAGGTGACGCCTCCGAGATATGACTGGGCCGTGCCACCCGCGGTACGACCGACGCTGGCGTCACCTCCGGTACGCGAGATGAAATTGGCGTCACCGAGGTGACGCCGAGATTTTCACTCGGTCGTCACCCCGAGGCGACGACCGGAAAGGCTTTCGGGCGTCGGTGGCACGACCGACCGAAAACCCGGTGACCGGTGGTGCGCCGCTAAATATCTCGGCGTCACCCGAGGTACGACCGAGATGAAATTCTCGGCGTGACCGAGCTGAAAACCGACGCCTGAAAATTCTGGCGCTTCCGTACGACTGGTGGCGACCGGGGCTCGGATCCCCGGGGATTTGGTTCGGTACGACCTAACTTGGGCGTACCCGACCGAGATGTTTGACGCCCCGAAAATGGTACGACGCGTTGGAGTGATTGGCACTGCGGAGGGGATCTCGGGCGACGCCCGATAGAGTCTCGGGCGTCACTTCCGAGGTACGACCGAGATGAATATTCGGGCGTCACCTCCGGTGGTGCGACCGAGCTGAAAATCTCGGGCGTACCCGGTGGTGCGACCGAGCTGGTAGCCAGCTCGGGCGTCACCGGTGGGCGACCGAAGGCGGAAAGACTCGGGCGTCATGTCTCCGGTGGTGCGACCGAGAGTTAATTCGGGCGTAACCCGCGAGTCGGCGGTCGTACCACCGGTGGTGACGAATGAGCGAAATTCGGGCGTCACCCGGCGGTACGACCGACCTCGGGCGTCACCCGGTGCGACCGAGCTGAATCTCGGGCGTCACCACCCGGTACGTACGACCGAGCTGGATATCTCGGGCGTTCCGCCGCAACATACGACGGGCTGAAAATCTCGGGCACAGCCTCCGGTGACACGACTGTTAAATATCTCGGCGTCACCCCGGCGGCATGACCGAGCGAATGCCGCGGCGCGGTCATCCGGCGGTGCGTCCGAGCGAAGAGTCACGTGCGTTACTGCGCGTCGCTGACACCGCTCGCGGTCGTAACGCCGACTCTGACGCGCGGCGTAACGGCGCGCCGCACCGCCGCAACAGTTAAGTCCGCACGCTGCGTGTTCATTTCACTGCCGCAACGCCAAGTCCGCGGACCGAGGTTAAGCTTTCATCGCACCACCGGAGGTCCGCCCGCGTTTTTTCTCGCCGCCGGCGGTCAGGACGCCTCCCGGAGTCACCGGAGGGACGCGGATTTGTTGCCGCGCCGTCGACGTTGACGTCCGCGATTTTCGCTCGGTCGTAACGCCGGAGGTGACGCCCAAGGTCGCACCGCCGGAGGTGACGCCCGAGCTTGGTCGCACCACCGGAGGTGACGCCCGATATTCACCGAGGTGACGCTTGGTCGCACCACCGGAGGTGACGCCCGAGATTTTCAGCTCGGTCGCACCACCCGGAGGTGACGCCCCGATTTTCAGCTCGGTCGGTACCGGAGGTGACGCCCGAGATTTTCAGCTCGGTCGCACCACCGGAGGTGACGCCCGAGATTTACAGCTCGGTCGTACCACCGGAGGTGACGCCGAGATATTCAGCTCGGTCGCACCACCGGAGGTGACGCCCGAGACCGAGACTTGGTCGTACCACCGGAGGTGACGCCCGAGATATTTAAGCTTGGTCGCACCACCGGAGGTGACGCCCGAGATATACAGCTCGGTCGTACCACCGGAGGTGACGCCCGAGATTTACAGCTCGGTCGCACCACCGGAGGTGACGCCCGAGATATTCAGCTCGGTCGCACCTCCGGAGGTGACGCCCGAGATATACAGCTCGGTCGCACCACCGGAGGTGACGCCCGAGATTTTCAGCTCGGTCGCACCACCGGAGGTGACGCCCGAGATTTTCGCTCGGTCGCACCACCGGAGGTGACGCCCGAGATTTTCAGCTCGGTCGTACCACCGGAGGTGACGCCCGAGATTTTCAGAATTTTCGGTCGTACCACCGGAGGTGACGCCCGAGATATTCGCTCGGTCGTTCCGCCGGAGGTGACGCCCGCCGAACTTGGCGACACGCCTGCACGCCGGTGAATTTTCGAAGGTCAACACACGCGCGCGGACTTGGCTGTTGCACCACCGGAGGCAACACGCCGCGTTCAATTTGACGCGATCTTCGCTCGGTCGGCGGTGAAAGCAACACGCCGCGGACTCAGAGGCGTCCTGACTCGGTCGCGTCCGTAGCGACGCGACGGTATCAGTACTTTCTGAGTCGGGACGCGGCGTATTGCAAAGGTGCCGCCGGCGGTCAGGACGCCTCGAGTCAGGACGCGGCGTGTTGCTTCGCGACGTTGACGTCCGCGATCTTCGCTCGGTCGTAACGCCGGAGCTGACGCCCGCGACCCAACGATCGCTCGCACCGCCGGAGGTAACGCCCGCGATCTTCGCGCTCGGTCGTACCGCCGGAGGTGACGACCGAGATATTTAGCCCGGTCGTACCACCGGAGGTGACGCCCGAGATATTTAGCTCGGTCGTACACCCGGAGGTGACGCCCGAGATTTTAGCTCGGTCGCACCACCGGAGGTGACGCCCGAGATTTTCAGCTCGGTCGCACCACCGGAGGTGACGCCTGAGATTTTCAGCTCGGTCGTACCACCGGAGGTGACGCCCGAGCCACCGCTCGGTCGTACCACCGGAGGTGACGCCTGAGATTTTCAGCTCGGTCGTACCACCGGAGGTGACGCCCGAGATATTTACAGCTCGGTCGTACCACCGGAGGTGACGCCCGAGATATTCAGCTCGGTCGTACGGAGGTCCGGAGGTGACGCCTGAGATATTTAACTTGGTCGTACCACCGGAGATGACGCCCGAGATATTTAACTTGGTCGCACCACCGGAGGTGACGCCCGAGATATACAGCTCGGTCGTACCACCGGAGGTGACGCCGAGATATACAGCTCGGTCGTACCACCGGAGGTGACGCCCGAGATATTCAGCTCGGTCGTACCACCGGAGGTGACGCCCGAGATATACAGCTCGGTCGTACCACCGGAGGTGACGCCCGAGATTTTCAGCTCGGTCGTACCACCGGAGGTGACGCCCGAGATTTTCAGCTCGGTCGTACCACCGGAGGTGACGCCCGAGATTTTCAGCTCGGTCGTACCACCGAGGTGACGCCCGAGATTTTCAGCTCGGTCGTACCACCGGAGGTGACGCCCGAGATATTCAGCTCGGTCGTTCCGCCGGAGGTGACGCCCGCCGAATTTGGCGACACGCCGCACGCCGGTGACGCCCGAACCACGCCGGCGCGGATTTGGGAGTTGACGCCCGAGGCAACACGCCGCGTTCTGTCAGATATTCGTCGCCGGCGGCGGCGACTTGAGCAACACGCCGGCGTCCCGTCCTGACTCAGAGGCGTCCTGACGCCCGGAGCGACGCGACGGTATCAGTAGCTTCTGAGCCGGACGCGGCGTATTGTTTCTCGCCGCCGGCGGTCAGACGCCTCCGAGTCAGACGCGGCGTGTTGCACCAGCGCCGTCGAGACCGGACGTCCGCCGATCTTTCGCTCGGTCGTAACGCCGGAGGTGACGCCGCGACCCAACGATCGTCGCACCGCCGGAGGTAACGCCCGCGATTCTTCGCTCGGTCGTACCGCCGGAGGTGACGACCGAGATATTTAGTCGGTCGTACCACCGGAGGTGACGCCCGAGATATTTCAGCTCGTACACCCGGAGGTGACGCCCGAGATTTCGACGCAACGAGCAAGCAACCGCGCCGGCGCACCACCGGAGGTGACGCCCGAGATCAACGCTCGGTCGTACCACCGGAGGTGACGCGAGACATTTTCAGCTCGGTCGTACCACCGGAGGTGACGCCCGAGATTGCTTTTACAGCTCGGACGCCGTACCACCGGAGGTGACGCCCGTCGGTCGTACCTCCGGAGGGACGCGGCGTGATATTTCGCCGCCGGTCGTACCACCGGAGATGACGCCCGAGATATTTAACTCGGTCGTACCACCGGAGGTGACGCCCGAGATATTCAGCTCGGACCACCGGAGGTGACGATCGAGATATACAGCTCGGTCGTACCACCGGAGGTGACGCCCGAGATATTCAGCTCGGTCGTACCGCCGGAGGTGACGCCCGAGATATTTCGGTCGTACCACCGGAGGTGACGCCCGAGCGATTTCAGCTCGGTCGTCACACCGGAGGTGACGCCCGAGATTTTCAGCTCGGTCGTACCACCGGAGGTGACGCCCGAGATTTTCAGCTCGGTCGTACCACCGGAGGTGACGCCCGAGATTTTCAGCTCGGTCGTACCACCGGAGGTGACGCCCGAGATATTCAGCTCGGTCGTTCCGCCGGAGGTGACGCCCGCCGAACTTGGCGACAGCCTGCGTCGCTGCCGGGGCCCGAAGCAACACGCCGCGCGCGGACCGCCTGGCTGTTGCAGCGAGAAAGCAACACGCCGCGTTCTGGCTCGAGAAGTACCGCCGCCGGCGGCGAGAGCAACACGCCGCGTCCTGACCAGAGGCGTCCTGACTCCGAGCGACGCGACGGTATCAGCACTTTCTGAGTCGGGACGCGGCGGTCTCTCTCGCCGCCGGCGGTCAGGACGCCCGAGTCAGGACGCGGCGTGTTGCGGTCGTCGCAACAGCCAAGTCCGACGCGGCGTGTTGCTTTTTTCGCCGGGGCTCGACGCAACGAGCAAGTCCGCGCGCGGCGTGTTGCTTTTCGCCGCCGGCGCCGCGCGGCGGTCGTCGACTCCGAGTCAGGACGCGGCGTGTTGCTTCTCGTCGCAACAGCCAAGTCTCGCGGCGTGTTGCTTTTCTCGCCGGGGCTCGACGCAACGAGCAAGTCCGCGCGCGGCGTGCAACAGCCAGCGAGTCCGCGCGCGGCGATTCTCTCGCCGCCGGCGGTCAGGACGCCTCCGAGTCAGGACGCGGCGTGTTGCTTTCTCGTCGCAACAGCCAAGTCCGCTCGCGGCGTGTTGCTTTCTCGCCGGGGCTCGACGCAACGAGCAAGTCCGCGCGCGGCGTGTCGCTTTCTCGCCGCCGGCGGTCAGGACGCCTCCGAGTCAGGACGCGGCGTGTTGCTTTCTCGTCGCAACAGCCAAGTCCGCTCGCGGCGTGTTGCTTTCTCGCCGGGGCTCGACGCAACGAGCAAGTCCGCGCGCGGCGTGTCGCTTTCTCGCCGCCGGCGGTCAGGACGCCTCCGAGTCAGGACGCGGCGTGTTGCTTTCTCGTCGCAACAGCCAAGTCCGCTCGCGGCGTGTTGTTTTCTCGCCGGGGCTCGACGCAACGAGCAAGTCCGCGCGCGGCGTGTCGCTTTCTCGCCGCCGGCGGTCAGGACGCCTCCGAGTCAGGACGCGGCGTGTTGCTTTCTCGTCGCAACAGCCAAGTCCGCTCTCCGGCGTGTTGCTTTCTCGCCGGGGCTCGACGCAACGAGTCCGCGCGCGGCGTGTCGCTTTCTCGCCGCCGGCGGTCAGGACGCCTCCGAGTCAGGACGCGGCGTGTTGCTTTCTCGTCGCAACAGCCAAGTCCGCTCGCGGCGTGTTGCTTTCTCGCCGGGGCTCGACGCAACGAGCAAGTCCGCGCGCGGCGTGTCGCTTTCTCGCCGCCGGCGGTCAGGACGCCTCCGAGTCAGGACGCGGCGTGTTGCTTTCTCGTCGCAACAACAGCCGCTCGTCCGCTCGCGGCGTGTTGCTTTCGAGCAAGTCCGCCGGGGCTCGCCGCCGGACGCTCCGAGTCAGGACGCGGCGTGTGTCGTCGCAACAGCCAAGTCCGCTCGCGGCGTGTTGCTTTCTCGCCGGGGCTCGACGCCGGCAAGTCCGCGCGCGGCGTGTCGCTTTCTCGCCGCCGGCGGTCAGGACGCCTCCGAGTCAGGACGCGGCGTGTTGCTTTCTCGTCGCAACAGCCAAGTCCGCTCGCGGCGTGTTGCTTTCTCGCCGGGGCTCGACGCAACGAGCAAGTCCGCGCGCGGCGTGTCGCTTTCTCGCCGCCGGCGGTCAGGACGCCTCCGAGTCAGGACGCGGCGTGTTGCTTTCTCGTCGCAACAGAGTCCGCTCGCGGCGTGTTGCTTTCTCGCCGGGGCTCGACGCAACGAGCAAGTCCGCGCGCGGCGTGTGTGCTTTCTCGCCGGGCCTCCGACGCGCGGCGTGTTGCTTCGTCGCCGGGGCTCGACGCAACCAAGTCCGCGCGCGGCGTGTCGCTTTCTCGCCGCCGGCGGTCAGGACGCCTCCGAGTCAGGACGCGGCGTGTTGCTTTCTCGTCGCAACAGCCAAGTCCGCTCGCGGCGTGTTGCTTTCTCGCCGGGGCTCGACGCAACGAGCAAGTCCGCGCGCGGCGTGTCGCTTTCTCGCCGCCGGCGGTCAGGACGCCTCCGAGTCAGGACGCGGCGTGTTGCTTTCTCGTCGCAACAGCCAAGTCCGCTCGCGGCGTGTTGCTTTCTCGCCGGGGCTCGACGCAACGAGCAAGTCCGCGCGCGGCGTGTCGCTTTCTCGCCGCCGGCGGTCAGGACGCCTCCGAGTCAGGACGCGGCGTGTTGCTTTCTCGTCGCAACAGCCAAGTCCGCTCGCGGCGTGTTGCTTTTCGCCGGGGCTCGACGCAACGAGCAAGTCCGCGCGCGGCGTGTCGCTTTCTCGCCGCCGGCGGTCAGGACGCCCGAGTCAGGACGCGGCGTGTTGCTTTCTCGTCGCAACAGCCAAGTCCGCTCGCGGCGTGTTGTTTTCTCGCCGGGGCCTCGACGCAACGAGCAAGTCCGCGCGCGGCGTGTCGCTTTCTCGCCGCCGGCGGTCAGGACGCCTCCGAGTCAGGACGCGGCGTGTTGCTTTCTCGTCGCAACAGCCAAGTCCGCTCGCGGCGTGTTGTTTTCTCGCCGGGGCTCGACGCAACGAGCAAGTCCGCGCGCGGCGTGTCGTTTTCTCGCCGCCGGCGGTCAGATCGCCTCCGAGTCAGGACGCGGCGTGTTGTACAGGCTCGTCGCAACAGCCAAGTCCGCGCGCGGCGTGTCGCTTTCTCGCCGCCGGCGGTCAGGCCGCGTCCGAGTCAGGACGCGGCGTGTTGTTTCGTCGCAACAGCCAAGTCCGCTCGCGGCGTGTTGTTTTCTCGCCGGGGCTCGACGCAACGAGCAAGTCCGCGCGCGGCGTGTTGCTTTCTCGCCGCCGGCGGTCAGGACGCCTCCGAGTCAGACGCGGCGTGTTGTTTTCTCGTCGCAACAGCCAAGTCCGCTCGCGGCGTGTTGCTTTCTCGCCGGGGCTGACGCAACGACGCCAAGTCCGCGCGCGGCGTGTCGCTTTCTCGCCGCCGGAGGTCAGGACGCCTCCGAGTCACGACGCGGCTTCGCTCGGTCGTCCGCCGGACGACCGGCGTGTTGCTTTCTCGGTCGCAACCGGAGGTCCGCGCGCGGCGTGTTGCTTTCTAGCCGGGCGTAGGACGCCCCGGAGTGACGCCCGAGATTTTTAGCTCGGTCGCAACACCGGAGTCCGACGCCCGAGATTTTCGCCGGGGCGGTGTTTTCAGTCGGGTCGCCGCCGGCGGCCAGGATTCAGCTCGGAGTCAGGAGGTGACGCCTGAGATATTCTCGGTCGCAACCGAGGTGACGCCCGAGATATGGCGTCGTCGTTGACGCCCGAGATTTCAGCTCGGTCCACCAACGGAGGTGACGCCCGATATCAGCCGGTCGTATTCGTTTCTGCCGCCGGCGGTGACGCCCCGATTTCGGTCGCAACCGGAGGTGACGCCCGAATTCCGCGCTCGGTCGCTTTCTCGCCGCCGGAGGTGACGCCCCGAGAGGACGCGGCGTGTTGCTTTCTCGTCGCAACAGCAGTCCTTGGTCGTTTCACCGCCGAGGTCGACGCCCGAGCCAGCTCGGTCGTACCACCGGAGGTGACGCCCGAGATATTCGCGGTCAGGACACCTCCGAGGTGACGCCCGGCGATGTTGCTTTCTCGTCACCACCCGGAGGTGACGCCCGAGAACAGCCGGTCGTACCACCGAGGTGACGCGCGAGATTTTTGCTTCTCGCGCCACCGGAGGCGACGCAACGAGCGAGATATTCAGCCCTCGGTCCCACCGGAGGCGACGCCCGCTTTCTCTGCCGCCGGCGGTCAGGACGCCTCCGAGTCAGGACGCGGCGTGTTGCTTTCTCGTCGCAACAGCCAAGTCCGAGGTGACGCCCGCCGTGTTGGCGTCTCGCCTCGCGACGCAACGAGCAAGTCCGCGCGCGGCGTGTCGCTTTCTCGCCGCCGGCGGTCAGGACGCCTCCGAGTCAGGACGCGGCGTGTTGCTTTCTCGTCGCAACAGCCAAGTCCGCTCGCGGCGTGTTGCTTTCTCGCCGGGGCTCGACGCAACGAGCAAGTCCGCGCGCGGCGTGTCGCTTTCTCGCCGCCGGCGGTCAGGACGCCTCCGAGTCAGGACGCGGCGTGTTGCTTTCTCGTCGCAACAGCCAAGTCCGCTCGCGGCGTGTTGCTTTCTCGCCGGGGCTCGACGCAACGAGCAAGTCCGCGCGCGGCGTGTCGCTTTCTCGCCGCCGGCGGTCAGGACGCCTCCGAGTCAGGACGCGGCGTGTTGCTTTCTCGTCGCAACAGCCAAGTCCGTTTCGCGGCGTGTTGCTTTCGCCGGGGCTCGACGCAACGAGCAAGTCCGCGCGCGGCGTGTCGTTTTTCGCCGCCGGCGGTCAGGACGCCCCGAGTCAGGACGCGGCGTGTTGCTTTCTCGTCGCAACAGCCAAGTCCGCTCGCGGCGTGTTGCTTTCTCGCCGGGGCTCGACGCAACGAGCAAGTCCGCGCGCGGCGTGTCGCTTTTCGCCGCCGGCGGTCAGGACGCCTCCGAGTCAGGACGCGGCGTGTTGCTTTCTCGTCGCAACAGCCAAGTCCGCTCGCGGCGTGTTGTTTTCTCGCCGGGGCTCGAGCAACGAGCAAGTCCGCGCGCGGCGTGTCGCTTTCTCGCCGCCGGCGGTCAGGACGCCTCCGAGTCAGGACGCGGCGTGTTGCTTTCTCGTCGCAACAGCCAAGTCCGCTCGCGGCGTGTTGCTTTCTCGCCGGGGCTCGACGCAACGAGCAAGTCCGCGCGCGGCGTGTCGCTTTCTCGCCGCCGGCGGTCAGGACGCCTCCGAGTCAGGACGCGGCGTGTTGCTTTCTCGTCGCAACAGCCAAGTCCGCTCGCGGCGTGTTGTTTTTCTCGCCGGGGCTCGACGCAACGAGCAAGTCCGCGCGCGGCGTGTTCGCTTTCTCGCCGCCGGCGGTCAGGACGCCTCCGAGTCAGGACGCGGCGTGTTGCTTTCTCGTCGCAACAGCCAAGTCCGCGCGCGGCGTGTCGCTTTCTCGCCGCCGGCGGTCAGGACGCCTCCGAGTCAGGACGCGGCGTGTTGCTTTCTCGTCGCAACAGCCAAGTCCGCTCGCGGCGTGTTGCTTTCTCGCCGGGGCTCGACGCAACGAGCAAGTCCGCGCGCGGCGTGTCGCTTTCTCGCCGCCGGCGGTCAGGACGCCTCCGAGTCAGGACGCGGCGTGTTGCTTTCTCGTCGCAACAGCCAAGTCCGCTCGCGGCGTGTTGCTTTCTCGCCGGGGCTCGACGCAACGAGCAAGTCCGCGCGCGGCGTGTCGCTTTCTCGCCGCCGGCGGTCAGGACGCCTCCGAGTCAGGACGCGGCGTGTTGCTTTCTCGTCGCAACAGCCAAGTCCGCTCGCGGCGTGTTGCTTTCTCGCCGGGGCTCGACGCAACGAGCAAGTCCGCGCGCGGCGTGTCGCTTTCTCGCCGCCGGCGGTCAGGACGCCTCCGAGTCAGGACGCGGCGTGTTGCTTTCTCGTCGCAACAGCCAAGTCCGCGCGCGGCGTGTTGCTTTCTCGCCGGGGCTCGACGCAACGAGCAAGTCCGCGCGCGGCGTGTTGCTTTCTCGCCGCCGGCGGTCAGGACGCCCGAGTCAGGACGCGGCGTGTTGCTTCGTCGCAACAGCCAAGTCCTCGCGGCGTGTTTTTTTCGCCGGGGCTCGACGCAACGAGCAAGTCCGCGCGCGGCGTGTCGCTTTCTCGCCGCCGGCGGTCAGGACGCCTCCGAGTCAGGACGCGGCGTGTTGCTTTCTCGTCGCAACAGCCAAGTCCGCTCGCGGCGTGTTGCTTTCTCGCCGGGGCTCGACGCAACGAGCAAGTCCGCGCGCGGCGTGTCGCTTTCTCGCCGCCGGCGGTCAGGACGCCTCCGAGTCAGGACGCGGCGTGTTGCTTTCTCGTCGCAACAGCCAAGTCCGCTCGCGGCGTGTTGCTTTCTCGCCGGGGCTCGACGCAACGAGCAAGTCCGCGCGCGGCGTGTTCGCTTTCTCGCCGCCGGCGGTCAGGACGCCTCCGAGTCAGGACGCGGCGTGTTGCTTTCTCGTCGCAACAGCCAAGTCCGCTCGCGGCGTGTTGTTTTCTCGCCGGGGCTCGACGCAACGAGCAAGTCCGCGCGCGGCGTGTCGCTTTCGCCGCCGGCGGTCAGGACGCCTCCGAGTCAGGACGCGGCGTGTTGCTTTTTCGTCGCAACAGCCAAGTCCGCGCGCGGCGTGTTCGCTTTCTCGCCGCCGGCGGTCAGGACGCCTCCGAGTCGGCGGACGCGGCGCCAAGTCCGCTCGCGGCGTGTTGCTTTCTCGTCGCAAGTCCGTCCGCGCGCGGCGTGTCGCTTTCTCGCCGCCGGCGGTCAGGCAACGCCCTGAGTCAGGACGCGGCGTGTTGCTTTCTTTTGCGGCGCCGGGGCCGGGGACGCAACGAGCAAGTCCGCGCGCGGCGTGTTGCGTTTCTCGCCGCCGGCGGTCAGGACGCCTCCGAGTCAGGACGCGGCGTGTTGCTTTCTCGTCGCAACAGCCAAGTCCGCTGCGGCGTGTTTTTTTCTCGCCGGGGCTGACGCAACGAGCAAGTCCGCGCGGCGTGTTGCTTTTTCTCGCCGCCGGCGGTCAGGACGCCTCCGAGTCAGGATCGGCGTGTTGCTTTGAGTCGCAACAGCGACGTCCGCGCGCGGCGCAACTTTCGCGGTGACGCCGGTCAGGACGCCCGAGTCCCGGTCGCAACGCGGTAGTGTCGTGTTGTTATCGCAAGTCCGCACCGGCCACGCCGTTTCTCTCGTTGAGAGGTCGGTTTTTCGACGCAACGAGCATATTCAAGTCCGCGCCTGAATAGCCGGCGTGTTGTTTCCGCCGCCGGCGGTCAGGACGCCTGAGTCAGGACGCGGCGCATTTTATGCTGGTCTCGTCGCAACAGCCAAGTCCGCTCGCGGCGTGTTAAAACCCAGCTCGCCGGGGCCTGACGCAACGAGCAAGTCCGCGCGCGGCGGTCGTTTTTCTCGCCGCGGCAATCGACGCCTCCGAGGTCAGGACGCGGCGGTTGTCTTTCGCAACAGCCAAGTCCGCTCGCGGCGTTGCTTTTCCTCGCCGGGGCTCGATGCGTAAACGACAAAAGTCCGCTCGCGGCGTGTTTCGCAGTGCGTCTTCGCCGCGGCAGACGCGAAGCAACGCCAAGTCCGTCCGCGAGGTTGTTTTCGCCGCGGCGTGTTGCTCGGTCAAACCGCCGCCGCAACAGCAAGTTTGCGCGGCGTGTTGTTTTCACGCCGCAACGAGCAAGTTTGCGCGGGCATTCTGACTTCTTCCCGTTTAGGCTTAGGGGTCCTGCGTCCATCCGACAAGACGAATCCCTGCCGGGGGCTGAGTCTCAACAGATCGCAGCGTGGTAACACTCTACCGGAGTACAACACCCCGCCAGGTACCTAAGTCGTCTACAGACGATCCTGAGTCTCGACATCGAACTCGCGAAACCATGTTCGACCGTTAGCGCCGTGCCGTCGTGAGCGGTGAGATCCTGACGACGGGCGATGAGCCGCGCGGCAAATGCTGGTTTCAGTGACGACCGGTCCGTGCGGACCGGGCGACGCCTAGTAGTGTCACATTGTTTTGAGCCGGCGGACCACGAGACCTTAGAGATATCGGCGTGCCACCTTCTGACGCAGAGAGAGAGGACACGCCTTTAGAGGCGTTCAGGCATAATCCCAAAGGATGGCAAAGCTTTCGCACCACCGGGCCGTTCGACCGAGTGCGTGAACTGTCCTGAACCGCGGTTCCTTTCGTACTGAGCAGGATTACTATCGCAATGACTGGTCACAGAAGGGTAAAACGTAACCTGTCTCACGACGGTCTAAAACCCAGCTCACGTTCCCCTGTTGGCGGGTGATCAATCCGACGTTCGGCGAATTGCTTCGTCGCAAATGATAGGAAGACATCGAAGGATCAAAAAGCGACGTCGCGGCGTGAACGCTTTAGGCCGCCACAAGTCAGTTATCCCTGTGGTAACTTTTCTGACACCTCTTGCTGAAAACTCTTCAGCAAAAAAGGATCGATAGGCCGTGCGTTATTTCGCAGTCTCGAGTCGATGCGTACTGAACATCGAGATCAAGTCCGGTTCCGTGGATTTTGCCCTTTGCCTCTACGCGCCGTTAAGCCCCCTAGGCTGAGGTGGCCGCCGGACGGTCAGGATCGCCTTGACAGATGGCGCCCCAGTCAATGTCCCCCGCCTGGCAGTTGTCCCACGAATCGGTCGTCCGCACGAGTTAACGTTTGATCGCCGCGCGGCGCCATCGCCCGTCGTCTGGATCTCACCGCTCACGTCGCAACAGCCGTGACCAACGGGGCAATGAGTTTCGCTTTCGGGGCACGCGTCTGCCCAATCGTCTTGTTCTGCTTAGGAAACGATGAAAGTAGTGGTATTTCAGTTACCGGCGATGTTGCCATCTGCCCACGGAACGAGCAAGTGGCTCATGTCTTGTCGGCGTGGCCAGACGAGTCACCTCACCAGGTCTTTTCCCGGGAAGAAGCCAAATCCGTTCCCCTTGGCAGTGGTCGACGCAAGACGCCGGGCGCAAATTGTTTTCGCCGGCGAGCTTCAAACACGCCGCGAGTGACCTTGGTCGGCGCGGGAGCTTTAACCCAACACGTTATGGCCCCGCGAGCGGAATGATGCAACGATGAGCCGCGGCGAGTTAGCAACACGCCGCGCGGACTTGACGCCTGAGTCAGATCCGGCGAGTTGCAACTCGTCGCAACAGCCAAGCCCCACGGTGTTGTGGGGCGAGCAAGCAACACGCCGCGTCCTGACTGAGCAGGCTGACCGCCCGGTCTGGCGAGAACAGTTCACGCCGTCGCAACCTTGCCTCGCGCGCGCGGCCCGCCGGCGAGCAGATCGGCTGCGAGCGGACGGCTGCGATCGTCGCAACAGCCGCGTGATTGGGAGAGTTGGTCCTGACCGGGCCTGCGGCAGAAAGCAAATACCGCGCGCGTACGGCCGCCGGGAGTGGTCGAGCCCCGGTCAGGATGTTTTCGTCGCAACAGAAGTCTGTTATGGCGAGAGTTTTCACGCCGGGCGTCCTGACCGGTCCGGCGGCGTCCTGACGCCGGCGGTCAGGATCGCCCGGTCGGCCGCGCGGCAACCTCGTCGAAGTCAGTCATTGGTCGTCAATGACGCAACGAGGCGTCCTCCGGACCGCCGCCGGCGGTGAAAAAGCTTAATCCCAACAGGAAGTCCTCTGGCGCGTCGACCCCGGGCAGAACGCAACACGCCACATTTCTCGCCCCGAGATTTTTCTCAATCACCCCGTCCTGCATCCAAATTTCGTCCAAACCAAGTCCGGCGGCGTGTTGCTTTTCTGACACTCAACCAAGACATGCGCGCGTCCAGCCCCGGCCGCAAAGGGTCAGGACGCCTGTGACACGGACTCCTGGCTGTTTTCGTCGCAACACGCCGCGTCCGTCGGGTGGCGTCATACCGCCGGCGCAACGAGAAAGTGGCACGCAGCGCGGTTTTCTGCCGCGTCCAGGATCGCCTGAGTCAAAAGCGTGTTACATTCGTCGCGACAAATTCTTTTGTAACTCTTCCGTTCGACGCAACACGCCGCGCGCCTGACTCGGAGCCGTTCCTGGTCGCCGGCGGCGATTTATAACTTTCATGCGCGTCGCTCTACAAGTCCGTTTGCGTCGCACTTTCCCCGGGGTTTAAGCAACACGCCGCGAGCGGACTTCACTGATGGCGGAGAAAGCAAGGACGCGGCGGTTGTTGTCCTGATTCGAGAGTCCGTCCTGACTGCCGGCGGCGAGACGCAACGACGCCGCGCGGCGTGGACTTGCTGCCGTCATCAGATCGCCTGAGCCCCGGCGAGTCGCAACAGCCAAGTGATCGCGGACTTGGCTCGTTGCGATGAGAGCAACACGCCGCGTCCTGACCGGAGGGCGTCCTGATTGTTGCCGGCGGCGACAAAGCGACACGTCGTTTCTGCTGGCTGTCAGGACTTGTATAACACACACGCGGCGTCCTTGACTTGAGGCCAAGTCCTGACTGCCGGCGGCGAGAACTTCGCCGGTCTCGCCGCAACGATTCAACGTTTCGTTGTTTTCGCCGCGGCCGAGAAAGCAAATTCCAAGTGCGGCTTTGGCTTTCGATACGCTCGAAGCAACGACCCAGTCCACTGAGGCCAGTTGACCGCCGGCGGCGAGAAAACGACACGCCGCGCGGCGTGTTACTTTGCCGCTGGTGGTGCGCCGGCGAGTCTGGACGCCGCTGCCCTTTTCTGTTGCGACGAGCCAAGTCCGCCGCGTCCTGTTGCTTCCTCGCCGGGGGCGCTCGACGCAACGACACGCCGCGCGCGGACTATTTCTCGTTGCGGCGGAGCCTTGGCTCCAAATCAGGACGCGGCGAGTTACTTCGACCTTCGACGAGACAGTCCGCGATCATGACTCGTCATACGCGTCCCTGACGCTTGCACCCAACGATCGCCGCACCGCCGGAGGTAAGTTCATCCGGTCGTACCGCCGGGAGATGACGCGAGCGGATATTTAGCCCGGTGATGGAGCAACACGCCTCGCGTCCTGAATCTGAAATTTTTCCTCGCATACCGGCTGGCGACAGAAGCTCCCACGCCGCGGGAGTGTTGCTCGATTTTCGCTAAAATAGCCCCTCCACGAACGCCAAGATTTACAGCTCGGTCGACTTGGCTGTTGACGCCACGCAATCAGCCACCTCCGGAGGTGTCCGAGAATGCACCTTGGCGGCGAGAAAGATGACGCCAGCACATACTTAACTGCTGTCGTCATTCCCCGGTGACGCCTCAACATTACCTTTCGGTCGACTTCACTGTTGATGCCTGCCAAGCGCCGCGTCCTGACTCGGAGGCGTCCTGACAAACTTCGGCACAGGTGACGCTCCAACTGACACGCCGGTCGTACTCACCAAGACTGACGCGTCGATAGACAGATCGGCGAGAAATCCAGACGCCCGAGCGGACTTGGTCGTTACCACCGAGATGACGGCGAGATAATTAACACGCCGCGCGCACTCTCGACGCATGAGATATACAGCAGGAAAGCAACACGCCGGAAACGCCCGAGATTTACACTTTTTCGCAACACGCCGCGAGTTGACGCCGGAGAGGCGTCTCTGACCGCCGGCGGTGACACACGAACACAGCCTTATCCATGCCTGTGCCGGCGAGATTTTCAGCTCGGCTGTACCACCGAGTGACGCTCTAACTGCGACTCCCAAAACGGGAGGTGCGTCCTGATTTTCAGTTCGGTCATCACCTTCATTCGAGATTTTCTTCATCCTCATCGGACTTGACGCCCGAGCATTCGAGCTCTCGCAGCTGGAAGAAGGTGATCCCGCAGCGCTTCGACACGCCTGCACCGACGAAGCAACACGCCGCGTCCTCTTACCCCGGAGGCGTCACGACAATCGCGTTCCTGTCATACGCCGCGCGCTGACTTCCTTGTTGGCGAGAAACAACTTCGCCGCGTCCTGACTCAGAGGCGTCCTGACCTCGCCGGCGGCGACGCGACGGCCTCGCGCGGACTCAAATCGTTTCGCGGCGTAAATTTTCCCCGCCTAGATCAGGACACTTGTACTCCGGACGCGGCTGTTGCTTCTTGCGCCGTCAACTATGACGTCCGCGATTGACTGGTCAAGGCCGGAGCTGACGCCGGCGATAGAAAGCGACACGCCGCGCGTAACGCGGACTTTCCTTCGCTCGGTCGAGCCAGGTGACGTCCAATACGCCTAGTTTCCTGGCGGGAGGTGACGCACACATTTTTCGCGTCTTCTTCATCGGATTGACGCCCTGATTTTTTATGACGGCGCGCCAGCGACACGCTCAACGTCCATTTTTCCATTATTCGGTCGAGCCCCGGCGACCTTTAGGATTTTTGATGCGGTCGGACCTCCCAGTTGCGTTTTTCGCAACACACCGCGTCCTGACGCCGAGAAAAATTCTGACTGCCGGCTTTTCGCTGAGATATACAGCAAACACGCCTACGAATGACGCTCAACACATTCCAGTCAATGATTCGAGAGGTGATGCCTTAACTTGGCCTACCGATGCGGATACCCCTGCATGCATACGAGGTGAAAGCGTGACACGCCGCGTCCTGACCACCGAGGTGTCCTGATATATAGCGGCGAGGTGACGTTCAGCCAGTCATACCATTTGGTCGACACTCATTCTAAAGCATTCTTCTTCGAGCGGACGAATGAGATTTTTTTCGAGAGCTCGGTCGTCCTCACCGAGGTTTGCCTTGAACCGCCGGCGGCGAGACCGAGGGACGCCGAGATTCATATTTACCACCGAGGTGACGCCCGAGATTTGCTCGTCCATCACCGAGGTGATGCCCGAGATACGGCTAGGCAACACGACGCCCTGATTTTCTGCTCGGCCGAACTGACCCGGCGAGATTCAGTCGGTCGTATTTCGCCGGAAGTCCCGAGATATTTAACCATACGCACGCGAGATGACTCGGACACGTCCTCGTACCACCGGAGGTGACGCACGAGACATCAGCTCGGAGCGCACCGGAGGTGACGCTCGATAACCACTTGCTGCTTTTACATTCAGCTCGGCCGTACCTCCGGAGGAGACATCCAGATATACAGCTCGGTCAAACCCACCGGAGGTGACGCCCGAGATTTTTTTGACGTCGAGCCCCGGTCGTACCACCGGAGTGACGCCCGAGCTTCATATTGGCTGACGCGACGAGAAAGCCACACCCCGCGTCGTGACACGATCGCCCGATATTCAGCTCGGCGTTTCTGGCGTGATGCACGCCGAATTGCACCACATTGGGCCTCGAAAGCAACACGCCGCGCGGGACTTTTTTGCGACGAGAAAGCAACACGCCGCGTTTGACTCAGGAGTAGCGTCTTTGCCGGCGGCGAGAACCTGCCGCGTCCCACAGATTCCTGACTCTGCTTCCGTAGCGACGCGACGGTCAGTGGTCCGAGTCGGGACGAGCGTTCTGGTTTTGCCGCGACGCAGTCTGGCCAAGTCAGACGCGGCTTGTTGAGTTTCGTCACAATTTTTCTGCTCGCCGCAGGTCTACGACACGCCGACGCAACGAGCAACCTGGTGTTACTTTCGCCGCTTTTGGCGGTGCCCATATTTATGGCACTTATAGCATCACGTGACGTCCGCGACTTTGCACCGTAACAGGCCGGCGGCGAGGAAGAACCTTCCAGTGCGCAAAATGCTTGTCGGCCCCGGCCGCCTGCATGATCGAGCGGATCGGCCCCCTCCTAGATCTAAATTTACGCCGCACCCTGACGCCGGATTTTTGCACCGTTGTAATCGTCTGTGACGTGCCATTTTCCCGGTTGCTTTCAAGTGACGCCCGAGATTCTTCTATAAGATCTGAGCTGTCCGCCAACGTCGCCGAACTTGGCGAAGCCATGGGTCCATACCTTGAGGTTTACTTGAGACCCGCCACACGCCGCGTCCTGACTCTCGGAATAGCCTCCACCGCCTCGGTCAGAGGCACTTGACCCCTGCCTCGCATGGGTCTGCAGCTCTGCACCTTGACGCGGCGTACTCTTTCGCCGGCCAGAGTATCAACACGGCGCGTTTCTGATCTCTTCATATCGACGGACTGTCCTCCGTCCTTACCGCCGGAGACGAGAAGATAAGCCCGCGCGCTTCCTTTTTGCCGCCGGCGGCACGAGTCACGCGGCCGCGGTCCAGTGGGAGCCGAAGCAACTCGCCGCGGCCGACGCAGAGCGTAAGACTGCCTAGCTGTACGCCGAGTCAGACTTGCGTTTGCTGCGTCTGAGCCTACAACCTGCGCGGATCTGTTCTCCATGGCCTCCGTTGGGAAGTTGGCTTAAAACGGCGGATTTTATAAAATGAACAGCTGTTTTATTTATTTTTATTGTTCTGATTGAACAGAAAAAAAGCCGCCCACTTGTTCGTTTCTGCCTCGGCGGTCGATATTCCGAGAGCAGCCAGGACGCGGCTCCTTCCAGGCACGCCCCCATCACCGTCAGCGCCTAAACGAGAGCGTCCTGACTCGAAAGCGACCCACCGAGACGGTCGACCCGATCGCGCACTCCCGTCCTGCTGCGTCGCACCACCGTGCGAACTGTTGGACTTTCAGGACGCACTGCGCGCGCGGCGTCCTGACCTCAGAGGCGTCCTGACCGCCGGCCTTAAAAGACACTGGTTCCGGCTTTCAGTACTTCGTCCGTGTTGTCTTGCCTTGGTCGTCGTAAAAAGTCCTTAGAGATTGCCGCCTTAAATTCAAACGCCGTCCGATTTTGTTCGGCGTGTTCGAGCCCCGCAACAGAAAGTCCACACGTCGCAGCGTGTTGCTTGTCCTGGCTAATGACTTGAATACGCCGCGGGTGTCAGTTCGCCGCCGGCGTCCTGACCGCCTCCGAGTCAGGACGCGGCGCGTTGTTTTTCTGCCGTCGCAACAGCCAAGTCCGTTTCTGCGGCGTGTTGTTTTTCGCCCTGACGCAACGAACTGTGGCTTCAGTTTTCCCGCCGCCGGCGCAACGCCCGCGTCCAGGACGCGGCGTGTTGTTCCGTCGCAACAGCCAGCGTCCGTTGCGGCGTGTTGTTTGCGCCGGGCCCGACGCAATTGTTTTCCGCCGGGGCCTGACGCAACGAGCAAGTCCGCGCGCGGCGTGTCGTTTTCCTCGCCGCCGGCGGTCAGGACGCCTGAGTCAGGACGCGGCGTGTTGTTTTCGTCGCAACAGCCAAGTCCGTTTTCGCGGCGTGTTGTTTTCAGGCCGGGCCTGACGCAACGAGCAAGTCCCGCGCGCGGCGTGTTGCTTTCTCGCCGCCGGCGGTCAGACGCCCCGAGTCAGGACGCGGCGTCAGGATTGTCGCAACAGGCGTCCGCGCGTGGCGTTTTTTCGTCGCAACAGCCAAGTCCGCGCGGCGGCGTGTTTTTCGCCGCCGGGGTCGACGCACGAGCAAGTCCGCGCGGCGGTGTTGCTTTCGCCGCCGGCGGTCAGGACGTCCGGTCAGGACGGCCCGAGTCAGGAGTCCGCGGCGTGTCCGTTTTCGACGCAACAGCCAAGTCCGGTCAGGACGCGGCGTGTTGTTTTCGTCGCGCCGGGGTCCGGTCGCGGCGACGCCAACGACGCAACGAGCAAGTCCGCGCGCGGCGTGTCGTTTTCGCCGCCGGCGGTCAGGACGCCTCCGAGTCAGGACGCGGCGTGTTGCTTTTCGTCGCAACAGCCAAGTCCGCTCGCGGCGTGTTGCTTTTCTCGCCGGGGCTCGACGCAACGATAAGTCCGCGCGCGGCGTGTCGCTTTCGCCGCCGGCGGTCAGGACGCCCGAGTCAGGACGCGGCGTGTTGTTTTTCTCGTCGCAACAGCCAAGTCCGTTCGCGGCGTGTTGTTTTCTCGCCGGGGCTCGACGCAACGATAAGTCCGCGCGGCGTGTCGTTTTTTTCGCCGCCGCCGGCGGTCAGCGATCGTGCTCCGAACAGCCAAGTCAGGACGCGGCGTTGTTTTTCTCGTTGAGCAACGAAGTCCGCGCGCGGCGTGTTGTTTTCGCCGCCGGCGGTCGACGCAACGATAAGTCCGCGCGCGGCGTGTCGCTTTCGCCGCCGGCGGTCAGGATCGCCCGAGTCAGGACGCGGCGTGTTGCTTTCTCGTCGCAACAGCCAAGTCCGCTCGCGGCGTGTTGCTTTCTCGCCGGGGCTCGACGCAACGAGCAAGTCCGCGCGCGGCGTGTGTTTTCGCCGCCGGCGGTCAGGACGCCTCCGAGTCAGGACGCGGCGTGTTGTTTTCTCGTCGCAACAGCCAAGTCCGTTCGCGGCGTGTTGTTTTTTCGCCGGGGCTCGACGCAACGAGCAAGTCCGCGGCGGCGTTTTCGCCGCCGGCGGTCAGGACGCCCGAGTCAGGACGCGGCGTGTTGCTTTTCGTCGCAACAGCCAAGTCCGCGCGGCGTGTTTTCGCCGCGGCTCGAAGCAACGACCAAGTCCGTCGCGGCGTGTTGCTTTTTCGCCGCAACAGCCAAGTTTGCGCGGCGTTGTTGCTTTGCGCCGCAACGAGCAAGTTTGCGCGGCCGCAACAGCAAGTTTGCGCGCGGCATTCTGACTTCTTCCCGTTTAGGCTTTTGCGGGGGGGGTCCGCGGTCCATCCGACAAGACGAATCCCTGCCGAGGGCTGAGTCTCAACAGATCGCAGCGTGGTAACTGCTCTACCGAGTACAACACCCCGCCAGGTACCTAAGTCGTTCACAGACGATTCTGAGTCTCGACATCGAACTCGCGAAACCATGTTCGACTGACGTTAGGCGCCGTGCCGTCGTGAGCGGTGAGATCCCGACGACGGGCGATGATGCCGCGCGGCAAACTGGGTTTCAAAAGTGACGACTGGTCCGTGCGGACCGGCCGCCTAGTAGTGTCACATTGTTTTGAGCCTTCGACTCACGAGACTCCTCAGAGATATCATTGCCACCTTCGACCAGAGAGGATACGGCCTTAGAGGCGTTCAGGCATAATCCCACGGATGGTAGCTTCGCACCACCGGCCGCTCGACCGAGTGCGTGAACTAAATGTCCGGAACCTGCGGTTCCTCCGTACGAGCAGGATTACTATCGCAATGACTGGTCATCAGTAGGTAAACTAACTTGGTCCGACGGATCAAACCCAGCCTCACGTTCCCTGTTGGCGGGTGAACCCGACGTTTATGAATTCCTTCGGTAAATGATAGGAAGAGCCGCATCGAAGGATCAAAAAAAGCTGCGAACGCTTGGCCGCCACAAGTCACGTTATCCTGTGGTAACTTTTCTCTGACACCTCTGCTGAAACCTTCAAGCCAAAAGGATCGATAGGCGAGCTCAACCTAGAACCTCCTGGAGATCCCACAGACCTTGTTCTTATGAGGCATTCTGTCCTCGCTGAGCTGGGCCTTATCACCACTAGTGCCCCGACAGATGACTGCCCCCAGTCAAACTCCCCCTGCCTTCAGTTAAAACACCCTTATTATAATCTGGGGCGGATCAATGAGGCCTAACGCCACCTGACACGCGCCCAATAACGTCACTGGGTAAATAAATAAATAAATGAAATAAAATAAAATGTGGTATTTGTTTCGTCAAAATCCCCCAGATGCTGGGCTAATGTTCAGTCTTGCTTTGGCAAGCTCGAGATCTCTTCTTCCCGACCCACCCCGCCAGTAGATAGGACAAAATCTGTTAATCCATTCATGCGTCACTAATTAGATGATGAGGCATTTGGCTACCTTAAGAGAGTCATAGTTACTTCCCTGCCGCTTGCTCCCGCGCCATAGAATTTCTCTTCACGTTGACATTCAGAGCACTGGCAGAAATCACATTGTGTCAACACCCGCGAGGCCATCGCAAGGTTTTAATTAGACAGTCGGACTTCTCGAACCGTGCCAGTTCTGAGCTGAGCGTTGAATGGCGGCCGAAGAGGACGACCGCGATGGCTCACGCCGCCACGGAAGCCTCGCAGCAAGGAAGATCCGCGGAGGCTGGCGCACGGGACTGGAGCTCGATCTCGACTGCGGCGCGAGAACGCCGAGCGTTCACCTCGCCCAGGCCCGGCACGTCAGCCAGACCTGCTTCCCCGACCAAGCCCGACAATGCCCCCTGCCCTCAGACAACTCATTCCGAAGTTACGGATCCAATTTGCCGACTTCCCTTACTCTACATTAGTCTATCGACTAGAGTTCCTTACCTTGGAGACCTAAGGTGGATATAAAACCGGCGCGACACTCCACGTGGCCCTCTCCTGATTTTCAGGTCCGAGGGGAAGATCTGACACTGCCGCACTGTGGTGCTCTTCGCGTTCCAAACTCCTATCTCCTGCTAGAGGTTTCTAGGAACTCTGAACGCTTATACAGAAAAGAAAACTCTTCCTGATCTCCTGACGGCGTCTCCAGGTCATTTTGTTACCCGACGAACACTTTTATTGAGGGCCTGAATTGTATGTGGTTCCACAAGCCGAAGGAACTGATTCCTTCACCCGACGGGCGTGTCCGTCATCATCATCAAAATGGTGCCACGACGATACAACGGTTGTTGTCGTCTTTCCGTTATTGTGTGTATATCGACACCTGAGTAGGTACGCCGCTGGGACATAGGATTTCTCCTAGGGCTTAGATCGACTGACCTCGTGTGCAACGGCTGTTCACAAAACCTTCTCCACGTCAGTCCTCCAGGCCTCGCTTTGAGTATTTGCTAATACCAAGATCTGCACCGACGGCGGTTTCCAGGCAGGCTCGCGCCCAGATCCCTTTCCAGGCACCGCCGTTCTCCCTCTCCTAGGTTGTGGTAGGCGTGCTGCGCGCGCCACGCAAATACGCGAGCGCGCAAGCACTCTGTTGCCCCACTTTGCTGCCGACGGCAGAGAAGGCCTGACGCTTCAGCGCCATCCATTTTCCAGGTTGCTCTCGGCAGGTGAGTTGCCACACCACTCTGTTCCGACCTTATGGCCACTGTCCTGTTGTCTTGTAACCAACGCCTTTCATAGTCCCATGAGGTCGAGTTGGGCGCCTTAAACCTGCGTTTGGTTCATCCCACAGCGCCAGTTCTGTTTACCAAAATGGCCCACTTGGCACCTGATCCGAGAGATGCTCTCGTGGCCATAATCCAAGAGCCAGAGATCTCACCCATTTATTTGAGAATAGGTTGAGGCTGTTCGGGCCCCAAGGCCCCAATCATTCTGTTTACCAGATGAGACGCGCGTTCACCGCGGAACGTCTGAGTGCCAGCTATCCTGAGGAAACTCTGGAGGGAAACCAGCTACCAGATGGTTCGATTAGTCTTTCGCCCTATACCCAGTTCCGACGATTTGCATGTCAGAATCGCTATGGACCTCCATCAGGGTTTCCCTGACTTCGTCCTCCCAGCATAAGTTCACCATCTTCGGTCCCAACGTGTACGCTCTGGGGTGCGCCTCATCTCGCAATGAGAACGAGACGCCCGGGAGTGTGGAGCGGCATACAAGCGCGGCTTCATCCTCCTCGGTCGACAACCAGGGCCGACCTTCACTTTCATTGCGCCTTTAGGTATCGCTACGGAAGTCCCAATGACTCGCGTACATGTTAGACTCCTTGGTCCGTTTCAAGACGGGTCCTAAGAGTACCCAAAGCAGTAGCGTCGCCGACGGTATCGATCCCCGCGCCGCCCCGGGAGGGACGAGACACGGGGACGTTCGTAGGTCGTCGAAGGTTAACCGTGCGACCAACAGCGGGCCAGGACCGGTGACGGCACTAGGTCCGTTGAGCCTCCGTGTGTACCGTGGCGCGCGCGCTTGCGACGGCCTCGACGCATAACGCGTTGCCTCGAGAGAGCAACGGCCTGGATACCTTTGCGTGTACTGCCGGGCAGCCGGCCGGGGTTTGACGTTTGACGCTTTACCGACGACGCGCCGTCAAATACCGCACCCGGGCCGTAGATATTCCAGCGGGCGGGTCGCGACGTTCTACTAGGGGAGAAGTGCACGACGACGACGGCCGGTCGACGCACGACAGCGTGTCGCGCGGCGAGCCGCGAGGCCCGCGGGACATCGCCCACTGACGCGAAGCCGTCGCTGACGATGACCTGGGTTTCTTAGTTTCATTTCTGAACGGTTTTCACGTACTCTTGAACTCTCTTCAAAGTTCTTTTCAACTTTCCTCACGGTACTTGTTCGCTATCGGTCTCGTGGTCATTTAGCCTTTAGATGGGAGTTTACCACCCACTTAGAGCTGCACTCAAGCAACCCGACTCCCAAGCGCGGGAGAGATCCTCCGGAGACGCGCACCGGTCGCTACGGGCCTGGCACCTCTGCGGGTAAGTGGCGGCCCCATTCAAGATGGACTGGACGCGACGCGACGCCTCGGGAGGGACCTCCCAAAAGTCATTTCCTCGCGGCGGGAACTGCGGGATTCCGGTGCTGGGTTTCTTCCTGTTCCGCTCGCTACTGAGGAAATCCTGGTAAGTTTCTTTTTTTCCTCCGTTAATGCGTTTAAATTCAGCGGGTAATCTCGCCTGCTCTGAGGTCGTCAATTATTACTTATAATAATAAGCGCATTCGCCAGCACGCGCGCGGCGCGACGAAGACGCGACGAGACGGACACGGCGGCTCTGGCCTCTCGAATGGAGAGAGAGAGGTTCGTAAAAGTCCGTCGATCGTCGGCGTCCGATCGTCGGCTGATCGTCCTCGTGACGACGAGAGTGAATGGAGGAACGCGCCGCCGCTCGACGTTTGTCAACCGGAGGCGATTTCGAGGAGGACTCGACGCGGGGGGGTCCCATGCCGCGGTGGCAAACGCGGCTGCTCGCGCGATACAGGCCCAGGACCTGGGGACACGCGTCATCGCTGCGCGATGCCCAGGAGGAATCTCCGTGAAAAGAGAGCCGCACCGTCGACGCGACGGTGCTGACTCGCTCCTCCTTCCGGCTGGCACACACCTCCCCTGCCGCGACAGTTCGCGGGGCGCGCGCGCGAAGCCCGAGTGACACGGGAGGAGAGGCAGCGCGAACGAAAAGAGACGGCTGGACCCTGCTAGGCGAGATCCACTTTGCACACGCGCACGTAGCGGCGCGACAGAGACGTTTCCACCAAACTGCGCCTGAAAAGTCTCACAAGTCGCGCGCTCGCAATAATCCTTTTTCCCTTCATTGCGCCATCAACCTCATCCGTTTGCAGCTGATGTCACCGGGCGGCGGTGCAGCATACGCTGTCGCGCGCGTATCCGTCGTCGTAAAGAACGCGAACGCGCTTCCTTCGGTCGTCCCTCCACAGTGTGTGGGTTTGATTTCGAACGACGCCCAGTGGGAAGACGGACCGCTTGCAACAAGTCGGTCGGTCGTCCCGACAGCTCGGGGCGAACGTTCAACGATCGCCTCATATTATTCGGGTACGCGGCGTCCGAGGACGCGCGCGCGTGGGCGCAAGCAGTGTATCTTTTGTAATAAACGACCCTCAGAGTTGGTCCGGGAATTGTATCCGTGGACCGCAATGTGCGTCTGAAATGTCGATGTTCATGTGTCCTGCAGTTCACAGCTGATGCGCGCAATTAGTCGCGTTCTTCATCGATCGGAGCCAAGTGACACCGTTCAGGGTAATCGTTCAGTTTTTCCGCTGGCGTTCATGAGACACAAACGAGACACGCCTCGTTTGCACTCACTACTTTGTACCAGCAATCAACTTTGGGGCCCTTCAGCCTGGCTGCGCGTCCGAGCACGCGCGGACCACCGCCGCCCTTTACGGGGCTATGGCACACAGTGCCAGGACGCGGGAGCGTTCAATCGTCTTGGAGCGTCTCCGCGAGACAAGAAATGTTCTTTGAAAAACCATCGGGCGCGATGGACCGGTGTCCCTGCGGGCACGCATGAGTGCGCGTGAGGTTACCACCGGCACGCGCCTACCAACACCCTGGCGGCGAAAGGCGAGGCCGGACGGCCGTCGATCCGGACACGCTCGGGGATGGGCGGCACCGCCTTGCTCGTCGCACCGACGGTGGGGAGAGAGAGAGTTCCGTTCGCGGCCTCCCGGCCCCGCCGGATCGGCCACAGTCCCAGACGCGCGACCTTGATGCGCCTTGTTGACGGCGGTCGGGGATCGTGGCGTGATCGATCCGGGCGGCGGCCCCGGGGTGTCGCTGCTGTTCTTCCTTCTCTTTCCCTCGTCCCAGCGCGTGGTCGACGATAAACGGATCTCCTCGCCGGGCGCCGAATCACCGTGCGGAAGTGCGCGCGCGCGGCACTTTCCCGCGCGACTGTTTCGGTGTGAGCGTCGCGACTGAGCAGCACGACGCGCGGGCAGCTTGGGTGCACGGAGAGAAGGGCGCGACGCTCGAGAGCGCGCCTCCTCTCTCGCCGTCAATTCCATTTTTGTTGCACATTCGTCTCTCGACGAACGTGTGTGGTCTCTGGTTCTTTCAGTCGCCGGCCGCTGCGCGCGCGCCACGAGAACGGACACGCAGAGCAGGACCTGAACGTTATCGATCCTTCCGCAGGTTCACCTACGGAAACCTGAACATGACTTTTTACTTCCTCTAAATGATTCGTTTGGTCATTCCTGGCAAATATCGGCAACGTAGACGCATTGCCGCGCACCAGTCCGAAGACCCCACCAAATCATTCAATCGGTAGTAGCGACGGGCGGTGTGTACAAAGGGCAGGGACGTAATCAACGCGAGCTTATGACTCGCGCTTACTGGGAATTCGTTCATGGGGAACAATTGTAAGCCCCAATCCCTAGCACGATGGAGGTTCAGTTGGGTTACCTCCGGGCCTTTCGGCCAGGGAACACACGCTGATTCCTTCAGTGTAGCGCGTGCGGCCCAGAACGACCAAGGCATCACAGACCTCCACCTCAAAGTGGCTAGAAGCCGCCTGTCCCTCTAAGAAGATTTGTTTGTACGCACACAGGTAAAACTCCGTTTGCCGAGGCCGGGGGCCTCGAGATACCATAAGGTACGCCCATTTTTAGCAGGTTAGAGAGTCTCTGCCTGTTATCGGAATTAAACCAGGACAAATCGCTCCACCAACTAAGAACGGCCATGCACACCACCACCCACTGAATCAAGAAAAGAGCTAATAATCTGTCAATCCTTCTGGGCTCAATGAGGTTTCCTGTGTTGAGTCACTGGGCCGCAGGCTCCACCCCTGGTGGTGCCCTTCCGTCAATTCCTTTGCTTCAGCTTTGCAACCACATATTTCCCCGGAACCCAAAAAGCTTTGTTTCCCGATGCCCGCCGAGTCATCGAGAATTTCGGCGGATCGCTAGCTGGCATCGTTTATGGGTTAGAAATTAGGCGGTATCTGATCGCCTTCGAACCTTCTTTCGTGCTCTGATTAATGAAAACATTTTTGGCAAATGCTTGCTTTTCTGTCCGTCTTGCGACGATCCAAGAATTTTACCTCTAACGTCGCAATACGAATGCCCCCAGAACCCGTCCCTTATTAATCATTACCTTGGGGTTCTGAAAAAACAACAAAATAGAAACTGAGGTCCTATTCCATTATTCCATGCACGCATTCAGGCGAGGATAGCCTGCTTTAAGCACTCTAATTTGTTCAAAGTAATGTCTGGCCCGACTTCGACACTCAGTAAAGAGCACCGCGATGGATATTAGTTGGGGCCTCCTCACGGGGCTAAGCCCACCGGTAGGACGTCCCACATCACGCCAGTTAAACACCGCGAGCGGTGAAACCGACGGGTGCGACACAGATTCAACTACGAGCTTTTTAACCGCAACAACTTTTAATATACGCTATTGAGCTGGAAACGCGGCGGCTGCTGGCACCAGATTTTTGCCTCCAATGGGATCCTCGTTAAAGGATTTAAAGTGTACTATTCTGGATTGCTGGGGCCTCGGATGAGTCCTGTATCGTTATTTTCGTCACTACCTCCTCAAAAGCCGGGTGGGTAATTTGCGCGCCTGTTGCCTTTGATGTGGTACGTTTCTCAGGCCCTCTCCGGAATCGAACCCTGATTCCCGTTACCCGTTACAAACCATGGTAGGCGCAGAACCTACCATCGACAGTTGATAAGGCAGACATTTGAAAGATGCGTCGCCGGAAGCTAAGACCGTGCGATCAGCACAAAGTTATTCAGAGTCACTGAAATAAACGGTGGACGCACGGAGACCGTCCGCCACCGATTGGTTTTGATCTATAAAAGCGTCCCTTCCATCACTGGTCGGGACTTGTTTTGCATGTATTAGCTCTAGAATTACCACAGTTATCTAAAATGGGTAAATCTAATGAACCATAACTGATTTAATGAGCCATTCGCGGTTTCACCTTTTTTTAATCCGGCATGCACTGAGACATGCATGGCTTAATCTTTTTGACAAGCATATGACTACTGGCAGGATCAACCAGGGAGCTTGTGCGTTCGGTCGCGAAGTGACACGCGCCCGTCGTCGAGACGAGCGGGCACAGCTCTTGTGCGGGTGACTCTCTCACGAGAGCGCCCCGTGTCTTTATTGCCGCCGGACTTGCAAAGCCGGTCGACGACACCCCGTGTTAAAGTGTCCTTTCTAATATATTTAAAAAGATCACGTTTGTTCTCATTCTCCCATATTAGCGGAACGTTATATACGCCGCTCAACCGGACGCTAGATCGACGATGCGATGCTGAGACGTCGAGGAATCAAGTTTGTAAAATTTCGCCGCCGGTGTACAGGCAAGCGGAAGGATTCACACCCTTCCGTCGCACTCATATCAACGTGGAGTTGGAGCGGCGCGATTTGGCGCATCCGGTTCGTCTGAGAACGACGGCGCACCGCGCGGCCAATCAACGTGCGCGCCACGTATGAGCCATTCGGTCTTTCGACGCCGACTCGTGGCAATGCAGTGTTGGTAAAATAAAATTGTTATACGGTGCGCCGGCTGTTGATAAGCCTGCTGTCGGCGAATCCACAAAATAACGTTCGTACCCCGGTGGTGCGACTGAGCTGAATATGAGCTTATATCCGTCACGTCTCCGGTGGTGCGACCGAGCTGAATATTCGGGCGTCACCTCCGGTGGTGCGACCGAGCTGAATATTCGGGCGTCACCTCCGGTGGTACGACCGAGTTGAATATCTCGGGCGTCACCTCCGGTGGTACGACCGAGCTGAATATCGGGCGGGCGTCACCTCCGGTGGTACGACCGAGCTGAATATCTCGGGCGTCACCGGAGGTACGACCGAGCTGAATATTCGGGCGTCACCTCCGGTGGTACGACCGAGCTGAATATATCGGGCGTCACCTCCGGTGGTACGACTGAGCTGAATATCTCGGGCGTCACCTCCGGTGGTACGACGAAAATATCTCGGGCGAGGTACGACCGAGCTGAATATCTCGGGCGTCACCTCCGGTGGTACGACCGAGCTGAATATCTCGGGCGTCACCTCCGGTGGTACGACGAGCTGTGAATATCTCGGGCGTCACCTCCGGAGGTACGACCGAGCTGAATATTCGGGCGTCACCTCCGGTGGTACGACCGAGCTGAATATCTCGGGCGTCACCTCCGGAGGTACGACTGAGCTGAATATTCGGGCGTCACCTCCGGTGGTACGACTGAGCTGAAATATCGGGCGTCACCTCCGGAGGTACGACCGAGCTGAATATCCGGGCGTCACCTCCGGTGGTACGACCGAGCTGAATATCTCGGGCGTCACCGGTGGTACGACTGAGCTGAATATCTCGGGCGTCACCTCCGGAGGTACGACCGAGCTGAATATTCGGGCGTCACCTCCGGTGGTACGACCGAGCTGAATATCGGGCGTCACCTCCGGAGGTACGACCGAGCTGAATATTCGGGCGTCACCTCCGGAGGTACGACCGAGCTGAATATTCGGGCGTCACCTCCGGTGGTACGACCGAGCTGAATATCTCGGGCGTCACCTCCGGTGGTACGACCGAGCTGAATATATCGGGCGTCACCTCCGGTGGTACGACTGAGCTGAATATTCGGGCGTCACCTCCGGGAGGTACGACCGAGCTGAATATATCGGGCGTCACCTCCGGTGGTACGACCGAGCTGAATATCTCGGGCGTCACCTCCGGTGGTACGACCGAGCTGAATATCTCGGGCGTCACCTCCGGAGGATCGCGGGCGACCACCGGAGGTACGACTGAGCTGAATATCTCGGGCGTCACCTCCGGTGGTACGACTGAGCTGAATATCTCGGGCGTCACCTCCGGTGGTACGACCGAGCTGAAAATCTCGGGCGTCACTCCGGTACGACCGAGCTGAATATCTCGGGCGTCACCTCCGGTGGTACGACTGAGCTGAATATTCGGGCGTCACTCCGGAGGTACGACCGAGCTGAATATTCGGGCGTCACCTCCGGTGGTACGACCGAGCTGAATATCTCGGGCGTCACCTCCGGTGGTACGACCGAGCTGAATATCTCGGGCGTCACCTCCGGTGGTACGACTGAGCTGAATATTCGGGCGTCACCTCCGGTGGTACGACCGAGCTGAATATCGGGCGTCACCTCCGGTGGTACGACCGAGCTGAATATCTCGGGCGTCACCTCCGGTGGTACGACCGAGCTGAATATCTCGGGCGTCACCTCCGGTGGTACGACTGAGCTGAATATCTCGGCGTCACTCCGGAGGTACGACCGAGCTGAATATCTCGGGCGTCACCTCCGGTGGTACGACCGAGCTGAATACGGTGGTACGACCTCCGGTCCGGTACGACTGAGCTGAATATCCGGGCGTCACCTCCGGGTGGTACGACTGAGCTGAATATCCGGCGTCACCTCCGGTGGTACGACCGAGCTGAATATCTCCGGGCGTCACTCCGGTGGTACGACTGAGCTGAATATCTCGGGCGTCACCTCCGGTGGTACGACCGAGCTGAATATCCGGGCGTCACACCGACCGGGAACGGCACCGACCGAGCTGAATATCTCGGGCGTCACCTCCGGTGGTACGACCGAGCTGAATATCTCGGGCGTCACTCCGGTGGTACGACCGAGAATGATCTCGGCCCGGTGGTGGCGCGTTGCCGGTGCCGGCGACCACCTCCCGAGGCTCGGGCGTCACCTCCGGTGGTACGACTGAGCTGAAAATCTCGGGCGTCACCTCCGGTGGTACGACCGAGTGAAAATATCGGGCGTCACCTCCGAGGTACGACCGTTCCGAATATCCGGGCGTCACCGGAGACCGAGACCGAGCTCCGGGCGATAATACGGGCGTCACCTCCGGAGGTACGACCGAGCTGAATATCTCGGTCGTCACCTCCGGAGGTACGACCTCCGGAGGTACGACTGAATATCTTCGGGCGTCACTCCGGAGGTGACGCCCGAGATGAATATGGACGTCACCACCGGAGGTGACGCACGCCGCGTCACCTCCGGTCGACCGTGAGTGTGACGCCCGCGACCGGGCGTCACCGGTAGTACGACCGAGGGTACGCCCGAGATTTTCACCGGTCGACCGACGTTGCGACCGGGCGTCACCTCCGGAGGTGACGCCCGGAACCGAGACTCGGGCGTTCCTGCGGGTGCGACCGAGCTAAATATCGGTCGCATTGCCTCCGGTGGACGACCGAGCGACCGAGACTCGTTCGCGTTACCTCCGGAGGTGCGCCTGAAATCCGAGGCTCGGTCGCGACCGCGGTGACATCCGGCGGTGCGTCCGCCGGAGAGTCACGCCCGAGGCGTCGCTACCACCGGAGGTCGACGATTTTCTTCTCGGTCGCACCAGGACGCGGCGCCCTGCTTTCGCCGCAACAGTTAAGTGACGCACGAGATTTTCACGTCGTCGTAACAGCCAAGTCCGCTCGCGTTGCTTTCTCATCGCAACAGCGGAAGTCCGCCCGAGGCGTGTTGCTTTTCGCCGCCGGCGGTCAGACGCCTCCGAGTCAGACGCGGCGTGTTGCCCGCGCCGTCGACGTTGACGTCCGCGATCTTTTTCTTCGGTCGTAACGCCGGAGCCGACGCCCGCGACCCAACGATCGCTCGCACCGCCGGAGGTAACGCCTGCGATTCTTCGCTCGGTCGTACCGCCGGAGGTGACGACCGAGATAGCCTCGGTCGCACCACCGGAGGTGACGCCCCCGACGCACGCTCGGTCGCGTCGTACACCCGGAGGTGACGTTTTTTAGCCCGGTCGCACCACCGGAGGTGACGCCCGAGATTTTCCTCGGTCGCACCACCGGAGGTGACGCCCGAGATTTTCAGCTCGGTCGTCACCGGAGGTGACGCCCGAGATTTAGCTGAGCTCGGTCGTACCACCGAGGTGACGCCCGAGATATTCAGTCGGTCGCCCTGAGGTGACGCCCGGAGATATTTAGCCTGGTCGCACCACCGAGATGACGCCTGAGAGATATTTTCAGCTGAGATTTGGTCGTACCACCGGAGGTGACGCCCGAGATATACAGCTCGGTCGTACCACCGGAGGTGACGCCCGAGATTTAGCTCGGTCGTACCACCGGGTGACGCCGCCAGCTCGGAGGCCACCGAGGTGACGCCCGAGATTTCGGTCGTACCACCGGAGGTGACGCCCCGAGATTTTCCTCGGTCGTACCACCGGAGGTGACGCCCGAGATTTCCTCGGTCGTACCACCGGAGATGACGCCCGAGATATTCAGTTCGGACGCCCACCGGAGGTGACGCCCGAGATATTCAGCTCGGTCGTACCACCGGAGGTGACGCCCGAGATATTACAGCCGGTCGTACCACCGGAGGTGACGCCCGAGATATTCAGCTCGGTCGTACCACCGGAGGTGACGCCCGAGATATACAGCGCCGGTCGTACCACCGGAGGTGACGCCCGAGATTTTCAGCTCGGTCGTACCACCGGAGGTGACGCCCGAGATTTTCAGCTCGGTCGTACCACCGAGGTGACGCCCGAGATTTTCAGCTCGGTCGTACCACCGGAGGTGACGCCCGAGATATTCAGCTCGGTCGTACCACCGGAGGTGACGCCCGAGATATTCAGCTCGGTCGTTCCGCCGGAGGTGACGCCCGCCGAATTGGCGACACGCCTGCACGCCGGTGGCCTGAGAAGCAACACGCCGCGTCGGACTTTTGGTTGTTGACGCCCGAGAGCAACACGCCGCGTTCTGACCGGAGGTGACGCCCTGAGAAAGCAACACGCCGCGTCCTGACCGAGGCGTCCTGACCAAGCGTCTGCAGCGACGCGACGGTATCAGTAATTTCTCTGAGTCGGGACGCGGCGTATTGCTTTCGCCGCCGCCGGCGGTCAGGACGCCTCCGGAGTCAGGACGCGGCGTTGCTTCGCGCCGTCGAGCGTTGACGTCCGCGATCTTCGCTCGGTCGTAACGCCGGAGGGGACGCCTGCGACCCAACGATCGCGGTCGCACCGCCGGAGGTAACGCCCGGCGATTGTTCGATTTTCGGTCGTACCGCCGGAGGTGACGACCGAGATTTAGCCCGGTCGTACCACCGGAGGTGACGCCCGAGCGATTTTTTAGGTCGGTACACCCCGAGGTGACGCCCGAGATTTTTTAGCCCGGTCGCACCACCGGAGGTGACGCCTGAGATTTTCAGCTCGGTCGTACCACCGGAGGTGACGCCCGAGATTTTCAGCTCGGTCGTACCACCGGAGGTGACGCCTGAGATTTTCAGCTCGGTCGTACCACCGGAGGTGACGCCCGAGATATTCAGGTCGGTCGTACCTCCGAGTGACGCCCGAGATATTTAACTGGTCGTACCACCGGAGGTGACGCCCGAGATATTCAGGGACGGTCGTACCACCGGAGGTGACGCCCGAGCGTTGTTTCGGTGCCAGTCCCACCGGAGGTGACGCCCGAGAGATATTCAGCTCAAGTCGAGGTGACGCCGGAGATATTCAGCCGGTCACCGGAGGTGACGCCCGAGATCGGCGGTTACAGCTCGGTCCTGACCACCGGAGGTGACGCCCGAGATTTTCAGCTCGGTCGTTTTCACCGGAGGTGACGCCGAGATACGCTCGGTCGTACACCGGAGGTGACGCCCGAGATTTTCAGCTCGGACGCACCACCGGAGGTGACGCCCGAGATATTCAGTCCGGTCGTACCACCGGAGGTGACGCCGCCGCCGGCGGCGACTCGGTCGTACTCCGGAGGTGACGCGATTCGGTTGTACCACCGGAGGTGACGCGAGACAGCCGGTCGTCGACCGGAGGTGACGCCCGAGACGAACAGCTCGGCTGACGTCGGACCGGAGGTGACAACGAGATAAGCTCGGTCCCACCGACGACGCCCGAGATATTCAGACGCGGCGTGTTGTTTTCGTCGCCGGTGACGGTCGAGCCGCCCGTTGGGTCGCGGCACCGGAGGTGACGCAACGAGCCAAGTCCGCTCGGTGTTGTTTTCCGCCGAGGTGACGTAACGAGATCCGAGTCAGCGCGGCGTGTCGCTCACCGGAGGTGACGCCTGAGAGTCAGGCGCGGCGTGTTGCTTTTCGTCGCAACAGCCAAGTCCGCTCGCGGCGACACCGGAGGTGACGCCCGAGATTTGTTTTCTCGCCGCCGGCGGTCAGGACGCCCCGAGTCAGGACGCGGCGTGTTGTTTTCTCGTCGCAACAGCCAAGTCCGCGCGGCGTGTTGTTTTTCGCCGGGGCCTGACGCAACGAGCAAGTCCGCGCGGCGTGTGTTTTCTTCGCCGCCGGCGGTCAGGACGCCTGAGTCAGGACGCGGCGTGTTGTTTTCGTCGCAACAGCCAAGTCCGTTTGGCGGCGTGTTGTTTTCGCCGGGCTCGACGCAACGAGCAAGTCCGCGCGCGGCGTGTCGTTTTCTCGCCGCCGGCGGTCAGGACGCCTCCGAGTCAGGACGCGGCGTGTTGTTTTCGTCGCAACAGCCAGGACGGCGTTGTTTTCGCCGGGGCCGACGAGTCCGCGCGCGGCGTGTCGTTTTCGCCGCCGGCGGTCAGGACGCCTGAGTCAGGACGCGGCGTGTTGTTTTCGTCGCAACAGCCAAGTCCGTTCGCGGCGTGTTGTTTTCTCGCCGGGGCTCGACGCAACGAGCAAGTCCGCGCGCGGCGTGTTGTTTTTTCGCCGCCGGCGGTCAGGACGCCTCCGAGTCAGGAGCGGCGCGGCGTCGCAACAGTTCCGCGTGGCGTGTTCGTCGCAACAGCCAAGTCCGCGCGCGGCGTGTTGTTTTTCGCCGCGGGGGTCGACGCAACGATAAGTCAGGACGCGGCGTGTTGCTTTCGCCGTCGCGGCGGGACGTTTCCCGCCGGCGGTCAGGACGCGCGGCGTGTTGCTTTCTCGTCGCAACAGCCAAGTCCGAGTCCGCGCGGCGCGTGTTGTTTTCTCGCCGGGGTCGACGCAACGATAAGTCCGCGCGGCGTGTTTTTTCGCCGCCGGCGGTCAGGACGCCTCCGAGTCAGGACGCGGCGTGTTGTTTTCTCGTCGCAACAGCCAAGTCCGTTCGCGGCGTGTTGTTTTCTCGCCGGGGCGGTCGACGCAACGATAAGTCAGGCGCGGCGTGTTGTTTTCGTCGCAACAGCAGGATCGTCCGTCAGGGCGGGTGTTGTTTTTCGACGCAACGAGCCAAGTCCGCGCGCGGCGTGGACGTTTTCTCGCCGCGCGGCGCGACGCCTCCAAGTCAGGACGCGGCGCAACAGCCAAGTCCGCAACAGCCGAGTCCGGCGCGGCGTGTTGCTTTTCGCCGGGGGCTCGACGCAACGAGCAAGTCCGCGCGCGGCGTGTCGCTTTCTCGCCGCCGGCGGTCAGGACGCCTCCGAGTCAGGACGCGGCGGCGTTGTTGCTTTCGTCGCAACAGCCAAGTCCGTTCGCGCGTGTTGTTTTTTCGCCGGGGCTCGACGCAACGATAAGTCCGCGCGCGGCGTGTTTTTCGCCGCCGGCGGTCAGGACGCTCCGAGTCAGGACGCGGCGTGTTGCTTTCGTCGTCAACAGCAGTCCGTTCCGCGCGGCGTGTTTTTTCGCCGCCGGGGTCAGGACGCAACGAGTCAGGAAGTTCCGTCGCGCGGCGCGCGGCGTTGCCGTCGCCGGGGGTCGACGCAACGATAAGTCCGGCGCGGCGTGTCGTTTTCGCCGCCGGCGGTCAGGACGCCCCGAGTCAGGACGCGGCGTGTTGTTTTTTCGTCGCAACAGCCAAGTCCGTCCGCGCGGCGTGTTGTTTTTCGCCGCCGGCGGTCAGGACGGGGTCGACGCAACAACAGCCAAGTCCGCGCGCGGCGTGTCGTTTTCGCCGCCGGCGGTCAGGACGCCTCCGAGTCAGGACGCGGCGTGTTTTTTCGTCGCAACAGCCAAGTCCGTTTCGCGGCGTGTTGTTTTCCGCCGGGGCCGACGCAACGAGCAAGTCCGCGCGCGGCGTCAGGACGCCGGCGACTCGCGGTGTTGTTTTCGAGTCGTCGCAGTCAGCCAAGTCCGCGGCGCGGTTGTTTTTTCGCCGGGGCCTCGACGCAACGATAAGTCCGCGCGCGGCGTGTTGTTTTCGCCGCCGGCGGTCAGGACGCCTCCGAGTCAGGACGCGGCGTGTTGTTTTTCTCGTCGCAACAGCCAAGTCCGCTCGCGGCGTGTTGCTTTTCGCCGGGGCTCGATGCAACGAGCAAGTCGGCGCGCGGCGTGTTGCTTTTCGCCGCGGCTCGAAGCAACGACGTCAACGCGGAGGTGTTGTTTTTCCGCCGCGGCTCGAAGCAACGACCAAGTCCGCTCGCGGCGTGTTGCTTTCTCGCCGCAACAGCCAAGTTTGCGCGGCGTGTTGTTTTTTTCGCCGCAACGAGCAAGTTTGCGCGGCATTCTGACTTCTTCCCGTTTAGGTTTGTGTGGGGTCCGCCCATCCGACAAGACGAATCCCCTGCCGAGGGCTGAGTTCAACAGATCGCAGCGTGGTAACTGCTCTACCGAGTACAACACCCCCCCGCCAGGTACCTAAGTCGTTACAGACGATTCCGAGTCTCGACATCGAACTCGCGAAACTCATGTTCGACCGTTAGGCGCCGTGCCGTCGTGAGCGGTGAGATCCCGACGACGGGCGATGAGCCGCGCGGCAAACTGGCCAGGCGGACGACCGGTCCGTGCGGACCGGCCGCCTAGTAGTGTCACATTGTTTTGAGCCTTCGACTCACGAGACTCCTAGAGATATCATTGCCACCTTCGACTAGAGAGGATACGGCCTTAGAGGCGTTCAGGCATAATCCCACGGATGGTAGCTTCGCACCACCGGCCGCTCGACCGAGTGCGTGAACCAAATGTCCGAACCTGCGGTTCCTCTCGTACTGAGCAGGATTACTATCGCAATGACTGGTCATCAGTAGGGTAAACTAACCTGTCTCACGACGGTCTAAACCCAGCTCACGTTCCCCGTTGGCGGGTGAACAACTGACGCTTGGCGAATTTTGCTTGCAATGAGGAAGAGCCGACATCGAAGGATCAAAAAAAGCGACGTCGCTATGAACGCTTGGCCGCCACAAGTCAGTTATCCCTGTGGTAACTTTTCTGACACCTCTTGCTGCTGAAAAACTTCAAGCCAAAAGGATCGATAGGCCGCTTTCGCAGTCTCTATGTACTGAACATCGAGATCAAGCCAGCTTTTTGCCCTTTGCTTTACGCGAGGTTTCTGTCCCCGCTGAGCTGGCCTTAGGACACCTGCGTTATTCTTTTGACAGATGTACTGCCCCAGTCAAACCCCCCCGCCTGGCAGTGTCCTCGAATCGGATCACGCGGAGTATTAACGGCGATCGGCCGAGGCCTCACGCCACCTGACACGCTTGGCTCTAGAACACCGTGACCGCTGGGGCACGAAGCCCTCGGGGCACGCGCTCCGCCCAACCGAGTAAGTAAGAAACGATGAAAGTAGTGGTATTTCACCGGCGATGTTGCCATCTCCCACTTATGCTACACCTCTCATGTCTCTTACAGTGCCAGACTAGAGTCAAGCTCAACAGGGTCTTCTTTCCCGCTAATTTTTTCCAAGCCCGTTCTTTGGCAGTGGTTTCGCTAGATAGTAGATAGGGACAGTGGGAATCTCGTTAATCCATTCATGCGCGTCACTAATTAGATGACGAGGCATTTGGCTACCTTAAGAGAGTCATAGTTACTCCCTGCCGTTTACCCGCGCTTGCTTTTTGAATTTCTTCACGTTGACATTCAGAGCACTGGGCAGAAATCGGCATTGCGTCAACACCGCGAGGGCTATCGCAATGCTTTTTGTTTTAATTTTAGACAGTCGGATTCCCCAGTCCGTGCCAGTTCTGAGCTGAGCGTTGAATGGCGGCCGAAAGAGGACGACGCGACGGCTCGCGCCGCCACGGAAGCCCGCAGCAAGGAAGATCCGCGGGAGGCCAAGGCACGGGACTGAGCTTCGATCCTGACTGCGGCGCGAGAACGCCGAGCGTTCACCCGCCCAGGCCCGGCACGTCAGCCAGACCCGCTTCCGACCAAGCCTGACACGCCCTGCCTCAGAGCCAAATCCTTATTCCGAAGTTACGGATCCACTTTGCCGACTTCTTTACTCTACATTAGTCTATCGAGGAGAGGCTCTTTACCTTGGAGACCTGCTGCGGATATGGGAACTGAACCGGCGCGACACTCCACGTGGCCCTCTCCTGACCAAGGTCCGAGGGGGAAGATCTGACACCGCCGCACCGGTGCTTTCGCGTTCCAAACCCCATCTCCCCTGCTAGAGGTTTCCAGGGAACCGAACGCTTACAGAAAAAGAAAAACTCTTCCCGGATCTCCGACGGCGTCTCCAGGTCATTTTGGGTTACCCCGATGAACACTCTTACGAGGGCCTGAATTGTATGTGGTTCCATGCCGGGTTCCGGAATAGGAAACCGGATTCCCTTTCGCCTGACGGGCGTGTGTGTCATCATCATCATCACAAAACGTTACGACGATACAACGGTTAAGCTGTCGTCTTTTCCTTTGCGTGTGTGTATATCGACACTCGAGTATCATGTACGCCGTCACATGGCATAGGATTTTCCTAGGGCTTAGATCGACTGACTACCGTGTGCAACGGCTGTTCTACACGAAACCCTTTCCACGTCAGTCCCTCCAGGCCCGCTGGCATTTGCTACTACCACCAAGATCTGCACCGACGGCGGCCTGGGCAGGCCTTCGCGCCCAGACCCAGCAAATAAAACGCCGCGACCTCCTACTGTCTGAGCTGGCCTGGTGCCGCGCCACGCAAACACGCGAGCGCGGTAGTAGCAACTTGCCAGCGAGGCCCTGGAGGACCGACGCAGAGAAGGCTCGACGCTTCAGCGCCATGAAATAGGCTAGTTGCTTTCGGCAGGTGAAAGTTGTTACGATCCTAAGCGGACCTGACTTCCATGGCCACTGTCCTGTCTTAGCAAATCAACTTTCATGGTGTCCCATGAGTGTCGATATACGCCTTTAACACACGTTTTATCCCACAGCGCCAGTTCAGCTTAACCAAAAATGGCCCACTTAACCCTCTGATCTGATGATGATGTGGTTCATAATTCAAGAAAGCCAGAGATCTCGGCGAAAGGGAATAGGTTGAGGTCATTCCGGCCCCAAGGCGGAACATCGCTTTACCAGATCGGACCGGCGTTCCAATGCGGAAACGTCCGAGTGCCAGGGAGGGAAAATGAGGGAACCAGCTACGAGATGGTTCGAAGAGTCTTTTCGCTGTATACCCAGTTCCGACGATCCCTGGAAACGTTAGACCGCTACGACCTCCATAGGTTTGGAGAACCTGACCAGGCATAGTTCACCGCAGTTCGGGTCCCGGTGTACGCTCTTCCCCTCGGACGAGAACGAGACGCCCGGAGTGAGGGAGCGGCATACAAGCGACGCGTTCATCCCCTCCCGGTTCGACATCCGGGCAGGCCGACCTTCACTTTCATTGCGCCTTTAGGTATCGATACGGAAGTCCCAATGACTCGCGTGTAAGGAGACTCCTGGTCCGGTTTCAAGACGGGTCCTAAGAGTACCCAGCAGTAGCGCTGCCGACCGGGGCGCGCCGCCCCGGGGAGGACGGGACACGGGGACGTTCAGTAGGCGTCCAAGAGGTGAACCGTGCGACCAACAGCGGGCCAGGACCGGTGACGGCATCCAGGTCCGTTGAGCCTGTACCGTGGCGCGCTTGCGACGGCCGACGCATAAACGCGTTGCCCTCGAGAGGCAACGCCAGGCCGCGATACCGTGCGTGTACCGCCGGGCAGCCGGCCGGGCGATCAGTTTGACGCGTGGCACCGACGACGCCAGTCACCGCACCCTGGGCCGTAGACCGACACCCGCGGTCGCGACGTTCGGGTAGGGGAGAAGTGACGACGACGGCCGGTCATCGACGCACGGAAGAAGTCCGCGCGGCGGAGCCGCGAGGCCCCGCGGGACACGCCCACCGACGCGAAGCCAGCGTCGCTGACGATGAATCTCCCGTTCGATCTTTTTGGTTTTAGTTTCCCGCGAACGGTTGGAATGTACTTGAACTCTAACAAAGTTCTTTCAACTTTCCCCTCAACGGTACTTGTTCGCTATCGTCCGTCGTATTTAGCCTTAGATGGAGTTTACCACCCAATTAGAGCTGCACTCAAGCAACCTGACCTTTGAGATCCTCCCGACGCGCACCGGTCGCTACGGGCCTGACACCCCTGAGGTGGCCCATAAGATGGACTTGGACGCGACGCGACGCCGCCGGATAAATACCCCTCCCAACACCACATTTCCAGCGGCGGAACCGCGGAGCGGTGCTGGGCTCTTCCCGTTCGCTCGCCGCTACGGAGGAAACGGCTTTCTTTTTCCGCTTAATAATATGCTTAAAGTGGCAATCAATCTCGCCTGCTCTGATCGTCAATTATTATTCTTTACCCAAGCGCATGACTCGCTCGCGGACACGCGCGACGAAGACGGGGACGTTTGACGGGACACGCGGTACTGGCTGTCTCGAATGGAGAGAGAGCAGGCCCGCAAGGTCCGTCGATCGTCGGCGTCCGATCGTCGGCCGTAGATCAAAAGGGCGAAAAGAAAGAAGCGGCCGGATGTTCAGGAGGATGGAGGAACGCGAAAGCACGGAAATATCGATCCTTTGGCTGGCTCGACGTTTGTCAACCGGAGGCAAGAGGTGCCTGAAGGAGCGACCTCGACGCGAGTACACGACGACGCGTGCCGGTCCCATGCCGCGGTGGCAAATCGCTTTTTTTCTTTCGCTCGCGCGAGAGAACAGGCTTGTGACTCAGACACGCGGTCGGACGGCGCGATACGCCCAGAGGAGCGATGGCCACGCTGGGTAAAAGAGAGCCGTCGTGCGACGGACGGTGTTTCCTCTTCCGGCTGGCCTCCTGCCGCTCCTTGCCGTCATTGGGCGCGCGCGCGCAGCGAGTACGGGAGAGAGAGACGCGAACAGAGACGGCTGGACTTTGCGCGATCCACTGCACACGGTCGAGCGTGGCGCGGTGGCGCGACAGAGACGCATCCACCAAATTTTGCGGGAAAGCCTCACAAGGCCGCAATAATCCTTTTCCCTTTCATTGCGCCATCAATCTCTCAGGAGTCCAGCTGATGTCACTGGCGGCTCAAAACGCGATTGACACTACGTCGCGCGTATCCGTCGTCCGACAACGCGAACGCGCTTCTTCTTCGGTCGCCCCCCACAGTGTGTGGGTTTGATTTGAACGACGCCCAGGAAGACGGACCGCCTGTAACAACAAGTCGGTCGTCTCGCACAGCTCGGGGGCGCAACGATCGCTCATATTATTCATGAGCGGCGTCCGAGGACGCGCGGGCGCAGTGGAATCTTTGTAAGAAAAGACCAGCCAGGCGTGGTCCGAATTGTATCCCGGACCGCAAGAGCAGTGTTCGAAATGTCGATGTTCATGTGTCCTCAGTCCACGTTGCTTTGCAATTAGCTGCGTTCTTCATCGACCCAGACGAGTGAACCACCGTTCAGGGTAACGGAAGAGTTTTTCCGCTGGCGTTCGCGAGACACAACTTTGCCCGTTGCGGCGAGACTCACCACTTTGCACAGCAACTCCTGGGGCCCTTTCGGCCTGGCCGCGAAAGAACATCGCCGCGACCGCCGCCCTTTTACGGGGCTACGGCGAGAAAGCAAGACGCCGCGAGCGTTCTGGTCGTCTTGGAGCCGCGTTCTCCGCGAGAGCCGGGCGGAATGTCTTTTCGAAACCATGGGGGCGATGGACGGCCGCGAACGGATCTGGTTCTTCAGCACGCACGAGTGCGCGCAACACGCCGCGTACCACCGGAGGCGTCCCAACACCCCGGCGGCGAAAGAGGCTGACGGCCTTCGATCCGACACGCTCGAGAATGGGTGGCGCCGCGTCCTGCTCGCAGGTCCCGACCGCCGGGCGGCGAGAGAGCGACACGCCGCGCGCAACACACCTTCGGCCCCCGCCGAGCCACCGGTCCCAGAAACGCGACCCGCCGCCTTGACGGCGGTCGCGACGTGATCGATCACGCGGCGGCCCGACTCCGCTGTTCTTTCCTCTTTCCCGTCCCAGCCGGGAAAGCGACACGCCGATAAACGGACTCCTCGCCGCGTCGAATGTCCCCGGCGAGAAAGCGCGCGCGCGCAGTTTTCTCCCCGCGCTGCTCGGTGTGAGTGTCGCGACTGGAGCCTTGAGGCGCGGCGCCGCCGGCGCACGGAGAAGCGGGGCAACACGCCGAGATATGCGGACCCTCTCGCCGTCAATTCCATTTTTGCGAGAAAGTTCACACGTCGCTCGACGAACGTGTGTGTGGTGTGGTTCGACGTTGGTTCTTTCACGCCGCGTCGCTGCGCGGAGGCGCGTCGAGAACGGGACACGCGAGCAGGGACCGCCGGAACGCCGACCCGATCCTTCCGCAGGAGCCACCCGCCGAAACCTTGTTACGACTTTTACTTCCTCGACCGTTTGGTCATCTTCCCGGCAACATCGGTAATGCAGACCTGCCGCGCACCATTCCGAAGACCTCCCCACTAAATGGTTTCGGTAGCAGCGACGGGCGGTGTTAAAGGGCAGGGGATGTAATCAACGCGTCTTATGACTGCGCGACTGGAATTCTCGCCATGGGGAAGCAACAGCCCCAATCCGCAGCACGAAGGAGGTTCATGGTTACCGAGCCCTCGGCCAGGGAACACACGCTGATTCCTTCAGTGTATATGCGCGGCCCAGAACATCTAAGGGCACACCCGTCCCGACATCTCGTGCGGCTAGAAGCTGTCCTGTCCCTCTAAGAAGATTTGTTTGTACGTTGGTAGTAAAGAAACCGCCGAGGCCGGGGCCTTTGCGAGATACGCATAAGGCCCCCCCGTTTAAAGGCAACACGCAGGCTAGAGTCTGGCTCGTTATCGAATTAACCAGACACGCCGCTCCACCAACTAAGAACGTCCATGACCGCCCACCGAATCACGAACGAGCGCGCGGAATCTGTCAATCCTTCCGGTGTCGAGCCCCGGTGAGAAAGCACGCCGCAGGCGGACTTGGCTGCCCTTGCGACTTGTTTCATTGGTAACCATACTTCCCCTGAACCAAAAGCTTTTGTTTCCTGGACTGCCGGCGAGTCATCGGAGGAACTTCGGCGGATCTTGGCTGGCATCGTTTATGAAAGGAACACAGGGCGGTATCTTGACCTCTAAGGCGTTCTGATTAATGAAAACATTTTTGGCAAATGCGCTTTCTGTCCGTCTTTGACTCGATCCGTCGAATTCTAACGTCGCAACACGAATGCCCCCATCTGTCCCTTGGCTAATCATACCAGGACCTGAAAACCAACAAAATAGAAACGGAGGTCCTGATTCCATTATTCCATGCACGCAGTGGCGGCGAGAAAGCAACACTTTAAGCACTCCTAATTTGTTCAAAAACGTACCGGGCCCGGCGAGAAAGTAAAGAGCATGCCGCGACGGGATATTAGTTGGGCCGTTCAACACGGGCTAAGCTCACTGGTAGGACGTCCCACATCACTGCCAGTTAAACACACCGCGAGCGGTGAACCGACGCCGCGTCCCAGACTCAGAGCTTTTTAACCGCAACAACTTTAATATACGCTATTGAGCTGGAATTACCGTACGCCTGAGCACCCAGACTTTCTCCAATGGGATCCTCGTTAAAGGATTTAAAGGTAATTATTCTGATTACGGGGCCTGGGATGAGTCCTGCATCGTGTTATTTTTTTTTCACAACAGCCTCAAAAGCCGGAGGTGGTAATTGCGTGCCTGCTGCCTTCTGGATGTGGTAGCTGTTCAGGCGTGTCTCCGAATCGAACGTATGATTCCCGTTCCCACATAAACCATCTGAGGCGCAGAACCTAAGCCCTCCGGTGATAATGGCAGACATTTGAAAGATGCGTCGCCGGTGCTAAGACCGAGCTGGATCAGCCAAAGTTATTCAGAGTCACCGAATAACGTGAAAATCACGGGACCGTCCGCCACCGATTGGTTTGACCGACAAAGCGTCCTTCCATCACTGGTGGTGGGACCATATGTATTTCCAGAAATGTCACAGTTATCCCGGCGGTACAATCTAATGAACCATAACTGATTTAATGCCATCCGGCGGTGCGAGATCGTTCGGCATGCACTGGGATGGCTTAATTTTGAGACAAGCGTTGGCAGGATCAACCAGGGATCAGTGGACGTCAGGCGACGGCTGTCGGAGAGCGGGCAATTTTGCCGGGTGACTGACTCGAGGCGAGCGCCCGTTTATTGCCGCCGAAAGCAAAGCCGTCGACGACACCCGTGTTAAAGCGTCCTTTCTAATATGCGAAAAGATCGTCGCTTGTGGATCATTCTCCCATAGGCGGAACGCGCATACGTCCCAACCTCGGAGATCGACGATGCGATGCTGAGAAGTCGAGGAATTGATGCCGCGTCCCGGTGTACGGGCGGGAAGGGATTGACACCCTTCCGTCGCACCATATCCGGAGTTGAGTTGAGACGCGGCGGCGCATGTTCGTCTGAGAACGCCGGAAGACCGCGCGGCCTTGACAGAACGCGCCGTGGCGATGTTTCTCGCCTAACGACGTCCGCCCAACGCGGTTGGTAAATTAAACGGGCGATACGGTGCGCCCCGAGGGAAATGCTGGGGCGGGAACGACAAAATAACGTTCGACGTCCGGTGGCGCTGACCGAGCTGTTCGGAGAAGAATGTTACCTCCGGTCGCGCGGCGAATTGGCGTCACACCGGCGGCACGACCGAGCTGGACTGGTCACGTAATGAACGACCGCGAAAGTTCATTCCGGTGCAGGCGATCCGCCGCCGAGGCACCGCGCTCTTATAGTACCCACCGGATCTCGTCGAGTTGGCGGACGGTCCTGGCGGTCGCCTTTCGGCTGAGGCGGCGTACGACCGAGCTGTATATCTGACGGCGTCACCTCCGGTACGACCGACGAGCTGAATATTGCGGCGTCACCTCCGGTGGTACGACCGAGCTGTGAATGCGATCTCGGGCGTCACCCGACCTCCGGTGGTACGACCGAGCTGAAAATCCGGCGTCACCTCGGGGCGGTGGTACGACTGAGCTGAATATCCGGGCGTCACCTCCGGTGGTACGACCGAGTTGAATATTCGGGGCCCTCCGGAGGTACGACGGGCGAGCTGCTGAATATCCCGGGCGTCACCTCCGGAGGTACGACCGAGCTGAATATCTCGGGCGTCACCTCCGGTGGTACGACCGAGCTGTATATCCGGCGTCACGACCGAGCTGAAAATTCGGAGGTCGACCGAGCTGAAAATCTCGGGCGTCACCTCCGGTGGTACGACCGACGAGCTGAATATCTCGGGCGTCACCTCCGGTGGTACGTACGACTGAGCTGAATATCTCGGGCGTCACCTCCGGTGGTACGACTGAGCTGAATATTCGGGCGTCACCTCCGGTGGTACGACCGAGTTGAATATTCGGGCGTCACCTCCGGTGGTACGACCGAGCTGAATATCGGTGGGCGTCACTCCGGTGGTACGACCGAGCTGAATATTCGGGCGTCACCTCCGGTGGTACGACCGAGCTGAATATCTCGGGCGTCACCTCCGGTGGTACGACCGAGCTGAATATCCGGGCGTCACCTCCGGTGGTACGACCGAGCTGAAAATCTGGCGTCACCTCCGGTGGTACGACCGAGCTGAAAAATTCGGGCGTCCTCCGGTGGTACGACCGAGCTGAAAATTCGGGCGTCACCTCCGGTACGACCGAGCTGAATATTCGGCGCCACCTCCGGTGGACGACCGGGCTGGCCCGGGCGTCACCTCCGGAGGACGACCGAGCTGAATAATCGGCGTCACCTCCGGTGCGTGTGATTTGGCTAATTTCCGGAGGTCGACCGGGCGTCACCTCCGGTGGTACGACCGATGAAAATCTTCGGGCGTCACTCCGGTGGTGCGACCGAGCTGAAAAGCCGCGGCCTGACCGGAGGAACCGATCACCGAGGCGAGTGAAAATTGGCGCTCGCGTCACCGAGCCTCCGAGGCTGTACCTCCGGGCGTCGCCGGTGGCAGATATTTGAGTCAGGACGCCTCCGGTACGTGAGACGAGCGAAATTCGGGCGTCGCCTCCGGCGGTGAGGTTAACTCCTGAGTGAAAACGCGGCGCGTTGCGGTGGGACCGACTCTGAAAGAGCGCAAGCCCTGCGGCCGCAGACCGGTTTAACCGGGCGTCAGGCGTCCCGACTTGGCGTCCCGGCGGAACGACCGAGCGAATATCCGGCGACCGGTGGAACAGCGTCACCTCCGGTGGCCGGACGGTGTTAAGATTTGGCGTCAGACGGCGGCGTTACCCGACGCCGGAAAATCCGGCGGTGCCTCCGGTGGAACGCGGCGTCAGGCTGGGGCGTCGCTACCCGGCGGTACGACTGAGTGGACACGTTGCCGACGAGGTACGATCGACGGTGTTAAAATCACGGCGCAACAGCCGTCCGCCCGCGGAGCTGGGCTTCCGGGCGTCACGGCGGGGTCCGAAGGCTTTCGCCGCCGGCGGTCGCCCGAGTTCGGACGCGGCGGTGTCATCTCCGGTCGACGCTCCACCGAGGTGACGCCCGAGATTTTCAGCTCGGTCGTACCACCGGAGGTGACGCCCGAGATTTTCAGCTCGGTCGCACCACCGGAGGTGACGTCGGACGACCGAGGTGACGCCGTGACCACCCGAGGTGACGCCCGGTCGCACCACCGGAGGTGACGCCCGAGATATTCAACTTGGTCGTACCTCGGAGGTGACGTCGAGTACCACCGGAGGTGACGCCCGAGATATTCAGCTCGGTCGTACCACCGGAGGTGACGCCCGAGATATTCAGCTCGGTCGTACCACCGGAGGTGACGCCCGATATTTCAGCTCGGTCGTACCACCGGAGGTGACGCCGAGATATTCAGCTCGGTCGTACCACCGGAGGTGACGCCCGAGATATTACAGCTCGGTCGCACCACCGGAGGTGACGCCCGAGATTTTCAGCTCGGTCGTACGCCACCGGAGGTGACGCCTGAGATATTCAGCTCGGTCGTACCACCGGAGGTGACGCCCGAGATTTTCAGCTCGGTCGTACCACCGGAGGTGACGCCCGAGATTTCGTACCGAGGCTCGGTCGTACTCACCGGAGGTGACGCCGAGATTTTTTTCAGCTCGGTCGTACCACCGGAGGTGACGCCCGAGATTTTCAGCTCGGTCGTACCACCGGAGGTGACGCCTGAGATTTTCAGCGGTCGTACCACCGGAGGTGACGCCTGAGATTTTCAGCTCGGTCGTACCACCGGAGGTGACGCCCGAGATATTCAGCTCGGTCGTTCCGCCGGAGGTGACGCCCGCCGAACTTGGCGATACGCCTGACGCCCGAAGCAACACGCCGCGCGGCGGACTTGACTGTTGCCGCCGGAGAGGTGACGCCTGCGTTCGCGTCCGCGCCGGCGGCACCGGAGGCAACACGCCGCGTCCTGACCAGAGGCGTTCTGACGGTCTGCTTCCGGACGCGACGGTATCAGTACTTCCTGAGTCGGGACGCGGCGTATTTCGCCGCCGCCGGTCAGGACGCCCGAGTCAGGACGCGGCGTGTTGCTTCGCGCCGTCGACGTTGACGTCCGCGATTTTCGGTCGGTCGTACCGCCGGAGGTGACGCCCGCGACCCAACGATCGTCGCACCGCCGGAGGTGACGCCTGCGATATTCGTCGGTCGCCACCGGAGGTGACGCCCGAGATATTCAGCCGGTCGCAGGTGACCGGAGGTGACGCCCGAGTGAGCTCGGTCGTACACCCGGAGGTGACGCCTGAGATAGCATCTCGGTCGTACCACCGGAGGTGACGCCCGAGATATACAGCTAAGACCGAGGTCGTACTCACCGGAGGTGACGCCCGAGATATTCAGCCGGTCGCACCTCCGGAGGTGACGCCCGAGATGTCAGCTCCGGTCGTACGACCGAGGTGACGCCCGGGCGTCACCTCCGGGTGGTACCGAGGTGCACACCGAGGTGGGCGCAGCTCGGCCACCTCCGGTGGTGACGCCTGAGACGCGGGCGTCATTCCCGGCCGCACCACCGACGACGCTCGAGATTTTGACTCGGCCGGTGGTACGGAGGTGACGCCGGCGAGATTTTCAGCCTGGTCGCACCTCCGGAGGTGACGAGAGGCTCCGGTCGTAACGGGCGCCGGAGACCTGGCGGTACGACGGTCGCACCGGGAGGACGACGCCTGAGCTCGGTCGACACCGAGGACGCCTGAGATGAATATTCGGGTCACCTCCGGTGGTGACGCCCGAGAATTCGGGCGCACCGGTGGGTACGCCGAGTCGTCACCTCCGGAGGTGACGACCGAGCTGAAAAGCTCGGTCGTACCGGAGGTGACGCGGTTAAAATTCGGGCGTCAAATTCGCGTACGACGATCGTTGGGTCGCGGGCGTCAGCCCGGCGTTTACGACCGAGCGAAAGATCGCGGACGTCAACGTCGACGGCGCGAAGCAACACGCCGCGTCCTGACCGGAGGCGTCCTGACCGCCGGCGGCGAGAAAGCAACACGCCGCGGGCGGACTTGGCTGTTGCGATGAGAAAGCAACACTCCGCGAGCGGACTTGGCTGTTGCGACGAAAGCAACACGCCGCGTGCGGACTTAACTGTTGCGGCGAGAAAAGCAACACGCCGCGTCCTGACCAGAGTCGTCCTGACCGCGAGCGGTGGCAGCGACGCGCCGCAACCTGACGCACGTGACTCTTCGCTCGGACGCACCGCCGGATGTGACGCCTGCGATTATTCGCTCGGTCGTACCGCCGGAGGTGACGACCGACGCACCACCGGAGGTGACGCCTGAGATATTCAGCCCGGTTACCGGAGGTGACGCCTGAGATATTCAGTTCGGTCGCACCACCGGAGGTGACGCCTGAGATATACAGCTCGGTCGTACTACCGGAGGTGACGCCTGAGATATTCAGCTCGGTCGCACTACCGGAGGTGACGCCCGAGATATTCAGCTCGGTCGTACTACCGGAGGTGACGCCCGAGATATTCAGCTCGGTCGCACCACCGGAGGTGACGCCCGAGATATTCAGCTCGGTCGTACCACCGGAGGTGACGCCCGAGATTTTCAGCTCGGTCGTACCACCGGAGGTGACGCCCGAGATATTCAGCTCGGTCGTACCACCGGAGGTGACGCCCGGAGGTGACGCCGGAGACGCCTGAGAGATCGGTCGTCACCACCGGAGGTGACGCCCGAGATATCAGCTCGGTCGTACCACCGGAGGTGACGCCTGAGATATCGTACTACCAGCCTGAGATATTCAGCTCGGTCGTACGCCGGAGGTCGGTCGTACCACCGGAGGTGACGCCCACCGGACCGGAGGTGACGCCCGAGATATTCAGCTCGGTCGTACCACCGGAGGTGACGCCCGAGATATTCAGCTCGGTCGTACCACCGGAGGTGACGCCCGAGATTTTCAGCTCGGTCGTACCACCGGAGGTGACGCCCGAGATACAGCTCGGCTCGTACCACCGGAGGTGACGCCTGACCAGCTCGGTCGTACCACCGGAGGTGACGCCGAGATTTTCAGCTCGGTCGTACCACCGGAGGTGACGCCCGAGATATTCAGCTCGGTCGTACCACCGGAGGTGACGCCCGAGATATTCAGCTCGGTCGTACCACCGGAGGGAGATATTTACAGCTCGGTCGTACCACCCGGTCGTACCACCGGAGGTGACGCCCGAGATTTACAGCTCGGTCGTACCGGACCGGAGGTGACGCCGAGAGATATACCAGCTCGGTCGTACTACCGGAGGTGACGCCCGAGATTTTCAGCCGGTCGTACCACCGGAGGTGACGCCTGAGAGATATACAGCTCGGTCGTACCACCGGAGGTGACGCCCGATTTTCAGCTCGGTCGTACCACCGGAGGTGACGCCCGAGATATTTCAGCTCGGTCGTACCACCGGAGGTGACGCCCGAGATATTACAGCTCGGTCGTACCACCGGAGGTGACGCCCGAGATATTCAGCTCGGTCGTACCACCGGAGGTGACGCCCGAGATATTCAGCTCGGTCGCACCACCGGAGGTGACGCCCGAGATATTCAGCTCGGTCGTACCACCGGAGGTGACGCCCGAGATATTCAGCTCGGTCGCACCACCGGAGGTGACGCCCGAGATATACAGCCGGGTCGTGACGCCCGAGATACCACCGGAGGTGACGCCCGAGATATTCAGCTCGGTCGTACCACCGGAGGTGACGCCCGAGATATACAGCTCGGTCGCACTACCGGAGGTGACGCCCGAGATATTCAGCTCGGTCGCACCACCGGGAGGTGACGCCCGAGATATTCAGCTCGGTCGTACCTCCGGAGGTGACGCCCGAGATATACAGCTCGGTCGTACTACCGGAGGTGACGCCTGAGATATTCAGCTCGGTCGCACACCGGAGGTGACGCCCGCAATTTTCGCTTGAAGGATTTTTGGTGGGGGCGTCTCTCGTCGTCCTGACGCCCAAAACTCATTTATTCGTACGTTAATCGCTTTATGTTTTGTCGTCGCTACCTGCGGCAAAGTCCTGATGGTCTCGAAATTTCGCCGCCTCAGCCCATAAGCGACCGTGCGTAGGACCGTCCGTCGCCGACCGCTCGTCCGTCCGGTTGGGTACTATAAGAGGCGCGGTGCGCTCGGCGAGCCGAGCGTCGCACGAACGTTACCTACCCGTCCGTGCGACGAGTACGAACTTTCGAGACTGTCTCGGAACGCACGTTACGTGATATATGTTATACATATATGGTGAGATTTGTGTCGCGGAGAGACGCGACTACGCGTCGTCTCGCGGCACGTTTGTAACGTGCTTCTACCTGAATGAATCCGGTCGTTCGTCTCGAACGATCCGAACGTTATTTTGTCGTTCGCCGACGCTTTAGGCTTGTCCAACAGCCGGCGCACCGTATCAACAATTTTAATTTTACCAACACAGCATTGCCACGAGTCGGCGAAAGACCGAATGGCTCATACGTGGCGCGCACATAGTTGTTGGCCGCGCGGTCTTCCGTCGTTCTCAGACGAACGCGGATGCGCCGTCGCGCTTACGGAACATCAACTCCACGGATATGAGTGCGACGCGGGTGTGAACCCTTCCCGCTTACTTGTACACCGTAGCGAAATTTCGCTAAAACTTGATTCCTCGACGTCTCAGCATCGCATCGTCGATCTAGCGTCAGGGGTTGGCTGGCGCGTATATAACGTTTCCGCTAATATGGGAGAATGAGAATAAAACGATCTTTTAAATATATTAGAAAGGACACTTTAACACGGTGTCGTCGACCGGCTTTGCAAGTCCGGCGGCAATAAAGACACGGGCTTTCGGAGAGAGTCACCCGTCAAAGAGCTTGCCCGCTCGTCTCGACGACGGGGCGCGTGTCGCTTCGACCGAACGCAACGAAGCTCCCTGGTTGATCCCTGCCAGTAGTCATATGCTTGTCTCAAAGATTAAGCCATGCATGTCTCAGTGCATGCCGAATTAAGGTGAAACCGCGAATGGCTCATTAAATCAGTTATGGTTCATTAGATTGTACCCACATTTACTTGGATAACTGTGGTAATTTCTAAGAGCTAATACATGCAAAACAGAGTCCCGACCATTGATGGAAGGGACGCTTTATTAGATCGCAAACCACCGGTGGCGGATTTCCCCCGTGCGTCCACCGTTTATTTTGGTGACTCTGAATAACTTTGTGCTGATCGTACGGTCTTAGCACCGGCGACGCATCTTTCAAATGTCTGCCTTATCAACTGTCGATGGTTCTGCGCCTACCCATGGTTGTAACGGGGTAACGGGGAATCAGGGTTCGATTCCGGAGAGGAGAGCCCTGAGAAACGGCTACCACACATCCGAAGGCAGGCGCAAATTACCCCTCCCGGCACGGGGAGGTGACGAAAAATAACGATGGCCGGACCTCAATCCGGAGGCCCCGTAATCGGAATGAGTACACTTTAAATCTTTTAACGAGGATCCATTGGAGGCAAGTTCAAGCGCCAGCAGCCGCGGTAATTCCAAGCCCACAGCGTATTAAAGCTGTTGCATAAAAAAGCCCGTAGTTGAATCTGTGTCGCACACCGTCGGTTCACCGCTCATGGTGTTTAACTGGCGTGGGATGTGGGACGTCCTACCGGTGGGGCCAGTCCAGAGGGGCGGGCCCAACCAATATCCCGTCGCGGTGCTCTTTTTACTGAGTGCGAGAGTCGGGCCGTAAGTACGTTTACTTTGAACAAATTAGAGTGCTTTTAAAGGCAGGCTATCCTCGCCTGAATACTGCGTGCATGGAATAATGGAATAGGACCTCGGTTCTATTTTGTTGGTTTTCGAACCCCGAGGTAATGATTAATAGAGACAGATGGGGGCATTCGTATTGCGACGTTAGAGGTGAAATTTTGACGTCGCAAGACGGACAGAAGCGAAAGCATTTTGCCAAAAAAAATGTTTTCTTAATCAAGAAAACGGTTAGAGGTCTGAAGGCGATCAGATACCGCCCTAGTTCTAAATCCATAAACGATGCCAGCTAGCGATCCGCCGAAGTTCCTCCGATGACTCGGCGGGCAGCCTCCGGGGAAACCAAAGCTTTGGGTTCCGGGGAAGTATGGTTGCAAAGCTGAAACTTAAAGGAATTGACGGAAGGCACCAATAAGGGAGCCTGCGGCTTAATTTGACTCAACACGGGAAACCTCACCAGGCCCAGACACGGGAAGGGGATTGACAGATTGATAGCTCTTTCTTGATTCCGGTGGGTGGTGGTGCATGGCCGTTCTTAGTTGGTGGAGCGATTTGTCTGGTTAATTCCGATAACGAACGAGACTCTAGCCTGCTAAATAGGCGTACCTTATGGTATCTCGAAGGCCCCCAGGCCTCAGCCGGCGGGTTTTACCACCAACTTACAAACAAATCTTCTTGAGAGGACAGGCGGCTTCTAACGAGATTGAGCAATAACAGGTCTGTGATGCCCTTAGATGTTCTGGGCCGCACGCGCGCCACTGAAGGAATCAGCATTGTGTTCCCTGGCCGAAAGGCCCGGGTAAATCTGCTGAACTCCTTCGTGCTAAGTTGGGGCTTGCAATTGTTCCCCATGAACGAGGAATTCTGTGCAAGCGAGTCATAAGCTCGCGTTGATTACGTCCCCTGCCCTTTGTACACACCGCCCGCGTTACTACCGATTGATTTTAGTGAGGTTCGGATTGCGGCAATGCGTCTGCATTGCCGATGTTGCCGGGAAGATGACCCCAAACTGATCATTTAGAGGAAGTAAAAGTCGTAACAAGGTTTCGCAGGTGAACTTCCGGAAGGATCATTAACGTTCCGGGAGGTCCTGCCTGCGTGTCCGTTCTCGTGGCGCAGCAGCCGGCCGGCGACCGAAAGAAACCAACACACCATTATCTCATTGTTCACACGTTGTCGAGAGACGAATGTGAACGTGGCAAAAAATGGAATTGACGGCGTAGAGGAGGCGCATATCTCCGAGCGTCGCGCCCCCTCCGTGCGCCGAGGCTGGTGCCGCGCGTCGTTAACGTTCCAGTCGCGACGCTCACCGAGCACGTGCGGGGGAACGGCAGCGCGCGCAGCGCTTCTTGCGCGCACACGGATTGACGCGGCGAGATCCTTTATCGTCGACCACGCACCGGGTGGGACGGGGAAGAGAAGAGGTGCAAGAACAGCAGCGACACCCGGGGCCGCCCGCCCGATCGATCACGCCACGATCCCCGACCGCCGTCAACAAGGCGCGTCAGGGTCGCGTCTGGGACTGTGTGTGACCCGGCGGGGCCGAGGTGTGTTGTGAACGTGAACCCCTTCCTCTCTCTCCCCACCGTCGGGCGCGAGCAAGGAGCGAGGCGCCACCCATCCCCTGAGCGTGTCCGATCGACGGCCGTCCGGCCTCGACTTCGCTGCCGGGGGTGTTGTAGGCGCGTGCCGGTGGTAATTCCATGCGCGCACCCGTGCGCTGAAGGGCCGTTGGGGACACCCGTCCATCGCGCCCGATGGTTTTTCAAAGACATTCCGCCCGGCTCTCGCGGGAGGAGACGCCCCAAGACGATTGAACGCTCCAAGGTCTAACTGTGCCGTAGCCCCCTGCAGGGGGCGGCGGTCCGCCGCGTGCTCGGACGCGGCCAGGCTGACGAAGGCCCCAAAGAGGATTGCTGTGCAAAGCAGTGAGGAGGCAAAACGAGGCGTAACCGTTTGTGTCTCGCGAACGCCAGCGGAGAAAACTGAACGATTACCCCGAACGGTGGATCACTTGGCTCGTGGGTCGATGAAGAACGCAGCTAATTGCGCGTCAACTTGTGAACTGCAGGACACATGAACATCGACATTTTGAACGCACATTGCGGTCCACGGATACAATTCCCGACCACGCCTGGCTGAGGGTCGTTTTATTACAAAGATACACTGCTTGGTGCCCACGCGCGCGTCCCCGGACGCCGCGTACCCGGGTGTATATGAGCGATCGTTGAACGTTTCGCCCCCGAGCTGTGCGACGACCTGACTTGTTGTTGCGGTCCGTCTTCTCCCTGGGCGTCGTTCGAAATCAAACCCACACACACCGTGGAGGGACGACCGAAGAGAAGCGCGTTCGCGTTGTCTTTACGACGACGAGATACGCGCGACGAGGTGTCGCGTGCTGCCGCCCGGTGACATCAGCTATGGATGGATGAGAGATTGATGGCGCAAATGAAAGGGAAAAGGATTATTGCGAGAGCGCTGACTTTTGTGAGACTTTTCCGAAAACGAAAGTTTGGCGGGAAAACGTCTCTGTCGCGCCGTCCGCGCCGCCATGCGCGCGTAAAAAGTGGATCTCCGCGCAGAGATCCAGCCGTCTCTTTTTCGTCGTCCCTCTCCTCCCGTGTCACTGTTGCAGCGCGCGCCCGCGAACTGTCGCGGCAGGAGAGGGTGCCAGCCGAAGAGGGAGTAGTCCAGCACCGTCGCGTCGACGAGTGCGGCTCCTTTTTTCACGGAGATTTGTGGCCATCGCTCCCTCCTGGGCGTATCGCGCGAGCCGACCGTGTCCCAGAGTCCACGAAGCCTGTTCGCGCGAGCGAAGAAAAGCGGCGGCGGTTGCCACCGCGGCATGGGACCGGCGCGCGTCGTCGTACTCCTGCGTCGAGTCGTCTTCGAGGCACTCCGCCTTGGTTGATCGGGTAAACGTCGAGGAACGCCAAAAACACACATTTCTGTGTGTGGCGTTCCTCCATCCTCCACTCGGCCTTTCATCGTCGGGAGGATCATCGGCTGACGATCGGACGCCGACGATCGACGGACTTTGCAGCGCGCGCTCTCTCCATTCGAGGAGCCAGAGCCGCCGAAACCCGTCCGTCGCGTCCGCGTCTTCGTGCGCGTGCGCGAGGCGAGATACGCTTGTGTGTAAAGAATAATGGTGGCGACCTCAGAGCAGGCGAGGATTACCCGCTGAATTTAAGCATGGCCGGCGGAGGAAAAGAAACTAACCAGGATTTCCTCAGTAGCGGCGAGCGAACAGGAAAGAGCCCAGCGCGAATCCCGCGGTTCCGCCGCAGGAAATGTGGTGTTTGGGAGGGTCCGCTTATCCCGAGGCGTCGCGTCGCGTCCAAGTCCATCTTGAATGGGGGCCAGATACCCTTACTCCGCAGGGGTGCCAGGCCCCCAGGGAAACGACCAAGTGCGCGTCTCGGAGGATCCCTCCTTAGAGTCGGGTTGCTTGAGAGTGCAGCTCGGTGGGGACCAAACTCCATCTAAGGCTAAATACGACCACGAGACCGATAGCGAACAAGTACCGTGAGGGAAAAGTTGAAAAGAACTTTGAAGAGAGAGTTCAAGAGTACGTGAAAACCGTTCAGGGGTAAACCTAAGAAACCCAAAGATCGAACGGGGAGATTCATCATCCAGCGACGCTGGCTTCGCGTCGGTGGGCGATGTCCCGCGCGGGCCTCGCGGCTCGCCGCGCGGACACGCCGCCGTGCGTCGATGACCGGCCGTCGTCGTCGCAAAATTTCTCCCCTAGTAGAACGTCGCGACCCGCTGGGTGTCGGTCTACGGCCCGTGCGGTGACTGGCGCGTCGTCGGTAAACGGCACGCGTCAAAACCCTGGTCGCCCGGCTGGCTGCCCGGCGGCACGCAGGTATCAGGCCGCAGCGTTGCTCTCTCGAGGGCACCGCGTTATGCGTCGAGGCTGCAAGCGCGCGCGCCACATTGGTAACACGGAGGCCCATTTTGACCAGTGCCGTCACCGGTCCTGGCCCGCTGTTGGTCGCACGGTTAACCCTTCGATAGGCCTACTGAATGTCCCTGTGTCTCGTCCTCCCGGGCGGCGGGGATCGATCTGGTCGGCGACGCTACTGCTTTGGGTAATTCTTAGGACCCGTCTGAAACACGGACCAAGGAGTTCAGGCCATGTATGAGCCATTGGGATCAAAGGAGCACGAAGTAATGAAAGGGAAGGTCGGCCCTGGCTGTCGACCGAGGGAGATGAGCTGCCGTTTGTATGCCTCCGCTGCACCCCTGGGCGTCTTGCCTTAACAGATGAGGCGCACCCAGAGTGCAAGCCACTGGGACCCGAAAGATGGTGAACTATGCCTGGTCAGGGACGGGGAAGCCAGGGGAAACCCTGATGGAGGTCCCCAGCGATTCTGACGTGCAAATCGATCGTCGGAACTGGGTATAGGGCGAAAGACTAATCGAACCATCTAGTAGCTGTCCCTCCGAAGTTTCAGGATAGCTGGGGCCCGGACGTTCCTGCAGCCGGAACGCGCGAGTCTCCATCTGGTAAAGCGAATGATTAGAGGCCTGGGGCCGAAACGACCTCAACCTATTCTCAAACTTAAATGGTGAGATTCTGCTTTCTTGAATTATGAAGCCAATGAGCATCTCGGACCAGAGTGCCAAGTGGGCCATTTTGGTAAGCAGAACTGGCGCTGTGGGATGAACCAAACGCAGAGTTAAGGCGCCCAAGGCCTCATGGGACACCATGAGCGTTGGTTGCTAAGACAGCAGACGGTGGCATGAAGTCGGCTAAGAGTGTGTAAACAACCACCTGCCGAAGCAACCAGCCTGAAAATGGATGGCGCTGAAGCGTCGAGTCACGTCAGCGGCAAGTGGGGCGGCAAGTGCTTGCGCGCGCTCGCGTGTTTGCGTGGCGCGCGCGCGGCGCACCGCCAAAGCCCTGACGGTAGGAGGGTCGCGGCGGTGCGCGCAGAAGTATGTCCTGGGCGCAGCCTGCCTGGAGCACCGTCGGTGCGATCTGGTGGTAAGTAGCCAAATACTCCAGCGAGGCCCTGGAGGACTGACGGCGTGGAAGGGTTTCGTGTGGAACAGCCGTTGCACAGTCAGTCGATCCGCCCTAGGAGAAATCTATCGTGACGGCGTACATGATACTCAGTGTCGATATACACACACCCAATAACGGAAAAAAAGACGACAGCTTAACGTTGTTTGTATCGTCGTAACGTTTTGTGATGATGATGATGACTGACACACACCCGTCGGGCGAAGGGAATCCGGTTCTATTCGGAACCCGGCAGCGGAACCCATACAATTCGGGCCCCTGTAAGAGCGTGTTCGTCAGGGTAACCCAAAATGACCTGGAGACGCCGTCAGGAGAATCCGGAAGAGTTTTCTTTCTGTATAAGCGTTCGAGTTCCCTGGAAACCTCTAGCAGGGAGATGGGTTTTGGAACGCGAGCTTGACAGTTGCGGCGGTGTCCGGATCTTCCCCTCGGAAAAATCAGGAGAGGGCCACGTGGAGGTGTCCGCGCCGGTTCGTACCCATGTCAGCAGGTCTCAAGGTAAAGAGCCTCCCCAGTCTATGAGCTAATGTAAGGGGAAGTCGGCAAATTGGATAACTGGAGATAAGTTGGCTCTGAGGAGCGGGCGGGCTTGGTCGGGAAGCGGGTCAGCTGGCGTGCCGGGCGCATGACTCCGGCGTTCTCGCGCCGCAGTCCGGGATCGGAGCCGGTCCGTGCTCTTTGGCCTCCCCGGAGATCTTGCTGCGAGGCTTCCGTGGCGGCGCGAGCCGTCGTGGTCGTCCTCTTCACGCCGCCATTCAACGCCAGCTCAGCTCAAGACTAGGGAATCGACTGTCCAATAAAAAAACATTAGAGTGGCCTCGCGGGTGTGGCCGCAATGTGATTTCTGCCCAGTGCTCTGAATAACAACGAAGAAATTCAACCTTTTGAGTAAACGGCGGGATTAACTATGACTCTCTTAGGTAGCCAAATGCCTCGTCATCCACCAGGACGCGCATGAATGGATTAACGAGACTCCCACTGTCCCTATCTAATACTAGCGAAACCACTGCCAAGGGAAACGGGCTTTGGAAAATTAGCGGGGAAAGAAGACCCACACACCCCAACTGGCACCAAGAGACACAGAGGTAGCATAAGTGATGGCAACATCGCCAGAAATACCACTACTTTCTGTTTCATTTCACTGGTTTACCGGAGGCTTCGATGCCCCGGCGGTCACGGTGTTCAGACAAGCGTGTCAGGTGGCGCGAGGCCTCGGCCGATCGCCGTTAAACGTGATCGGTTGAGGTTACGCCAGGCGGGGGTTTGACTGGGGCGACATCGTCAAAGAATAAACGCGCGAATCCTAAGGCCAGCCCAGCGGGGACAGAACTTCGCAGAGCAAAGAGCAAAAGCTGGCTTGATCTCTGATGAGTACGCCAGAGACTGCGAAAGCACGGCCTATCGATCCTTTTGGCTTGAAGAGTTTTCAGCAGAGGTGTCAGGTGCTACCAGGGATAACTGGCTTGTGGCGGCCAAGCGTTCACTGCTGACGTCGCTTTTTGATCCTTCGATGTCGGCTCTTCCTATCATTGCCGGTATCGCCGTCGGATTGAACACCCGCCAGCAGGGAACGCGTGAGCTGGGTTTAGACCGTGTGAGACGGGTTAGTTTTTACCCTACTGATGACCGAAATACTGCGATAGTAATCTGCTCAGTACGAGAAAACCTGAGCCCGCTGGTTCGCACTCGGTCGAGAGCCTGCGGCCGGTGGTGCGCAGCTACCATCCGGATTATGCCTGGCGAACGCCTCCTAAGGCCGTATCCTCTCTGGTCGAGGTAGTACCGATAATCTCAGGAGTCTATTGAGTCGAAAGGCTCAAAACAATGTGACATTGACGGCAGCGGTCCGCACGGACCGTCGTCGCATCCAACCTGGTTTTGCCGCGCGGCGCCATCGCCCGTGGTCGGATCTCACCGTCTCACGGCAATTGGCGCGAATCGATGAGTTTCCCAGCGGTTGTTCGATGTCGAGACCGGGAATCGCCTGTAGCTGATTTGTGGGTACCTGCTGGCGGGTGTTACTCGTGGTAGTTACCACGCTGCGATCTGAATCAGCCTCGCCTGGGGATTCGTCTTGTCAATGAACGGGACCCCACGCAAGCCTAAACGGGAAGAAGTCAGGAATGCCGCGCACCAAACTTGCTCGTTGGCGAGAAAGAATAATGCCGCGCGCAAACTTGGCTGTTGCGGCGAGAAGCAACACGCCGCGAGCGAACAGTCCGTTGCTTCGACGCGGCGAAAAGCAACACGCCGCGAGACTTGGGCTTCGGGAGCCATGGCGAAAAAGCAACACGCCGCGCGGACTTATCGTTGCATCGAGCCCCCGGCGAGAAAACAAACACGATCCCGGCGGCGAAAGCAACACGCCGCGATCCTGACTCGGGCGTCCTGACCGCCGGCGAGAAAGCAACACGCCGCGGACTTTGGCTGTTGCCGAAAGCAAACACCCGCCTGACTCGGGCGTCCTGACCGCCGGCGGCGAGAAAGCGACACGCCGCGCGCGGACTTGCTCGTTGCGTCGAGGCCCCGCGCGAAAGCAACACGCCGAAAACGGACTTGGCTGTTGCGACGAGAAAGCAACACGCCGCGTCCTGACGGAGGCGTCCTGACGGCGGCGAAAACGACACGCCGCGCGCGGACTTATCGTTGCGTCGAAAGCGAAAGCAACACGCCGCGAGCGGACTTGGCTGTTGCGACGAAGCAAACGCCGCGTCCTGACCCGGGCGATCCTGACCGCCGGCGGCGGAGCGACGTCCTGACCGCCGCGCGGCGAGACGCTCGTTGCGTCCTGCCCGGCGAGAAAGCAACTTACGCCGCGAACGGACTTGGCTGCGACGAAAACAACACGCCGCGTCCCTGACTCGGGCGGCTGTCCTGACCGCCAGCGGAAAGAAAACGAACGCCGCGCGCGGACTTGATCGGGCGTCTGGGCCGGCGAGAAAACAACGCCGCGAGCGGACTTGGCTGTTGCGACGAAAGCAACGCCCGCCGGCGGCGAAAGCAACACGCCGCGTCGTGACTCAGGAGTCGTTGAGCCGTCCGCGCCGGACTTTATCGTTGCGTCGAGCCCCGGCGAAACAACGCCGCCACGCAGCGGACTTGGCTGTTGCGACGAGAAAACAACACGCCGCGTCCTGACTCGGGGGCGTCCTGACCGCCGGCGGAAAACAACACGCCCGCGCGGACTTATCGTTGCGTCTCGAAAGCAACTTCAAACGGACGCGACGAGAAAGCAAAACGCCGCGTCCTGACTCGGGCGATCGGACCGCTCGGCGGCGAGAAAGCAACACGCCGCGCGGACTTGGCTGTTGCGACGAAAGCAACACACCGCGTCTGACTCGGAGATATTCACCAGTTCGGTCGTACCACCGGACTTGGGTGACGCCGGATATTCAGCTCGGTCGCACCACCGGAGGTGACGCCAGATATTCAGCGGTCGTACCTCCGGAGGTGACGCCCGAGATATTCAGCTCGGTCGTACCCACCGGAGGTGACGCCCGAATATTCAGCTCGGTCGTACCACCGGAGGTGACGCCCGAATATTCAGCTCGGTCGTACCACCGGAGGTGACGCCAGATATTCAGCTCGGTCGTACCACCGGAGGTGACGCCCAGATATTCAGCTCGGTCGTACCACCGGAGGTGACGCCCGCTCGGATATTCAGCTCGGTCGTACCACCGGAGGTGACGCCCGGATATTCAGCTCGGTCGTACCACCGGAGGTGACGCCGAGATTTCAGCTCGGTCGTACCACCGGAGGTGACGCCAGATATTCAGCTCAGTCGTACCACCGGAGGTGACGCCCGAATATTCAGCTCGGTCGTTCCGGAGGTGACGCCAGATATTCAGCTCGGTCGTACCACCGGAGGTGACGCCCGATATTCGTACCTCGGTCGAGATTTACTCAGTCCCGGGTCGGAGGTGACGCCCGAGATATTCAGCTCAGTCGTACCACCGGAGGTGACGCCCGAATTTTCAGCTCGGTCGTACCACCGGAGGTGACGCCCGAGATTTTCAGCTCGGTCGTACCACCGGAGGTGACGCCCGAATATTCAGCTCGGTCGTACCACCGGAGGTGACGCCCGAGATATTCAGCTCGGTCGCACCACCGGAGGTGACGCCCGAGATTTTCAGCTCGGTCGTACCTCCGGAGGTGACGCCCGAGATATTCAGCTCGGTCGTACCACCGGAGGTGACGCCCAGATTTTCAGCTCGGAATATACCGGTGACGCCCGATATTCAGCTCGGTCACCACCGGAGGTGACGCCCGAGATATTCAGCTCGGTCGTACCACCGGAGGTGACGCCCGAATATTCAGCTCGGTCGTACCACCGGGGTGACACCCCGAGATATTCAGCTCGGTCGATATTCAGCCTACCGGAGGTGACGCCCGAGATATACAGCTCGGTCGTACCACCGGAGGTGACGCCCGAGATATTCAGCTCGGTCGTACCGGAGGTGACGCCCGGATATTCAGCTCGGTCGCACCACCGGAGGTGACGCCCGAGATATTCCACTCGGTCGTACCACCCGGAGGGAGCCCGAATATTGACGCCCGAGATATACAGCTCGGTCGTACTACCGGAGGTGACGCCCGAGATATTCAGCTCGGTCGTACCTCCGGAGGTGACGCCCGAGATATTCAGCTCGGTCGTACTACCGGAGGTGACGCCCGAGATATTCAGCTCGGTCGCACCACCGGAGGTGACGCCCGAATATTCAGCTCGGTCGTACCTCCGGAGGTGACGCCCGAGATATACAGCTCGGTCGTACTACCGGAGGTGACGCCCGAGATATTCAGCTCGGTCGCACCACCGGAGGTGACGCCCGCAATTTTTCGCTTGAAGAATTTTTTTTTGGTGGGGGCGTCTCGTCGTCCCGACGCCCAAAACTCATTTATTCGTACGTTAATCTGCTTTATGTTTTGTCGTCGCTACCTGCGGCAAAGTCCCGATGGTCTCGAAATTTCGCCGCCTCAGCCCATAAGCGACCGTGCGTAGGACCGTCCGTCGCCGACCGCTCGTCCCGTCCGGTTGGGTACTATAAGAGGCGCGGTGCGCTCGGCGAGCCGAGCGTCGCACGAACGTTACCTACCCGTCCGTGCGACGAGTACGAACTTTCGAGACTGTCTCGGGACGCACGTTACGTGATATATGTGCCACATATATGGTGAGATTTGGGATCGCGGAGAGACGCGACTACGCGTCAATCTCGCGGCACGTTTATGCTGTCTTCTACCCGGAATGAACTCGGTCGTTCGTTTCGAACGATCGAACGTTATTTGTCGTTCGCCAGCAACGCTTGAAGCAACAGCCGGCGCACCGTAAATCAACAATTTTAATTTACCAACAGCACAGCATTTGCCACGAGTCGGCGTCCAGCGAAAGACCGAAACGCCCATGCGTGGCGCGCACTGGTTGTTGGCCGCGCGGTCTTCCGTCTCAGACGAACGCGGATGCGCCGTGCGCCCAAACATCAACTCCACCTGCGGATATGGTGCGACGGAAGAGGTGTGAATCCCCTTCCGCTTGCTGCCTTATTTACCAGCAGCGAAAGTACAACGATTCCTCGACATTCTCAGCATCGCATCCGTCGTCTAGCGTCAGGAGGTTGAGCGGCGTATATAACGTTCCGCTAATAACCAGGAGAATGAGAACAAACGTGATCTTTTAAATATATTAGAAAGGAACACTTGCAGGGTGTCGTCGACCGGCTTTGCAAGTCGGCGGCAATAAAGACACGGGGGCGCTCGTGAGAAGAGAGTCAGTCGCACCCGCACATTCAATAACGCTTTCGTCTGGAGCGGTGGGCGTCGCTTTCGCGACCGAACGCGCAAGCTCCCTGGTTGATCCCTGCCAGTAGTCATAACGTCTCCAAAAGATTAACCATGCATGTCTCAGGAGTGCATGCCAGGTAAAGTGAAACCGCGAATGGCTCCTTCAGTTATGGTTCATTAGATTTGCTTTTTCCCACATTTACTTGGATAACTGTGGTAATTTCTAGAATATACATGCAAAACAGAGTCGACGCCAGTGATGGAGCGCTTATTAGATCCGCCAATCCCGGTGGCGGACGGTCTCCGTGCGTCCACCATTTATTTTATTGACTCTGTGAACCAACTTTGTGCTGATCTTTGATTACAGCACCGGCGACGCATCTTTCAAATGTCTGCCTTATCAACTGTGTCGTGTTGGAGTTCTGCGCTACCGCTGGTTTGTAACGGTAACGAGAATCAGGGTTTGGTTCGATTCGGAGGGAGCCTGAGAGAAACGGCTGTCAAGAGGAAGGCAGCAGGCGCGCAAATTACCACTCCGGCACGGGAGGTAGTGACGAAAAATAACGATACGGGACTCATCGAGGCCCCGTAATCGAAGAATAGTACACTGGAAATCCCTTTAACGAGGATCCATTGGAGGGCAGAATCTGGTACCAGCAGCCGCGGTAATTCAACTCCAATAGCGTATATTAAGTTGTTGCGGTTAAAAAGCTCATGGATGAATCTGTAATGCTTACACACCGGTCGGTTCACCGCTCTTGAAGTGTTTAACTGGCGTGATGATGTGGGACATCTACCGTGAAAGGAAGGGCTTAGCCCCGTGAGGGGGCAGCCTTCATGTCTCATCTTGGTGCTCTTTACTGAGTGTCGAGTCGGGCCGGTGCATTACTTTGAACAATTAGGTAGCAAAGCAGGCTATCTCTGCCTGAATACGGTGCATGGAATAATGGAGCCAGGACTCAGTTTGGCGGTGGTTTCGGAACAGAACCCCGGGTGATTAATAAAGGGACAGATGGGGGCATTCGTATTTGCGACGTTAGAGGTTTGAAATTCTTGGATCATCGCAGGCAGGACAGAAAAGCATTTGCCAAAAATGTTTCATTAATCAGAACAGAAAGTTAGAGGTTCGAAAGGCGATCAGATACCGCCTGAACACAACAAACGTGCCAACTAGCGATCCGCCGGTTCGATGACTCGGCGGGCGCTTGAGAAATAAAGCTTTTGGGTTTCCGGTATGAAATTTACCAAAGCTGAAACTTAAAGGGAGAACGACGGAAGGGCACCACAAAATTGGAGCCACACGGCTTAATTGACTCAACACGGGAAGCCTCCGCAGGCCCAGAACACCGGAAAGTTGACAGATTGATAGCTCTTTCTTGATTCGGTGGTGGAGTGCAGTTGCATGGCCGTTCTTGGATTAACGATTTGTCTGGTTAATTTCGATAACGAACTTGAGACTCCTGGCCTGTAAAATAGGCGTACCTTATGTAGTCTCGAGGCCCCGGCCTCGACAGCGGAGTTTTGCTACTGCAACGTGCAAAACAAGTCTTTGCTTGAGACGGGCGGCTTCTGGCCGCACAGAGATTGAAACAATAACAAGGTCTGTGATGCCCTTAGATGTTTGTGGGCCTGCGCGCTACACTGAAGGAATCGGCGTGTGTTCTGAAGGCCCAGGTAACCCGCTGAACCTCCTTCGTGCCAGAGTTGGGGAGCTTCTGTTGTTCCCCGCGAACGAGGAATTCCCAGTAGCAGTCATAAGCTCGCGCGATCCCCTGCCCGCTTTGGCACACACCGCCGTCGCTACTACCGATTGAATGATTTAGTGAGGTCTTCGGACTGGTGCGCGGCAATGCGTCTCATTGCCGATGTTGCCAAGGTAAACTGATCATTGAAAACAAAAAGTCGTAACAAAGGTTTTCCGTGGTGAACCTGCGAGAGGATCATTAACGTTCGGAGGTCCTGCTCTGCGTGTCGTTCTCGTGGCGCGCGCGACCGGCGGCTGAAAATTCAGCAGAACCACCACGTTCGTCGAGAAGAGACAAATGTGAACGTGGCAAAAATGGAATTGACAATGCCGAAGAGAGGAGGCGCATATCTCCGACGTCTTCTCTCCGTGCGCCGAAGCGCCGCGCGTCGTTAACGCTCCAGTCGCGACGCTCACACCGAGCAGTCGCGCGAGGGAAGCACCGCGCCGCCGCGCGCTCTTCCGCTTTACAATTTCGACGCGGCAGGAGATCCGTTTATCATCGACCACGCACCGGCTGGGCCGGGGAAGAAGAGGAGGGCTGCGCGGCGACGCAGGGCCGCCCGCCCGGATCGATCACGCCGATTTGACCGTCAACAAGGCGCGTCGGTCGCGTCTGGAACTGTGTGTATTGATCCGGCGGGGCCGAGAATGTCGTGCGAACGTGAAGAAAACCTCTCCTCCTCTCCTGTCGGGTACGAGCAAAGAATACCATCCCGAGCATTATGGATCCGACAGCCGATGCGCTCCGACTTCGCCTCCCGGGGGAGATGTTGTAGGCGCAGTGCCGATGAGCTGGCTTCCTATGCGCACTCGTGCGTGCTGGAAGAGCCGCCGGGGACCACCGTCCATGCGCGATGGTTTCAAAAGGCATTCGCCAGCGGCCCGGCTCGCGGAGAGGGCAACCAGAGAACAGGTGGGCAACTCCGCGTCTAACTGTGTGCCAGCCCACCCCCGTAAAAAGGGCGACGGCGGTCCGCGTCTTTCGGACGCGCAGCCAGCGACCGATCGAAAGGGCGACTGAAAGGAGAAAGTTGCTGTGCAAAGTAGTGAGGGGTACAGGGGCGTATGTCGTTTGTCTCGCGGCTCAGCAGGAGAGAAAAACTGAACAGATACCCTGAACGGTGGATCGTCCGCCCGGCTCGTCAGATTGAATGAAGAACACGTGGTAAGCATCAACATGAACTACAGGACACATGAACATCGACAGCTTCGAACTTTATTGCGATTACGGATACAATTCCCGGACCACGCCTGGCTGAGAAGTTCGTTTATTACAAGATACCTGCTTGCATACGCGCGTCATCGGACGCCGCGTGTGCACCCAGTGTATGAACGATCGTTATTGATTCGCCCGAGCTGTCGCGGACGACCGACTTGTTTGCAACCAGGTCATCTTCCCTGGCGTCGTTCGAAATCAAACCCACGGTGGAAGGGACTTGACGAAATAGCGTTCTCTTTACGACGACGAAGATACGCGCAACGAAATGTCACCGTAATAACCGCCACCGGTGACATCAGCTACAGGGATGGATAGAGATTGATGGCAATGAAGGGAAAAAGGTTATTGCGAGCACTTGACTTGTGGGGCTTTTCAGCAGTTTGGTGGAAACGTCTCATGCTCTCGCACCCGCCTCCCCGATGCTAACGCGATGTATTGCAAAGTGTGCAGAGATCCAGCCGTCTTTCGTTCGTCTTTCTCTCCTCCCGTGTCGCTCGGGCTACGCGCGCTTGCCTCCTGACCTAATCTCGGCGGAGAAGTGTGCCAGCGGAAGAGAAGTCAACGCAATGGCGCGTCGACAGGTACGCTCTCTCACCGGGGGTCGTGGCTGTCACCTCCTGGGCGTATCTTTGAGCGCGACCGCGCTCATCCCACGGTACACAGAAGCCACCAATTCTCTAAACGCGACGAAAGAAAAGCGGCGACGATTTGCCACCTGGCTGGGACCATTTTGCGATATTAGTGTACTCGCGTCCAGTCGCTCTCCGTCCTCGCCTCGGTTCGACAATCGAAGACGCCAAAACACACATTTATTGTTGTGCTATAATATCCACTCTCAGGGCAGCTTCTCCGTGCTGGACGATCCAAATGACGATCGGGGACGCAAACGATCGACGGACTTTGCGAAACGCCGCTCCTCTCTCTCATTCCAGGAGGGCCAGCGCCGATGACCGATCTCAAATTAATGCTTCGTGCGCGCCGCCGCGCGCGCAAGGCGAGGAAGCCGCACGTATTGTAAAGAATATGAGTGAGCGAACCTCAGAGCAGGCGAGGTGCCCATGAATTTAAACGCCATTATTAAGGCGGGAGGAAAAGAAACCAGCAGTTTCCTCCCAGGCAGCGGCGAGCGAACAGGAAAGAGCCTTTTGATCCCATGGTTCTGCCGCAGGAAATGTGAGGTGTTTGGGAAGTTCGCCGTCGCGTGCGTCCAAGTCCATCTTGAATGGACGCACCGCAGGGTTGCCAGGCGTAGCGACTTAGTGCGTCTCAGGAGGATCCTCCGCACAGTCAGGTTGCTTGAGGTGCAGCTCGGTGGGTGATAACTCCATCTAATTCAAGCCACGACCACAGAACCAAATGGCGAACCAGTACCGGCGAGGAAAGTTGAAAAAGAACTTTGAAGAGAGAGAGTTCAAAATTGCGTGAAACCGGTGGCTTAGAAAGCGAAAGAGATCGAACGGGGAGATTCATGTCGTCAGCATGCTGGCTTCGCGTCGATGGCGATGTCACGCGAACCTGCCAAACCGCCACGCGGACGCCTGATAAATAGATGACCCGTCGTCGTCAAATTTTCTCCCCTAATGGGGTGATCGCGACCCGCTGGGTGTCGGTCTGGCCGGGTGCGGTGACTGGCGCGTCGTGGTGAAACGGCGCGTCAACCCCCAACCCGGCCGGCTGCCCAGCGGTACACGCAAGGAGTATCGAAAGACGCAGCGTTGCTCTCGAGGGCAACGCGTTATGCGTCGGAGCCGTCGCAAGCGCGCACCACGGTACACGAGAACTCAACGGTTCGTGCGCGTCTGATTACGGCCCGCTTGTTGGTCGCACGGTTAGCAACTGACAGGCCTGACGTCCCCGTGTCGTCCCTCCCCAGGGGGCGGCGGCAGGATCCCGGTGTCGGCGACGCTACGCTTTGGGCACTGCAGGACCCGTCTTGAAACACGGACAAGGTCTAACATGTACGCGAGTCATTTGGACTTCAGCCTTGACTACTGGCTGGCCAGTGGTCGGCCTGGTTGTCGACCAGGAGATGAAGCCACGTAAAGCTTTGTATGCCTTTCCACTCCCAGGGGCGTCTCAGGAATTTCTCGTGCAGATAAGGGCGCACCGAGAGCATTGGGACGAAGATGGTGGGTATATGCTGGGTGGGACAGTCAGGAAACCCCTGATGGGAGGTCCGTAGCTTGGTCTGACATTACAAATCGATCTGTCGGAATTTGTTCAGGGGCGAAAGACAATCGAACCATCTAGTAGCTGAAGTTCCCTCCGAAGAAGTTTTCCCTCAAGGATAGCTGGCCTCAGGGGCGTTCCACCTTGGAACATGGCCCGCGCACTTTTGATCTCATCTGGTAAAAACGAATGAGGCCTTGGGGCAAAAACGGCCTCAACCATTATCAAACTTTGTGGGTGAAGGATCTGCAAACTTTGTGAATTATGAGTACACGGCATCTCTCGGATCAAGAGTCACCAAGTGGGCCATTTTTGAACAACTAGAACTGGCGCTGTGGGATGAACCAAACGCGCAGGATTAAGGCGCTAACTCGACTCATGGGACACCATGAGCGTTGGAACAGCAAGACAGCAACAGGACTGATGGCCATAGGTCGGAATCCGCTAAGGAGTGTGTAACAACTCACCTGCCAGAAGCAACTAGCCTGAAAATGGATGGCGCTGAAGCGTCGAGCCTATACTCTGCCGTCGGCGGCAAGTGGGCGTAGTGCTTACGCGCGCGCTCGCGTGTTTGCGTGGCGCGCGCGGCGCACACTCTTCACGAAAACTGACGAGTAAGGAGGAATCGCGGCGGTGCGCAGAGGGTCTGGGCGCCTGCCTGTGAGCCGCCGTCGGTGCGATCTTGGTGGTAGTAACCGAAAATACTCCAGCGAAGACCCCTGGAGGACTGACGTGGAGAGAAGGGTTTCTGATGTGTGAACTTGTAGCCGTTGCACACAGGTGGTCAATCAGCCCCTGGGGAGAAATCTATGTCAATGACGGCATTTTGCGCGTGCTCAGTGTGTCGTGGGGAAATATACACACGCACCAATATGGAAGAGACGACAGCAACCGTTGGCAATATCGTCGTAACGTTTTGTGATGATGATGATGACTGACACACGCCCGTCGGGCGAAAGGGGAATCCGTTCCGGAACCCGAACCGGAACCACATGGCTATTCAGACCCTCGTAAGAGTGTTCGTCGGGGTATTAATACAAATGACCTGGAGACGCCGTCGGAGATCGGGAAGGAGTTTTCTTTTTCTGTATAACGTTCGAGTTCCCTGGAGAGCCGCACCTCTAGCAGAAGAGGGGAGATGATAGGGGTTTGAACGCGAAGAACTCCCACAGTTACGGCGGTGTCGGATCTTCCCCCTCGGACGAAAAATCAGGAGTGCGTGGAGGTGTCGCGCGCCGGGTTCGTGCCCATATCACAACAGGTCTCCAAGGTAAAAGAGCCTTACTCTAGTCGATAGACCTTGCTAATGTGTGTGTAGTGGGGAAGTCAAGCAGAGTGGATCCGTAACTTCCGGAATAGGATTAATGGCTCTGAGGCGGGGCGTGTCGAGGAGGCTTGGTCCCGGAAGCGGGTCTGGCTGACGTGCCGAGGGCCTGGGCAGGAGGCCGACGCTCGGCGTTTCTCGCACGCGCACAGTCAGGATCCAGAGAGCTCCGGTCCCCGTGCGCCCAGGCCCTCCCCGCGGATCTTCCTTGCTGCGAGGGCTTCCGTGGCGGCGCGAGCCGTCGCAGTCGTCCTCTTCAAGCCGCCATTCAACAGCAGCTCTCCAGAGCTAGCATGCTGACTGGGGAATCCGACACTCAATCTAAATTCAAAATTCTCAGAGAGGAAAGCGATTCTTGCGGTCGGCCCTCACCGCGGGTCATTTGGGCTGAAATGTGGGTTCTTAACTAGGATATCTGAGATCAGCGATGTGGAGAGTTCAAACCGGAAAGCGCAGAGGATTGAAACGAGCTTGGGAATAAACTATGGAACTCTATATTAGGGTCAGCCAGATGCCTCAGATCAAATCTGATTCAGTGGGCAGCGCATGGATCAACAGAAAGTTCCCCTTAAATTATTCTATCTGCTATATCCTCTTCAGAAGCGGGAGCATCAGGAGAAAACCACTGCTGCTATGGGACAGGATGGCCCCGGAAGGAAGGGTCAGCGGAAGAGAGAGGACCCTGTTGAGACTTCCCGGAGGAGAGCTCTGGTCTGGCATAGCAAGGGAGTTATGAGGAGGTTCAATGAGAAGCGGCGTAAGCATAAGTGGAGGGATGGCCGAGCATCATGGAGTTGAATATCCACTCATCGGTTTGGTTTTGCGTTTCTCCTCATGCAAAAAGCCCCATCAGGTTCGGATGAGGATAATGCATTTATCGCGCGTTTGGATTCTTCCCCCAGGGGACTCATTTCCGGTGTATCTTCCCGATGACGACGTTGGGTATTTTGGATATCTATCTCCGCCGGTGAGTGGGTCGGATTGATCGGATCTCAGGAATGGATGGGTCAGGAAGCCGGATCTGATCAATGGCGTAATGCAGCGGGTCGTTCGATGGGGCGTTGGCGGTCGGGATATCGAATGGATCATGGATCGATAATAATCTTTCTCCAAAAGCGCGTACTGCCAGGTGGATCAGATCAGGAAGGAACAAGACAATTGGGTGGATGGGATATGGGTCCTATTCTCAGACTAACGGGGAGTTCGACCTCTCAGGAGACTCAGGCCACAATCTGATAATCAAAAAGGAGATATCTCCTGGAGTCGATCCCTCGGAACCATAGCCTCATGGGGATCAGAAGGCTCCTCCGCAATCGGGGCTCACGCGAGAACTAAAAATAACAATCGATCGTTCATCAAAGATACTACCTCGCGGAAATTCTGAAAACTTTCCCACAATATCGATCTGCCCCTGGCTCAGAGGAGTTCCTCAGCTCATCAGGAAGAGGATCGTCAGAAAAAGAAGTTCTCCCCTAAAATGTCTCTTTCCTGACCTAACTTGTGGCAATAACAGTTCTCTTGACAATCAACCCTGATCCATCGTCATCAATCGAGTATCTTCAATCATTGCGAAGCAGAGGTGTAAAGCGTCGGATTGTTCACCCGCCAACCCAGGGGAACGTGAGCTGGGTTTAGACCGTCGTGAGACAAGGTTGGTTTTACCTACTGATGACGGTGTCATTGCGATAGCCAATCTGCTCGGTACGAGGAGGAACCGCAGGTTCAGGCGGACGACCAGTTCACGCACTCGGTCAGAGCGACCGGTGGTGCGAAGCGCTGCTTTACCATCCAATGGGATTGCCTGAACGCCTCTAAGGCCGTATCCTCTCTCTCTAGTCGAAGGTGGCAATGATATGTCTCTACCTGCAGGAGTCTCGTGAGTCGAAAGGCTCAAAACAATGTGTAATTACTAGGCGGCCGGTCCGCACGGACCAGTCGTCACTGGCTGGTTTGCCGCGCAGCCTCATCGCTTATATGGGATCTACCGCTCACGATGACACGGCGCCATGATCCGAACATGAGTTTCGCGGTTCGATCAATCGAGGATAACTCGGGAATCCGTCTGTAGCAATAGCCATGTGAACAGAAAACAGGTACCTGGCGGTGTTGTGCTCGAGCAGTTACACGCTGCGATCTGTTGAGACTCAATGACAACCCTCGGCGGCTTGGGATTTAATGTCTTGTCGGATAGACAGGACC
>CABEGB010001376.1:0-82107 GCA_901521435.1 Crematogaster levior
ATGCCTTTCTTATAACTTCGCTCCTTTCTCTGTCCCACAATATTTTCCCCGCGATTCTGCGGAGTATTCTCATTTTATTCGTTTCTAGTAGTCTTTTAGTCTGGGTTGTATCTGGTCTTGTTTCCGCTGCATATGTCATCAATGATCTTATTACGGATTTGTAGATTCTGGATTTAGTCTCGATCCCGATGTATTTGTTCTTCCATATTGTATCATTCAAACATCCTTGCTGCTTTCGTTGTCTGCTGTCTCACTTCTGCTTCCACGTCGCCGTATCCTGATATTTCTATGCCTAAATATTTAAATTTCATTTCCTGTTGTATGATTTCCTTGTCTACAACTAGTTTGCATCTTAACAGTACTTTGACTGTGGTCATGCATTTTGTTTTAGAAGCGGATATCGTCATGTTGAACATTTTGGCTATTAAATTAAACTTATATAGTAGCCTCTGGAGATCGTCCTCATTCTCTGCTGTACTGCGTCGTCTGCGTAGCATAGTATTGTGATATTGTGGTCGCCCAATTTGTATCCATTCAGATTTCGCACCTCCCCTGTTATTTCGTCCATAATGATATTGAAAAGCAGCGGGCTTAAAGAGTCTCCCTGCCTTATGCCATTTTCTACTGGGATTGGCTCTGTAAGTTCTCCATCTATTTTCGCCTGTACTTTGTTTGCGTTGTATACATTTTCTATTACTTTAATTATGTTATGAGGTATTCCCCTATTATATAGCGGATGCGTCACGTCTTTCAACTCTACACGATCAAATGCTTTTTCCAGGTCCACAAAGCACATATATGCCGGTTTGTTATATTTTATTAATTTTTCTGTTATTTGTCTTATTACAAAAACAGCGTCCGTGCAGGATCTCCTCGATCTGAAGCTCTGTTGCTCCTCCGCTAATGTTATAATGCTGTTCATTTTGTTTGTTATGATTTTTGTGAGCAATTTCAGGGTAGTATTAAGGAAGTTTATGCCTCTGTAATTTTCTGGTACTTTCTTGTTCCCTTTTTTAAACATAAGGATTGTTATGCTAGTGCGCCATTCGTCCGGGATTACGTGGTTAAGAATTTGGTTGATTAAGATGACCAGTTGTTGGATAAGGTGTTGCCCTCTATATTTGAGCAGCTCGTTAGGTATGTCGTTTTTTTCTGGACTTTTCCTATTCTTTAGCTGCCGGATTGCTTGCTGCACATCTACTGGGTTTATTTGTAGATCATCGTTGATCTTTATTTCCGGTATGTTTTGTCCTACAGCCTACTCTCCTTTTTTACTGTAAAGGTTTCTTAAGTACTTAGTCCAAGTCTCTTTTGTGATGTGTTTTGCCTCCATGAGTTCATTTACTTCCTTCTTTTGTGTTCTGATCATACGCCATATCTGCTTTTGGAGTCCATAGAAGTCTTTTTCCATTCTTTTGGAGAACGCTTTCCAGTGGTTGTTCTTAATCCGCCTTACAAGTGTTGTGGTTTTATTACGAATTTTCTACTGTTCTAACGTCTCCAAAAGTTTTCAATGTTCGGTATCTCAAATAGGCCTTCTTCTTTTCTTGGCATTTTTCTTTTACTTCTTTACAGAACCAAGGTGTCCTTCTTGTATTCGTGTTTGTCCTGCTTGTGGGTCGTGTGCCGAGCGCTTCTGTGGCTGCCGCCTTGATATTCGTTTTTAATTTCTCCCACATATTGTTAACGTCTTCTGTTTCTTCTATTGGGTCTTTTTCTAACTTTTCTCTAAGTCTATTTTGATAAAGCTCTTTTATTGATTCGTCGCTTAACGACTCCACATTTATTTTCTTTTTTTGCGTTTTCTTTCCTGTAGCTTTCTTTTGCCTTAACTTCATCCTGATCTTTCCTAGTAGTAGGTTGTGGTCGCTGTCGACGTTAGCTGAGTTCAATGTTCTTATGTCGTGTATTTGGGTCGGGTGTATGCTTCTATTAGTCACCACGTAATCAATTATCGATTTATGGCCCCTTGTATTCTCGAAAATGTATTTATTTTGAACTTTATGGGGGAAGAAAGTATTATTAATTTTCAGCTCAAGCAACGAGCACATTCTTACTATTAGTTCTCCGTTGTTGTTCGTTGTATCCTCATTGAATCGTTGCTTGATTTCCGGTATTATTTCATTACCAATGCGGCGTTGAAGTCCTTCAAGACTATCGTTTGATCTTCCTGCGGTAATGAATCGATCACATCTTGGAGGGATTGGTAGAAATGTTCTCGTTCATGCTTGGGCTTGTTGTTCTCCGGCGCATATATAGATATTATGTTAATGTTTCGGTATCCTGTGTTCATTATGGCCACTAGGATGCGTGATGATACGTAACGACATTCCATTATTCTGTTTTGATGTTTTTTATTTATTACTATTGCTACTCCTTCTCTGGCCCGTTCGTGTTTCTCCACTCCGCTATATATCACTAGGTAGTCTGGGTATTAAATTTGGCCCTTTCCTTTCTTCTTAGCCTCTTGCAGCGCGCATATCAATCCTGTGATCTTTTAGTTCTTTTAGGGTTTCTTGGTCTCTATTATTAAATGTTTTGATGTTCCAGATTGCGAAACGTAACATATCCTTTCTTTTTCAATTCTTCGTCCTTTGTCTTGCGTGTGTTGTCATCGGTGAGTCCGTCTTATTCCGAGGCTAGGTTTCGGTTCTATGAGCAAATTTTGTAACTAAACTAATTTTTTATAATGCTTTCAAAGTTATACATAGTTTTTTGTTATAGCATATGGATTCACGCCCATTATCTATACAATGTCCGTATTGTAATTCTTTCGTCTAATATTTTAATAACATCTGTTTTATAAATAATACAAGTTAAATTTTAAATTTATTGTACGATATAATTTGTATAAATATACGTATAAATTACTTAATATTCAATTTTGTCAACAAATGCAGAATTAAAACTAAAATTAATATTATAGAATTAAATTATTTTTATTAGATATTTAAATTATATAATATACTTATATAAAGAATATAAACTAACATAATGAAATAGTTGGTTTTTTCTTTTCGATCAACTCTTTTCAAGAATTTGACGAAAGCTTTGGTCTCTAATAGACAGATAGAAAGTTATAGGTAGGTGGGGAGTTGTCTGAGGAGACAATATGAGCTAGAGGAGTGAAAGAGAAGTAAAGTTACAAAGGAGCCAAGAAGTTGCTTAAGTGAAAGATCGGTGAAATCATGTGAAAGGTCAACAGGAGTGGGTCAATATTTATCCTATATAGGATTTGCCTATATGGGTGGCAGGCATACGGGGGGAAAGGGAGGAAGGAAAAAGGGAAAGAGGGGAAGAAACGAACTCGTCGCGGGGCCGCCGCCGCCCGGGGGGGGGGTGGAGAGAGTAGGGGCGAGGAAAAGAGGGAAAGGGGAAGGAAGAAGGGGAAAAAAAGTGGTGGCGGAGAAACCAGAGAGGAAAGGAAAGAGATTCGGGCAGAATAGAGGGTAGATACAAGACGGGACAGGGGACCAGGAGGTGGACAACGAAGCGGGAAAGGAAGCAAACGTATGGTAGATGGGGAACGGGGAGTAGGCGTAAGGTAAAGCCGAGAGAGAAGAGGGGATAAAGATGAAAGAAAAAAAAAGAAAGAGGAACGGGCTGGGGGGCATGAGAGACCAAAGCGGCGGCAAAGGCTATGAGGTGAAAAAAGAAAAAAAAATTCATTGCTATGAAGTGCCAAGCACATATGTGAATGTCCTCAAATACCTGACGCACCCTGTTACATAATTTAAATATCTAATAAAAATAATTTAATTCTATAATATTAATTTTAGTTTTAATTCTGCATTTGTTGACAAAATTGAATATTAAGTAATTTATACGTATATTTATACAAATTATATCGTACAATAAATTTAAAATTTAACTTGTATTATTTATAAAACAGATATTATTAAAATATTAGACGAAAGAATTACAATACGGACATTGTATAGATAATGGGCGTGAATCCATATGCTATAACAAAAAACTATGTATAACTTTGAAAGCATTATAAAAAATTAGTTTAGTTACAAAATTTGCTCATAGAACCGAAACCTAGCCTCGGAATAAGACGGACTCACCGATGACAACACACGCAAGACAAAGGACGAAGAATTGAAAAAGAAAGGATATGTTACGTTTCGCAATCTGGAACATCAAAACATTTAATAATAGAGACCAAGAAACCCTAAAAGAACTAAAAGATCACAGGATTGATATGCGCGCTGCAAGAGGCTAAGAAGAAAGGAAAGGGCCAAATTTAATACCCAGACTACCTAGTGATATATAGCGGAGTGGAGAAACACGAACGGGCCAGAGAAGGAGTAGCAATAGTAATAAATAAAAAACATCAAAACAGAATAATGGAATGTCGTTACGTATCATCACGCATCCTAGTGGCCATAATGAACACAGGATACCGAAACATTAACATAATATCTATATATGCGCCGGAGAACAACAAGCCCAAGCATGAACGAGAACATTTCTACCAATCCCTCCAAGATGTGATCGATTCATTACCGCAGGAAGATCAAACGATAGTCTTGAAGGACTTCAACGCCGCATTGGTAATGAAATAATACCGGAAATCAAGCAACGATTCAATGAGGATACAACGAACAACAACGGAGAACTAATAGTAAGAATGTGCTCGTTGCTTGAGCTGAAAATTAATAATACTTTCTTCCCCCATAAAGTTCAAAATAAATACATTTTCGAGAATACAAGGGGCCATAAATCGATAATTGATTACGTGGTGACTAATAGAAGCATACACCCGACCCAAATACACGACATAAGAACATTGAACTCAGCTAACGTCGACAGCGACCACAACCTACTACTAGGAAAGATCAGGATGAAGTTAAGGCAAAAGAAAGCTACAGGAAAGAAAACGCAAAAAAAGAAAATAAATGTGGAGTCGTTAAGCGACGAATCAATAAAAGAGCTTTATCAAAATAGACTTAGAGAAAAGTTAGAAAAAGACCCAATAGAAGAAACAGAAGACGTTAACAATATGTGGGAGAAATTAAAAACGAATATCAAGGCGGCAGCCACAGAAGCGCTCGGCACACGACCCACAAGCAGGACAAACACGAATACAAGAAGGACACCTTGGTTCTGTAAAGAAGTAAAAGAAAAATGCCAAGAAAAGAAGAAGGCCTATTTGAGATACCGAACATTGAAAACTTTTGAGACGTTAGAACAGTAGAAAATTCGTAATAAAACCACAACACTTGTAAGGCGGATTAAGAACAACCACTGGAAAGCGTTCTCCAAAAGAATGGAAAAAGACTTCTATGGACTCCAAAAGCAGATATGGCGTATGATCAGAACACAAAAGAAGGAAGTAAATGAACTCATGGAGGCAAAACACATCACAAAAGAGACTTGGACTAAGTACTTAAGAAACCTTTACAGTAAAAAGGAGAGTAGGCTGTAGGACAAACATACCGGAAATAAAGATCAACGATGATCTACAAATAAACCCAGTAGATGTGCAGCAAGCAATCCGGCAGCTAAAGAATAGGAAAAGTCCAGAAAACGACATACCTAACGAGCTGCTCAAATATAGAGGGCAACACCTTATCCAACAACTGGTCATCTTAATCAACCAAATTCTTAACCACGTAATCCCGGACGAATGGCGCACTAGCATAACAATCCTTATGTTTAAAAGGGAACAAGAAAGTACCAGAAAATTACAGAGGCATAAACTTCCTTAATACTACCCTGAAATTGCTCACAAAAATCATAACAAACAAAATGAACAGCATTATAACATTAGCGGAGGAGCAACAGAGCTTCAGATCGAGGAGATCCTGCACGGACGCTGTTTTTGTAATAAGACAAATAACAGAAAATTAATAAAATATAACAAACCGGCATATATGTGCTTTGTGGACCTGGAAAAAGCATTTGATCGTGTAGAGTTGAAAGACGTGACGCATCCGCTATATAATAGGGGAATACCTCATAACATAATTAAAGTAATAGAAAATGTATACAACGCAAACAAAGTACAGGCGAAAATAGATGGAGAACTTACAGAGCCAATCCCAGTAGAAAATGGCATAAGGCAGGGAGACTCTTTAAGCCCGCTGCTTTTCAATATCATTATGGACGAAATAACAGGGGAGGTGCGAAATCTGAATGGATACAAATTGGGCGACCACAATATCACAATACTATGCTACGCAGACGACGCAGTACAGCAGAGAATGAGGACGATCTCCAGAGGCTACTATATAAGTTTAATTTAATAGCCAAAATGTTCAACATGACGATATCCGCTTCTAAAACAAAATGCATGACCACAGTCAAAGTACTGTTAAGATGCAAACTAGTTGTAGACAAGGAAATCATACAACAGGAAATGAAATTTAAATATTTAGGCATAGAAATATCAGGATACGGCGACGTGGAAGCAGAAGTGAGACAGCAGACAACGAAAGCAGCAAGGATGTTTGAATGATACAATATGGAAGAACAAATACATCGGGATCGCTGTTGCAAATAGTTTCTTAATATTAACGCATATGTGTGAGAGCGACGAAAATAATAAATTTAACAAAATATAATATGTGAATAATAAAGTATTGAACAGGGGAGGTTCGATAGATTTTCATATAGTAATTGTGCATTAACAATATTATATAAATGCGAGCGAAAGCTTAATAAAGATTATAGAGGGTTATATGTAAAAGGCAAAAATGATTAAATAAAAAGCAAGTCGCTTAGAAGATCAAGCTCTATAAGACATATGCATAAGACAGAGATAGATTAATAAGGGTGAATAAGTTTAATACGGAAGCAGATTTGGTGTTCTGATGTGGACAACGCATAAAAGGGATGGATATTATGATAAAATTATACGAAATCAAATAAAGGTAATACGCGGATCATTTCTAGAGGGTATCAGTAATTAAACAAAAGAAATAATCCATTAGATGCGCCCGAGGCACATAGGAATGCAGCAGCGGTCGTGCACACAGGAACGCTCAGCTGTGCGGACATAGAGTATATATATATATATGGAGAAAGAGTCGTACTATAAGGGTTACATGAATATTCTTTAGGAACAGTTTTCGGCAATAATTCGCGAATTAAGAAGAACTCTGGAAAGCAGAGAATTGCATTAGTTTTGGTTTAAAAGACTCTTTTGAATTATATTAAAGTTTATGAAAAAATTAACTAATGAGAAAATAGTTATTAATATTTGGAAAATAGTGACAATTAGAGGCCTGAAAATTCTTATACATATTACCCTTATAAGCGGTTATTTATATGGATTAAAAGGTAACTTAACTGTTTATATATATTTATTAATTCATATCTAACACCGGTATAATGCAATAAATGTATGAGAATATATATTATAACCTTTTTAGTTGATTTTATATTTTATAATTTTTATTTGAGTTTATTTTATATGATATAATGTCTTAACGGTGATAATTGCAATAATTATAATAAAATTGTAATAGCAACGAAATTAACGCTAAACATTATAGGGGATATATGTTTATGCTGAATCGTGATTAAGAGGGAAGAGAGATAATTTATAATAATGTAAAATTATACATAGGTGTCTAGTAACACAGAAATTATGTTTTATAATAAAATAATAATTAAATGTAGGATAATGTATAGATGTTCGACAACGAGTATGCAAGATTAGTTATTTATATGTGATTTAATATTTTATAATTTATTCGGGTTAGTTTTACATGATATAATGATTTAATAGTGGATTGATAAATGTTATAACGGGGAATTATAGCGGAAGTATTAGCATTAGTGAAGCGAAGCAAACATAAGTAATAAAGAATTATTAATTAGTTATTGTAAGAAGCACATTTCTTAGTCGCTTCTCTAGATAATTAAGTAAATCTAAAATAACTTATTCGTTCAACAGAAGCGACGTTAGATTACTTATGATATAAAATAACGAATTATATATTCAAATCGAAATAGAGTATTATGAAATAGCCTTATAATATTTCGGCGATAGTAATGGTTACGCAACGAGTTATGACGCTACCAACTCTTGTTTTTAATAGTTTTGCGTTTTATAATTTTTATTTGATTTTTATATTTTTAATTAACTCACTATGTGATAAAGTACAAGCGAATATAAAGGTAAGATTATATTTTATAGTGAAGCAATGATTAAATATAGTGTAACATATAAATAATTTAGAAGATATTAATATAATTCGATGATAAGTATGCAAGATTTATTTTTATATTTGATTTTAATTTTTATAGTTTTTATTGGGTTTCCTTACCTTTTCTTAGTCACTTATTAAAGATGATTATTCGAGTGCATCGCCCGCATGACAATATATATATGCGTATTGTGTCTTATTGTAAATATAGTATATGGTATTAATTAAAGTTATAGTGATTGGTATGCTGTGCCAATAACAAAAATATATATATAATGAGACTCCCTATGCATGGAAGTCGCGGCATATACTGGGTGAGACATTAGTAGTGAATTTAATTGATATAATTAGTTTTTACGTGTTTTTTAGATTTTACGTTTTTCTTCCTTTTTATTTCGTTTTCTAATTTTTCCATCTTTCCAATAGCAACGTCTTGTTGCATATTAGATGTATATATATATATATATATATATATATATATATATATATATATATATATAACAAGAGTATAAGGAAATAGCAATTTATAGAAAAATATATTAATAATAGAAATAATGTAATAAAATGTAATTAATAATAAAATAGTACAATAAAGTGGTAAGTATTATAGAAAATAATGATTTTAATACTGGAGTATATATATATCTATGTATAGTAGTGGAAAAAAGGGAAGAGATAATTCGCAATAACGTAAAATTGTGAATAAGTATCTAGTAACGCAAAAATTATAAGATAAGAGAGTTTTTAGAATTTTAAAAATTGGCGGGACGTCACACCGGATTATGTGCTTAGGTGGAAACTAGGCCTTGGTGGATCAAAACGGGAGTGAAATGAGTTAATCTATTACGTTTCCATCGACTCAAATTCGGTTCTACGCCGGATTAGATGCTTCGGTGGAGACTAGACCTCTGATATTTATTTTTTTTTTTTTTATTAGAGCAAAGGAAAAGCTTTAACCAATGGTCATACAGCACCGCTACACCATGTCTGCGCATGAGCGCAACTTATAATCTAGAATTACATATATGGCGCCAAATATAAAGAAGTTTTTTCCTTAAACATATGCTATTATAACAAGTGCCATAAATAAAGTATGTATAAAGTATCTCGAGATTAAAAATTATTCTGCACCTTAGCAAATTAAACTTAAACTTAAACAATTAAACGTCGGTCCTTGATGTGATTATCACAATAGGTTGCTAGTATGAAGGTGCTAAAAGATGAGAGATAAACATAATATTGTAATTACAAAAGAGTATAAACTTAGTTAATTATATAACATGTGAGATATCTAAATTTAATTAGGAAATCAAATATTAGTCAAGGAGATAGGCCTCTGATACATATTATATGCTATGTGGCGCCATCTCTACATTATGATATGTACCATCGACATGTCGATGATATGTAGATTTGTAGATTACAGTGTTTATCGGTTACATAGCATTTAAGCCTCCTCTACAATCGACAAGAGTCTTGAAGTCGTAGATCTAGTCGTAAGTCGCATTTGAATTTGTGTTTGAGAGGTTATTTTCGGCTGCAAAGCAGTCGTAGTCATTCGAATTGAAATGGAATCAATTGATGACTGCTTTGCGACTGAAAATAACTTCATTCATATATGACTTACGACTACGACTACGACTTCAAGACTCTATTGTAGAGGAGACTTTATAAGTAGAAAACAATGGCCTAGTTTCCACCGAAGTCTTCAATCCGATTCTACTTCGGTGCAGAACAAATTTATTATGCTGTTTCCACTGGAAGTGAAATAGGAGTGAAGAAGATCGATATTTCAGTACAGCCAACTTAATACAGCCAGGTTATGTACAAAGCTGGAATAGCCAATAATAAAAAGTATAGAGGTTGGCATTACCTACTTTCGACTATTTCCACCAGCTAAACTTTAGTGTCAATTCGTTCCCACTCCGATTGTCTTGGTAGATCAAAACGGGAGTGAAATAAGTTAATCTATCGCGTTTCGACTCAAATTTGGTTCTACGCCGGATTAGGTGCTTCGGTGAAGACTAGATCTCTGATATTTATTTTTTTTTTTTATTAGAGCAAAGGAGAAGCTTTGACCAATGGTCATACAGCACCGCGATTTAATATCTACAAAAAGTTGTGGAAGTCACAAGAAATACGATCCATCCATCTCTCTCAAGGAACTACAATAACACGAAGTCATCGCATCTCTACAGGCAAATGATTGAAAAAAATGTCGTATTCCTGATTCAATTCTGACACTTACATTTCTTTGCAAAATTATCTCTTAAGTTTAGTTTCTTAATTACAAAAATAAATGGTAGTGAGTGAGCAAGAGTGAGAATAAGTCAGAGTGAGAGTGAGTGAGTGAGAGAGAGCGAGAATGTGTCATGTGCGTGTGTATCGATACGTAAAGCGATGGGCTAAGGCTGAGGCGCCCCACGTAATCACCTGCGTCGGACGGTGAGTTGCGTCGCCCCTGCCTACCTTCCGTACTCTTTCCGTAATTTGTTAATTATTTCTCTTTATAATTCAAAAACTAAGCTTTGGAGAAAATTTTAGTAAAGGAAGAATCATCTCAGAATTTAATCAGGAATACGACATTTCAATCTGCAGGGGTTGTGTCTAAATCATCCTGTATACTATTACATTTAATTATATGTATATTTACAATACAAAGTTATATTATAACTTACCAACATTGGATTCTTTCCTTATTAATTTCATACTTGCATTATTTGCATCGTTCAAATGTTCCAATGAACCAATCATTTCTTAGTAAAATCTAAAATTACACATTTTTTATATTTTCCTTAATATTTATACATAACAGGCAATATAAAAGTTATTATTTCTAAAAAATATACCTCTTCTTGCATTTGCTTAATTTCATGATAGATGGTACTGCATCCTTTTTTTAATATTAATTTATTGTCTCCACTCTATGTAAAAAGTCTTCTTCTTTGAAATGTTTATCATAAAGCATAGTGGAAGAATTTATTTTTGTTTTATTAATTTGACAAAAATTAAACCATTTATGTCTTTGTACTATATCTTTAGGAAATCTGAACGTTGTGGACAGAATATATAATAACATTTTAGTTTATTTTAATGTACATTGTACGTACAATATACCTTTTATATTTCTAAATTAATTTGAGATATAACCTCAAAGCTAAGAGCTTTAAATTACAAAGTAAATTTATACTTACGCATGAAGAGATATTTTGCTACGGTTTGTTGAGTTACATAAAATGCAATAACGTCCCATTTTGACATATATTTTTATTACTTTATTACTATACCCGATACTATTCCCAATACTATACTTTTTTATTACGATACCCGATACTATACTTTTTTATGATTATTTCTTTAGACTTGACTATATTGGAAGGCTTGTCATAGATAGGCTTGTCTAGCTTGTCATCATACCATAGATATATTACATATAGATAGAGCTTTGTGAATCTTACTGCGTGCCAAGATAAAATTATCTTTTCCTCCCTCACGCATGTGCAATCGCGCATTTATCTTCTGTTTATCCATGACAGCCAAGGATATAACCTAATTTTATGTAAAAGTGCTGTATTCGATGCGCGTCCGCCGAGATAAATATACGAATGCGCATGCGCGAAGGAGGAAAATCCGTCATTTATCTTGGCACGTGTTGCACTATAGCAAAAATGGTACAAAGCTCTATCTATATGTAATATATCTATGCATCATACACACATCAACATAATCGACGCATGCGTATTGCAATAAAATGTACAGACAAGGATAGATAGATGTGAGGACAACGGCAAGTCAGCTATGCCCCTTCCAGTATATATGTTCTAAGGATTTGCTCCTAGTGCTTCTCATTCTATCACACAGAAATGGTCGCTGTCAAGCTGTCAAGTGCTATAAAAGGTGGTGCAGAATTAAAAGAATAAAATTGTAAATTTTATTAATCTTAATATAACATTGATATTTGTAGTATTTTATGTTGTGTGTAAATAATCCTTGTACAAATATAATTAGATTTATTATAATACATTAAGTTAGGTTAGGTATATATTCGTACCTATGAAAGCTAATTCCTTGCACCCTGGTTGTGTATTTGAAGCCACAAATGTAACAAGAACTTATTTTTATTTTTGTAAATATTCATTTTATCCACTCCTTTATCAAATAAAAATGTTACAGTAGGTTAAGTTGTGTGCCGTACTGTTTGTGACAGTCAATAGGAGAAAGTGAGAAAGCACTAGGAGTAAATCAACTTTCTCACTTTGTTCTAAACTGTCATTTCCGCCTTCACTCGCTGCTATGGCAGAAGTAGTAGGAATGCTTGGTCTAGGTATATACGTCATTGGCCTAGTTTCCACCGAAGCATCTAATCCGGCGTAGAACCGAATTTGAGTCGATGGAAACGCGATAGATTAACTCATTTCACTCCCGTATTGATCTACCAAGACAATCGGAGTGGGAACGAATTGACACTAAAGTTTAGCTGGTGGAAATAGTCGAAAGTAGGTAATGCCAACTTCTATACTTTTTATTATTGGCTATTCCAGCTCTATTTGTACATAACCTGGCTGTATTAAGTTGGCTGTACTGAAATATCGATCTTCTTCACTCCTATTTCACTTCCAGTGGAAACAGCATAATAAATTTGTTCTGCACCGAAGTAGAATCGGATTGAAGACTTCGGTGGAAACTAGGCCATTGTTTTCTACTTATAGTCTCCTCTACAATAGAGTCTTGAAGTCGTAGTCGTAGTCGTAAGTCATATATGAATGAAGTTATTTTCAGTCGCAAAGCAGTCATCAATTGATTCCATTTCAATTCGAATGACTACGACTGCTTTGCAGCCGAAAATAACCTCTCAAACACAAATTCAAATGCGACTTACGACTAGATCTACGACTTCAAGACTCTTGTCGATTGTAGAGGAGGCTTAAATGCTATGTAAACGATAAACACTGTAATCTACAAATCTACATATCATCGACATGTCGATAGTACATATCATAATGTAGAGATGGCGCCACATAGCGTATAATATGTATCAGAGGCCTATCTCCTTGACTAATATTTGATTTCCTAATTATAAATTTAGATATCTCACATGTTATATAATTAACTAAGTTTATACTCTTTTGTAGTTACAATATCATGTTTATCTCTCATCTTTTAGCACCTTCATACTAGCAACCTATTGTGATAATCACATCAAGGACCGACGTTTAATTGTTTAAGTTTAAGTTTAATTTGCTAAGGTGCAGAATAATTTTTAATCTCGAGATACTTTATACATACTTTATTTATGGCACTTGTTATAATAGCATATGTTTAAGGAAAAAACTTCTTTATATTTGGCGCCATATATGTAATTCTAGATTATAAGTTGCGCTCATGCGCAGACATGGTGTAGCGGTGCTGTATGACCATTGGTTAAAGCTTCTCCTTTGCTCTAATAAAAAAAAAAAATAAATATCAGAGGTCTAGTCTTCACCGAAGCACCTAATCCGGCGTAGAACCAAATTTGAGTCGATGGAAACGCGATAGATTAACTTATTTCACTCCCGTTTTGATTCACCAAGATAATCGGAGTGGGAGCAAATTGACACTGAAGTTTAGCCGATGGAAACAGTCGAAAGTAGGTAATGCCAACCTTTATACTTTTTATTATTGGCTATTCCAGCTCTATTTGTACATAACCTGGCTGTATTAAGTTGGCTGTACTGAAATATCGATCTTCTTCACTCCTATTTCACTTCCAGTGGAAGCAGCATAATAAATTTGTTCTGCACCGAAGTAGAATCGGATTGAAGACTTCGGTGGAAACTAGGCCTAAGATAATCGGAGTGGGAGCAAATTGACACTAAAGTTTAGCCGGTGGAAACAGTCGAAAGTAGGTAATGCCAACCTCTATACTTTTTATTATTGGCTATTCTAGCTCTATTTGTACATAACCTGGCTTATAGTTCTCTCTGCTTCTACTGTACATATCGTCAAAATGGAAAATAAACGTGATATTTGGTCATGATGAAACGGCGACTTTAATATATATTTTAAAAACAAAAATTAAGTTGGCTGTACTGAAATATCGATCTTCTTCACTCCTATTTTGTGGCGGCCATCTTGTCCAAACCGCGCTCGGGTCTTGTGAGCGTGTACGAACATACTACACGAACATACTACACGAACAGACTGGTTGACTAGAGGGCGCCGATCGCGGCGTCGAGGTGGGCGAGAAGAAGCGACGGGTTCCGTCCTTCTTCCTTTTTGTGCTCTCTCGCTGTTAGCATCTGTGATAGCAAATATGTATTGTGTATAATAAATTGTTGTTACACCTAAGTTGAAGTTCAGTATCCTCCCAAGTTCAATCCGGAGTAAAGACCTTCCCATTCAACCTGTTCTGCAATAGTGACATTAGCAACACGCGGTTAAAATCAACTCGACACGGCAAGCGCAAGGCAGCATTGCCATATTGGTGACCCCGACGTGATCGAGAACAGTACAGTGCAGCGTACTTTTCTGTTGAGTGGAGTGTGTGTAGGAGACAATGATACGCTCTCCGAACAAAGGAGGGACTGATACAGGAACCACCAGTGGATTAAGCGTCGCCCACGGTGCATCAAACAGCGAGATTTTTGGTGTCGTGCCACGTGCAACCTGTGCTGAAAATTCAAATGAAACGGCCGTTAACATCTCAAGCGCTGTGCGTCTACCTCCTTTTTGGAGAGAAAACCCGCAGTTATGGTTCGCCCAGGTCGAGGCAGCCTTCGCAATTAATCGAATTACCGGCGACGAGTCAAAGTTCCGGTACGTTATATTACATTTAGACCAGAGTGTACTGCCGTTGGTCGCGGATATTATTACCACACCGCCTGAAAAAGCAAAGTACACAGCGATTAAGGAGCGTCTAGTGTCGGTTCTGGGAGAGACCAGCGCAACCAGAATTCGGAAATTGTTGGCATCGCACGAGTTGGAAGATGAAAAAACCCTCGATTTTTCTGCAACGTCTAAGACATTTGGCGAATGGACAAGTAACCGATGAAATCCTCCGAACCATATTTATGGAACAATTACCGGAAAACGTGCGAACAATTCTTGCTATAAGTGAGGTGAATGATCTAAGTAAATTAGCAGCACAGGCGGACAAGGTGCATGAAATGGGGAGACCAATGGTAGCTTCAATCCAATCAGCGAGCACGGAGGCCCTGAGTGTCGACAGGATGGCAACGGAGCTGGCTGCGTTAGCTCAACAGGTGGCAAAGCTGACGAAGTTGGTGAGCACCAGAGGACGCAGCAAGTCTCGCGGTCGTGAATTTCCCCGAAATCGGTCAAAAAGTACCCCGAGATCAAAGGGTGAGGATGGTTTCTGTTATTTTCATCAAAAATTCGGTGCGCAGGCGTTCAAATGTCAGCAGCCCTGCGAATGGAGTAAGAAGAATCCGACGGAAAACTAGGTCCACCGGCACGGGAGCAGGCGGCCGTGCTCGGAATTACAACCATCGCACGCCTGACGATCCAGGATAAGAAAGATGGCGTCCAATACTTGATTGACACGGGGGCGGACGTATCAGTCATACCAAGAAACATGGCGCGCCGTAACAATATTCCCGCAGATCTTAAATTGTATGCAGCCAACAACACTATAATACGTACTTATGGTGGCCAAGTGCGAGTTCTCGATTTGGGACTGCGTCGTCCATTCAGATGGGAATTCATAATTGCCGAAGTGAAACACCCGATCATCGGCGCTGATTTTCTGGCGCATCACGTTTTGTTGCCAGATTTAAGACATCGTAAATTAGTTGACGGACAGACATTATTAACTACTAAGACAGGAGTACGAGAATACGGACAGCCATCAGTGGCAACGATCGGCGAAAATCATAGATTTAGCAACTTGTTAAAGAAGTACGTCGAAATAACGCGCCCAATGGCGTGGGCAGAGACATCTCACGAAGTTCGTCATCATATAGTTACATCAGGACCTCCGGTAGCTGAGAGACCGCGTAGACTGCCCCCTGAGAAACTAGCAGCCGCTAAGAAAGAATTCGAGACGATGTTGGAGTTGGGAATCTGCTATCCGTCATCGTCGCAATGGGCGAGTCCGTTGCATTTGGTTAAGAAAAATGATGGCAGTTGGAGACCTTGCGGGGATTTTCGGAGATTAAATGGCGTCACGGTGCCAGATAAGTATCCGTTACCACACATTCAGGATTTTACTTACCGACTGGCGGGATGCCAAATTTTTAGCAAAATTGACCTTGTTAAAGCTTTTTATCAGATACCGGTGGCAGATGAGGACCGACATAAGACAGCGGTGACAACCCCTTTCGGTCTTTTCGAGTTCAGTAGAATGCCATTTGGACTTCGAAATGCAGCCCAGACTTTTCAAAGGTTTGTCGACACAATGCTCCGAGGATTGGATTTTTGTCATGGTTATGTCGACGATATATTGGTAGCATCCAGAAACATTGAAGAACATGAACAACACCTCGAGAAGACGTTCCAACGTTTAAAAGAGCATGGCGTGACTATCAATTTAGCTAAAAGCATATTCGGAGAAAAAAAAGTAAACTACCTGGGTTATATGATTGATCATGATAGCATTAGACCAACCACAGACAAGGTTGACGCCATTGTTAACTTCAAGAAACCAAACAATATCAGCGAGAGACGATATTTAGGCATCGTGAATTTCTATCATCGTTTCATCAGGAATGCAGCAGAAGTCTTGGCGCCCCTCAACAAATTTCTAGTCGGTGCCAAAAAAAAGGACAAGCGACCAATACCATGGACCCCAGAGACAGAGGAATCTTTTCAAGAAAGCAAAAAGCTTTTAGCGGAGACAACCTTATTAGCGCACCCGGTGGACGATGCTAAACTGATTTTGAAGACGGATGCGTCGGACATCGCCGTTGGCGCGGTTTTGGAACAACAACAACAAAAGGGACATTGGAAACCTTTAGGTTTTTTCTCAAAAAAACTATCACCTACACAACAAAAATATAGTACTTATGACAGAGAGTTGTTGGCAATATACTTGGGATTAAGATTTTTTCGTCATATGGCGGAAGGTAGAGATATTACTGTATTAACAGACCATAAACCACTCCAATACGTTTTTCTGCAGGTATCGGACAAGACCTCGGAAAGGCAGAGGAGGCAGTTGGATTTTATCAGTCAGATGACAACAAGTATAATGCATCTTCCCGGGAGAGATAACCAGGTAGCAGACGCACTTTCAAGATTGGAAGCAATCGATCTGCCGACAGCTGTGTCGACAGATGAATTACACGAGGAACAACAATCCGATGAGGAACTCAAGGTACTGTTGGAATCGCCAACGGCCTTGTCATTCAAGAAACTACGCCTAGACGATGGCGATAAAGTCGTGTATTGCGACGTAACGGATCAAATAAGAATATACGTCTCTGCATCCCTCCGAAGGAGAATCTTCAGCGTCACACACGGTCTTTCCCACCCGGGAGCTCGAGCAACTAGGAGACTGATCGCGCAGAGATTTGTCTGGCCCAGTATGCGAAAGGATATCACTGAATGGGTGAGAACCTGTATGGCATGCCAGCGTGCTAAAATAGCGCGTCACAACATAAGGATTCCTGAACGAATCGCAGTTCCGGACGAGAGATTCTCTCATATCCATTTGGACATCGTTGGACCTTTGCCGACGTCGAGAGGTTTCCGATATTGCCTTACAATGATCGATAGGACCACGAGATGGCCGGAAGCGGTACCGATGGTGGAGTGCACTGCGGACGTAGTGGCCGAGACTTTCTTCGGAACTTGGATCGCCCGATTTGGGGCGCCCGCTGTGATCACGACTGATCGAGGTGCACAGTTTGAGTCGGCGTTTTTTGACTCGGTGGCAAAACTTGTTGGCAGCAGGAGAACAAGAACGACAGCATACCATCCCCAGTCCAATGGAGCAATTGAAAGGTGGCATCGCTCATTGAAGGCAGCAATTAAGTGCCACGAACCACAGAATTGGGTAGATGTTTGGCCAATGGTCCTGTTGGGACTCCGAACAAGCTTCAAGGAAGATATCAAGGCGTCAGCGGCAGAATTGGTTTATGGGACCACGTTGAAACTACCGGGTGAATCTTCACCTTTGAAGATCCAATTGGATACCCACAAATTTTCAAGGAGGAACTAAGAGAACGCATGAGGCGAGTGCGTGGATCTCCAACGGTGCACCACATAAAAGAAAGGACATTTATTCACAAGGATTTGGAAAATAGCACGCATGTGTTCGTGCGAGTGGACCGTCCTCGGGGCCCATTGGAGTGTCCTTATGAAGGACCATTTTTAATAATAGAAAGATTGTCAAATTTTCTTTTCAGAATTAACTACAAAGGTCGACCAGAGAAAATAAACATTGATAGACTGAAACCAGCTTTCATGGAGAGAGAAATGGAGACTCAACAAGCTCCAACATCACCTCCCGGCAATCTGGTCATCCAGCGGCCAGGAACATCAGGACTGCAGTCAAAGGCCAGTGAAACCTATAAACGAGCGGTCAGGTTCGTGACTCGCTGAGCGAGCCACTTGAGGGGGAGTGATGTGGCGGCCATCTTGTCCAAACCGCGCTCGGGTCTTGTGAGCGTGTACGAACATACTACACACGAACAGACTGGTTGACTAGAGGGCGCCGATCGCGGCGTCGAGGTGGGCGAGAAGAAGCGACGGGTTCCGTCCTTCTTCCTTTTTGTGCTCTCTCGCTGTTAGCATCTGTGATAGCAAATATGTATTGTGTATAATAAATTGTTGTTACACCTAAGTTGAAGTTCAGTATCCTCCCAAGTTCAATCCGGAGTAAAGACCTTCCCATTCAACCTGTTCTGCAATAGTGACATTAGCAACACGCGGTTAAAATCAACTCGACACGGCAAGCGCAAGGCAGCATTGCCATAATTTCACTTCCAGTGGAAACAGCATAATAAATTTGTTCTGCACCGAAGTAGAATTGGATTGGAAGACTTCGGTGGAAACTAGGCCAGAGAGAAGGATGAGAGTGGTCATGCCCGCGATTTAGGTGCGACCCATATATGTAATACTTCTATATTGCTAGTTCCGTATCTTCACAATGAGAGGATCGAGGCTCATAAAAGAGAGACGCACGAATTCCAAATATGGTCAGACGCTTAAGCCTCGTTATGCGCAGGCGCGTCTATTGAGTGAGTGTGAGCGAGAGGCTAAGCATTAGAAAATGAGACGGAAAGAACATGAAAAGAGAAAACATTACCTGGTCGTATCTGACTAACGCTGTTAGCGCATGCGCACAAAGCAGCTGAACCGTACTTGAGAGAGAGACTATGGGTTTGTTTGCGTCGCAATACTCCAATATGCTCCTACTCACTCCAATACGCTCCAATCTATAGTATACGTAACGTAATACTATAGTTTGGAGCGTATTGGAGCGAGTAGGAGCATGTTGGGGCAAGCGACGCGAACAAACCTTATTATACGTCTGTACCACGGACTAAGGAATAGAGGGACGGAGCACAAGCTGTACCGGTGGTGCACGTTTGCGACGGGGGGGACCGCCATATTCGTTTAGTAATCACCACACATAGAACTCACTATTTGCGTACGTGTGGGAAATGAAAGTCAGATCCTGCGCACAATAAACAAAATAGAAATAGGAATAATTATTAAATATTAGAAATAAGAAATTGGAATTATTTATTTTAAAAATAAAAAGAATAGAATAAATTAATGTGTGAATTAAGAAATAAGAATTGGAACTAATTAATATATTTTATTCTCTTGTTAGATGTAAAATAATTTCTCTTTTCAATATTAAATATTTATTGCTATTTCTAATATTTTGTCTATTGTATGCAGAGTCTCAGAGTAATAAAAGTTAAAGTATTTATTTTATAAAAAATGTCAAAAACGGAAAAATAAAATGTCTACTAAAATGTAAAAACTAAACACATTATAATAAAGTTTCAAAATAAATAAAACAAAATTTAAAAAAAAATATTTTTTTTTACATTTACTAGTTACACACACATAAACTAGTTCATAGTATTATTCTTTTTCTTGAAAAGAACGTTTTGGAACCTAATCTAAATAATAAGATGAACTTCTTACCTATGTAAACTAATTTTTAAATTTTGCTCTAATTTTTTTTGAAGTTTGTTTTTCCTTTCATTTTTTTCATTTGTCATGGAGCAGCCTGGTACTATACATCTAACCATTTTTTATAAAATTTATAGTACAACAATAATAAAACATAAAATCACCGCCTAACCTCTTTACACTTGTCACTCGATATGTCTCATAGCACCACTACACGAGTGTAACCATGTCACAGACACAGGACCTCTGTGTGAGAATCGCTACATCAATATGGCGGAAAGCAGTCCCCCCCTTGAGTTACCATCCCCTCTCGCCTAAACTAGGACTTTAGACTCGGTCCCTCTATTCCTTAGTCCGTGATTGAACCGAACTTTTAGCGATATCGCTCTCGTGCAATAATCAGTGATAATTAATTTGAACATGGAAGATGTAAGTATAATAAATATATACAGGTTTTGGTAATATTGAAAAATAGGGGCTTCTTCACCGTTTTCGTTGAAACTTCACTGTTTTGCGTATTTTGGTTCGTAAAACACAAATATGTAAGTTAAAATCGTCGCTCTTTATTTGAACAAAAGTTATAACGTGTTAAAAATTGACAGTTTCGGGGTTAGGATATCTGTTATACCGACGATGCTAGGCTGCATTCCGTTTCACGCATGATGCGCGCATGATCTATAGTATATGTAACGTGTACTATAGATAAATGCGCGCATATGCGTGAAACGGAACGCACCCTGAGCATGCTAGCGTCATAAAATGCGCGAAATTGAAAACGTGAAAAAGAATACAAGTTAAGTTGAATGCGCGGGGGGTCCCGGGGGCGAAGCCCCCCCCCCCCACTATTATAAAACGACTTCTGTTACGAAAAAAAATTTGCCGTCGCGTATGATTTATTTCTTGTCTTTGAATTACTATGTATCGTTGAAATCGATACGTCGATTGAAATGTCAAATAAATTCTAGTTTTAAGGCTTTCGTGGCCATTGATATCGTTAACCGAAAGGGTTTCCGGATGGATGCCACGTGCGTGTTGGACACTTTGCCGACGTTTCGCAAACATTGCAGCTTGCATCATCAGGGCTAGGAGCTCCGATTCTGAGCTCTCTTCGGTTGCGGTAGTCCTTATATACCCCCGTTGTTCCTGGTGGGGCGAGGGGGGAATTGATTTGGTTAGCCAATCAGAATGTTTTAATTGATCGGCCGGTCAATTAAAAAACCCGGGAGGACGGTATGCCAAATAGGATTTACTTGAAGACCTTTGTCACGGTTGAGGTTGTCAGGATGTTTCAAAATTTCCAGACCTTCACGATATTTTCTGGCGAAATAGCTTTGTGAAGGGGCCAGTATAGTAGACTTATCGTACTGCACGGAATGTCCAGTTTCCATCCAGTGTTCAGCTAAGGCTGATTGAGAAAAGTGGCTGTATTTGGCACACCGCTGATGTTCCTTGATCCGTGTACTGATCTTCCTCCCGGTTTCTCCTATGTACACTTTTCCGCAAGCGCAAGGTATTTTGTAGACACCTGGTGTTTCCAGGCGTGGTCAAAGATTGTTCATTCTGAAAATCATCCTAGTGGATCAACAAGATCTCTCCTTACAAAAAAATGGCATCATTATGATTCCATGGAGTTTCTACGCGACTTATGCCTTGTCAAAAAGTAAAAATTATATATTTTCATTATGTGCGCTTTTAAACTGTTTCTTTATTGGCTTATATTTATATTTTTAGGGGGAAAGCTTCTAATATTGATATTGATAATGATTTTTTAAGTATTAATGAATCAGTAAATAATGATCCATTTAGCGACAATGATCAATCAGAATTTGAAGCATCAGGTACTTGACCTACATTAAGATCTGTTCGGAATTTTTATGTCAAGTAGTCTCTGCAGAAAGCAGAAGTGTATTCAGACCTCGACAAAAAAGTAGAAAACAGAAAAACAATAGCCAATCATAATTTATGCAGATAATAAGCAGTATAACAAGAAAATTTTTACCAGCATAAAATCTGATTGGCTATTGCTTTTCTGTTTTTTGTTGAGGTCTGAATGCGCTCTAATTACATAAATAACAATAATAATAATGAACTAATAAATTGCAGGTGTGCCAATTAAAAGAAAGAAGAGTTCAGGATAGCAGTCCAGTGCACTTGAAAGAACTGCTGATTTGCTTTGTTAACCACCAACTCCATTTGTGATACCAATACCACCCGATGAAATTGATTCTGCCTTATCAGTTATTGGATCCAGGTTGAGATAGATGGATAGAAAGACTCAGTTAGATACCGTTCAACAAATAATGAACTAATGCAATCTAACTTATGCAATACTTAAAAGAGGAAATTAAGCCTTACCAATCATTATATTTTTTCAGTCAAAAACATGTTAAGTTTTTGACTGTAAAAATAGAATGATCAATAAAAAAACTATGTTTCGTTGTTTAATTTATAGTTTTAATTCTATTATTTAAATTTGTTTTTGTTTCGTTCAAATATATATTTTATATCTAATGTCAAATATAAATTTTATATATAATGTTTATAATAATGTTTATAATTAATAAAGTTTTATATCAATATTTACATTCTGTCAAAAAAGTTTGGAATTGATTATTTAAAAAGCCCGCTTAAAGAAATTGTCAAAATTCTTTTTGTTGCTATAGCTGTCATACGATAATAATTTTGGAATTTTTCTGATGTTAGTCTCGGCACAGATGCATAATAAAATCCATGTTGACATCGTCCTTCAAATAATGGATCAATCCAAAACCTCTTTTTAATATATTTTTAAAATTTTGTACATTTATTTATAAGACATGCTATTATTAGTTTATTTCGCCGTCGTTCCTCTTCATTTTATGTATAATTGCGGCAAGCTGATAAGTCCATTCACAGAATCTTTCTTCATATGACATTTTGATATTTATTTACGCAACACCTTTGACAATCACTATAACCTGTGTTAATTCAATCGTCAAAAATTTATCACTAGTCTGTTTACACGAGCGACAGTTGAAGTCAGCGACATATGAAATCACGTAACTCATTTGTCGCTGAATGAGCGACGAGCGACATCATGAACACGTACCTTAACTTAACCTATAACTTAACAAATTAATAAAAATAAATGTGACAATGAAGCAAAAGGAAACGCTGTTAAATTATTTAAACCGCAATCCCGAATTGGTGGCGGGTAAAATAAATAGAAAAACTGAAAGTCGAATGCATTTGGTAATTTCTTTCTTCTTTGTTAACCATTTGTATAACCCACCATACTGCAGCCATAATTATTAAATATTATTAAAATGACTATATACTGTTATAATTATACGTCGATGAGTAATAACAAGACTGTATGCATGTATCACCTTTATAAAAATTTCAAAGTCTATTTATTAATTCTCTAGATTTTTCATTTTTTCGCCATCAAGTTTCATGGCAAAAAAGTTCACGTAAAAAATTTCACATTTCCACAGTTGGGAGAGTTACATGATCGCGCGAAATCATAGATGATCATAGAGTTCACGTAAAACTTTTTACTTTTCATGTTTCCGCTCTAGGGAAAAAGTTACATGATCGCTGCCCAGGACTATGGACGGTGCATTAAAACTTCCCAGTCAAGCAATTTCTCAAGCAATTTTTGACGGGTTGCCAAAGATGTGTGGGGTCTGGCGTGATGGAAGACGACGCCTTTCCTATTGATCAATTCTGGTTGCTTTCTGCCGATTGCTTGGCGTAATCTTTCTAGTCTTGTTGACAGTAGAGATTAAAATCAATCGTTTGACCGGATAGCAACAGTTCGTAGTGAACGATTCCTTTCCAATCCCACCACACACATAGCATTACTTTTCTTGGTGTCAATCTTGGCTTTGCCGATTGTAGAGCTCCACTTTACTTCAACCACGATTTTTTTTATACATTATTGTTGTACGTGAACTATTTCTCATTATCCGTAATGAGCCGTTTCAAAAATGATTTTATTTTGTTCCGTTTTAGCAACTGTTTCAAATTCGATCGTTCGAACAGCTGATCGCTCGCTTGCTAACGCTGTTTATCGGTCGAAAAAAACACGAAAGGTGAGAGAGCGAGAAGTCCGTGATTCCACGCGCGCTCTCCGTCTAACGCGCTAGGATTTGGTGATGCGGTCTCGCAACCCGAACGACCTATCAACGCGTATCATGTTCGACGAAGGATCGTTACCGTTCCGAAATCCTAAATTTAAAAAGTCAGTCTTGCGACGATCGTCAGTATCTAAGCATCGCTGTTCAGTTCTCTGTAAACGTTCTCGCAAAATCATTGTGAGCTTCGTATTCTCCTGGACATCGATGTTTCTACATCTAAAGTCAAGTCAGTGGTTCGCGTCGCGAGGACTGCATTTCGTGAGATTAGGAGGTTTCTCCGCCGAATCCCTGGTTCATTTCTTTCGAGAGACTTTTATCGCAGTACATCGCGTTGGATCCTCATCCGCGTGATTAACCGGGACGGTCGTCGCACAGCATAAACTCACTGCCGTAGAGACCGCTCAGTCTCTCTGGTTCTCCCGTCGGGGGAACATTTCTCTTCGTTGTTACGTGAATGTATTTCGATCGGGATCGTGACGCTCGTTACGTTACAACGGACTTTTCAAGTTTCTCATTTTGTGTTCTTTTTATGTATCGGCGACGTGTGGCCTTTTAAACCGTAGTTATCTCGCGCTCAAGGATTGTGTGAATCCTGCACCGTGTGGAACCTTCTAGCCGATGACCAGGCTAAATGTCCATGTGTTAATTAGTGCGGAATCAATCTCGGGACACGACAATTTCCGCAACCGTTAAGAGACATCGTTTAAACGTGACCTCCGAAGTTTCAACAGCACAAAAGCCGCACGTCGATCGCGAACGGTGGTTTGAAATAAATAACTTGTTTTTCTTTGTTGTTTTTGAACGTTAAAACATTGCTTTGATTATCGCTCACCTTTTTTTCGGATTCCTACAATGGATCTTCAGATTCACGTAACGCACACCGCGTGCTCAGCGCTGGACAGAGCCAGTATTCTGCACACTCGCATGCCGCGTTGCGGTATCGCGTGCAGCAACGACTCGCAGATGGAAGTGCTATCCATTAAATTGTTTACTGTTAAATCATGTGGCACCCAAATATCGAGTTTTTTTTGTATCCAGCCTTCTCCAAATGGTTTACAACTGTTTTTTGTGGTTGAGAAAGAGTGGGAGAAAGAGAGATGTTTAGTTCCGATATTATGACTGCCGGTCTTGTTCAATTTTTTCCATATATGTAAAACAACCCGTTGCCTCGAACGCTCGGGCGTAGCTCGTCGGAAACCGGGGTTCGATAGGGTTGAAGTGAATACGCTATGTCGGTAACAAATAACTTAGTTTATTATCTATTATTTACAATTATTTACAACTCGCGCGGGGAGTGGATATAGCGCGTGTGGAGCGCGCGGTAACGCCGATGTCGCGTGGTCCGCGCGGTAGCGGGACGCGGTTTCGGTGAGCGCGAAGAGTGCACGCGGTGAGCACGTGTTCCGGCGCGGCGCGGTGACGTGATCTCGCTGTAGCGCGTATCGGTTTAAATGCTCGCGGTTCGTAGCGCGGCGCGATGGCTTGTCAATCGCCGTATCAATGGCGAAGACGCGGTGTTCTGGCGCGGCTTGGGGTCGGAAATCCGCGAAAGGTATCGGGATGAGACGACCGGACCGAGAACACTCGGCGGTAACAGAGAACGCTCTGTTGCACTCTTATTCGGCGTCTTGGTGGATAGGCACGGATGGTCGGTGCTGGTACGGGAGCCGAGAACTCTCGGCGGAGACAGAGTACGCTCTACCCCACGTCCCGTATTGTATCAGGATCTCCGGTTCGGGCAGCGGCCGAGAACGCTCGGCGGAGACGGAGTACTCTCCACCCCCGGGCACTGCTTTTACCCGAAGAATTCGGTGCTCTAGGAAGCAGCTGTCGAGAACGCTCGACGGAAACCGAGTACGCTCGACTCCCTGGTTTTGCGGCTTTGAGGAACAGGTTCGGGATTATCCTTCTAACGTCGGCTGGTAGCGTCGGCTGTCAGGATCCGAAATCGGTCCAGAGATCTTTTTGGATCCCTTTTTATACGGGAAATTGTGAGGAGATGGGGAAGGAAATTCTCCCACCCGGCGTACGCATGCCGGCTCGGAGTAGGGAAAGCGCTCGGGTCGGTGTTCGGCGGCGGTCGGGTTTTCCCGCGTCCGCTCGTCGTCGAACATCGCGAGGCTGTGTGCCTCTAGCGATTCGTTTGAAATTCGATTAAAATAATGTGGAGCGCACCGCGCCCCAATTGCCGGTTTTGACGGTGTTCGTCCGGCGGAACGATGCTGTGCTTTTCGGGGTGCATCGTTACATATGTAATACTCCTATATTGCTAGAAGAGTGCCGATTTCGGCCAAACATTACGGTACAGACGTATAAGCGGGAAACACAGACTTTTGCATAATGCATAATACATATGCATAAGAAATTCGATTGGTCGAATTCCTTATGCACATGCTAACGGACCAATCAAATTTCTTATGCATATGCGTTATGCGTTATGCAATGGTCTGTGCTCCCCGCCATAAGGTTTGTTCTTTCCAGCTGAACTTTCTGTACTAGTTCATAAAGTGTACACTGAGGCGTTCTATTTAGCAGAAGTGACATCAGAGATGACTGTTCTTTTCAATAGTGCAACAGAACTGAGTACAGAGTTCACTGAACTGTCTGCCCCAGGTCTTGAGTTAGTGTAGCGGTACAGTTCAATATGGCAGCTTAGGCAAAACGAGAATAACAGTACAACTTAACTTAAAATTAAAAACATTAAAAATTAAAAACAGTACAACTTAACCTAAAATTAAAAATTATATTATCTTTATATTTACTTTTTTAAGTTATGTTAATACTTAAGATTTTTTACTCTATATTCGTCTTTTACTATTATTTTTGCGCATATAAAAATATTATTGATCAGTATTTTTACATATACTTGTACACACACACACACACACACACACACGCACGCACGCACGCACGCACGCACGCACGCACGCACGCACGCGCGCGCGCACACACACACGCACACACACACATATAGTAAAAAATTTTAAGTATTAACATAACTTTAAAAAAGTAAATATAAAGAGAATATATGATATATAGAAAGTTTTTTTAGCTTTTTGAATTTATATTTTTAATTTATATTAATTATATTAGACCTTTAGTATAAAAAAAAGTTTTCGACATGGAGAAAATAAGTGTTGCATATATTACAAGAGATGCAGCTGGAAATATTTTAATTGATAAAGATGGAAATATTACTTGTAAATTGGAAGGTATTAAAATTATGTATCTAAATATATCAATAAACATTATCTATGCAAATAGCTATTTAAGAACTAAATTTCAATATATAAATATTTATTTAATAAGAAAATAAATATGATAAGTATAATAATAATCTTATTATAATATTCTTGCAGAAGGTGTAATATTTAAATTAAAATATCAAGATATTGATTTTAATTGCAATACAGTGTACTGTCGATGATCAATTAGTATTGATTAAATTACACCAAGACAACAAAATGTACAAAGAAATACAAACAATGAAAGAAATAATATTGATGAAAAAGAATCCGGAATCATGTGTCGCGTCATGTTGATTTCTGCACTGTAGCGTTCTTTTTGTTTCTATCTACATTTCTGCACTTATGAAATTTTTACTGTACTCGTCAGTTCTAGTTCAGAACTAGTGCAGAACTAGTGCAGCTGAAAAGAACAAACCTATAAGCGGGAAAGACTTTTGCATAATGCATAATACATATGCATAAGAAATTCGATTGGTCGAAATCGTTCCTTATGCACATGCTAACGGACTAATCAAATTTCTTATGCATATGCGTTATGCGTTATGCAATGGTCTGTGCTCAGGCCCATAGTCTCTCTCTCAAGTACGCTTCAGCTGCTTTGTGCGCATGCGCTAACAGCGTTAGTCAGACACGACCAGGTAATGTTTTCTCTTTTCGTGTTCTTTCCGTCTCATTTTCTAATGTTTAGCCTCTCGCTCATACTCACTCAATAGACGCGCCTGCGCATAACGAGGTTTAAACTTCTGACCATATTTGGAAATCGTGCGTCTCTCTTTTATGGGCCTCGATCCTCTCATTGGGAAGATACGGAACTAGCAATATAGGAGTATTACATATATGATTTTTTCCATGATTTCATCGACTTTTCCAGTGATTGGTCGACCAGAACGAGATGCATCTTTGATCAAAATTTCCAGATTGATAACACAGCTCCACAAAAAAAAATGAAAAAATTCTTCCATAAACCAAAACCACCCTACCCTATGTTTTTGGGGTTGCTGAATTCGAATCCATGGTCAGTTTAATTCCATCACGTCAGGATTTCCCATAACCTCAAAAATAAAGCTCCAAAACCCCATAACACACAAACTATTTAATCCTTAACCATCTTGACCAACGCAACCGCATTACTCTATCATCCTCTAACCCCAAAAACCCCTAAACCCCATAACCTGATAACCCCATAAACTCAAAACCTAATCAGCAATAGAGATTTGGTTCCTTAATGCTGGGAGACCTCAGTCAATGCGCTGTTTCTTGACGAGTATCAGTCATATCAAATTTTAACCCCTCAGCCTCCTACTCTCATTATCTTGTAACCTCATAAACCTTAAATTGCGAGAACCCTGAAAATTCCAAGCTCGATTAACAACAGAAATTCGAGTCTTCAATGCCGGGAGGTCTAAGTAAATGTTGTAAAGTTTTTGATCGAGTAAAAGAAATGTCCGAGTAGAGAGCACAGAATTCACCCCGGAATTATTATAGAGATAGAGAGTAGGCAAAGATAATTAAAGTATGCTATTGAAACTGGAGTATAAGTATATTTCTGAACAGTACAACGAAATGACTCTCGTGGAGCGATTCGACCGGTCGCTGCCACTTCCTGAGAGAGAGTGCGAACCTTGCGACGCACGTGCACGCTCTCAACTCTCTCCCGGAAACATGTACAGCGCCGTCTTTATCGTGATGTACTTCCGTACTTCCGGGCGGCGCGATCGAGTATCGATCGCGGCGCTCGAGCTGTCGATCAGCTGTCATCCGTCAGGTGTCGGTAACAACCTGTAAATCCTCTTCCGCAAGTTTCTTACAACTCGGCCATCCTGCATTGAACTGCGTCGCTGCAGTTTTCTGTCATGCAGTTGCCGTTTTTATTATACATTGTGGTAACGTGTTCGTGCATTACAGTCAACAGACAGGTAAGTACAAGTTTTCTTTCCCGATAAGTGCAACTTAAATCTAACCTTATATCTACTTTATATTAACGAGGTTGACTTAACATAACTTAATTCTAATTTAGATTTAACGTAAACTTAAACAATTAATTTAGGTTTAGCCTTATTTGTATTATTGCGTCTTTCCATACAGATACGTACTCGCTTGGTGGCCGATTGCCACTTTTTACAATGAGCTATATATATATACTTTTCCTTTTTGACAGCCGCTGTTATGTCCTGATTGAGGTTTTTTACGATTGGGTTGCCAATGGTTTTATCCATGGCTTCAATTTATCCGATGATACTATAGTATCCAATGGTTTTTGTGTAATATTAAAACCTGGTATATCTTTCACGACGTATCTATTGTTTCCAAGAACTTTACCAATTTGATACGGACCTTTGTAACATGGTTTTAACTTAGAGTTTTCGTTGGGTTGATTTCGGATATTCCGAATCAGGACGTAATCGCCGGCGTTGTATAACGACGGTTTCTTTAGCAAACTATTCCGGTAGTCACGATTGTAAACGAACAATAATTTTGTCGCTTTTTCGGCGTTATTTCTAATTGTTTCCCTATTTTTTTGAACAGAGTTGTCGGCATCAACTAGCGCTCTAGTGAGTTCGGCTAGTTGAAAATCGCTATGGTTTCACTGGTCATAGCCCAAGAGCACTTTCGACGGAGTCGCGTTCACAGCCGTATGGTGAGTATTATTTAGAATATATTGCATATTACCTAAGTGCTCTGGCCATTCCGCGGGGTCGTCTAACAATTTGGTCAGCGAGCTTTTTATAAATCGATTCACGCGTTCTGCCATACCATTGGCCCACGGGGCCGCTACCGCTACTCTTCGGTGTTTTATTTTATTTCGCGACGTATAATCTTGAAATTCACGGGACGTAAACGCCGTGCCTCTGTCTGAGACCAGTTCCGACGGCTTCCCGAAAGTATTGAATACTGATGTCAATAATTCGATTGTTTCAGCGCTTCCCGTCGATTTGGTGGGCACCAACCACACAAATCGTGAGAAGGCGTCAACCACCACCAGGATGTGGCGGGAGCCTCTTTTCGCCTGTTCCAGTGGACCAAAGTGGTCCACATGCACTATTTGCATCGGCGCCGACGGTAGGGACGACGGTTCCGTTTCGCCCTCGAAACGGTTCGGGGCCGCATTCGACATAACACACGTAAGGCAATTTCCTATATAATCGTGCACCCGTTTCCGTAAATGGGGGAACCAATAATTTCCCTGTATCCCTTTCACCGTTTTGTCATACCCGCAATGCGCCATGTCATCATGATGGGCCTTTATTATGTTAATAATGAAGGATTCCGGTACAACAAATTTTAATTCATCACCGTCTTTCCGGTAAACCAACCCATCATTTAAGGCGAATTTGTCGTTATCACTTAACTCTAAATTCTTCGCTATCTCTTTAATTTTAATATCCGAAAGTTGCTGGAATTCTAATTGTCTTTCTATCGGTAGTTCCCTCACATAAGCAACACTACGACTCAGTGCATCCACGTGTTTCATTCTTTTTCCTGGACAGTGGGTTAATTTAAATCGATAGTTCTGCAACAGGATTGCGCCAATCCCCAGGTTACATGCGTCCGTGTGTAGTTCGGTGGGCGCGACCGGATCGTATAGGCGCAACACAGGTTTCGATGTGAGTTCGTGTAACAATTTAGAGAATGACTCCTCGCATTCTTCCGAGAATTCGTAGGGCATTCCCTTCTTCAGCAAGTTCGTTAGAGGTTTACTTTTAACCGCAAAGTTGTTAATAAATTTTCTGAAGTATCCCGCGAGGCCTAAAAATCGTTGTAGTTCTTTTATGTTACGAGGTCTTTTAAAGTTCCTTATCGCGTCAGTATGACGGTCGCTAATTGTAACGCCTCGTTTCGATATATGGTAACCGAGAAACTCAATCTCGCTACTTAGAAACAAACATTTTTTCAAATTTACTTCAAATCCGTGAGAATATAAAATGGATAACACTTCTTCCACCGTATCTAAATTGCCATTTACCGTGGACGATGCTATTAGGATATCGTCCATATATACAATGACTTGCTCCTCCCTAATCAGCCGATTCAGCAGGCTCATAATTCTTTTCTGGAATTCGGCTGGCGACTCACAATAGCCAAACGGGAGACGAGTGTATTCGAATTGCCCGTCGGGGGTCGCGAACGCAAAATACTTAGTTGAGTTATCGTGTACTCGGATTTGGTGGAACCCATCCTTTAAATCTAACAGTGTGAATACTGATTTATTCGCTAGCCTTGACAGACAGTCTTCGATCACCGGGAATGGGTATTTCTGTTTAATTACTCTTTGATTAAGCGGTCTAAAATCGACGCATAGTCGCATTTTCTCGTTTTTCTTTGTTACAGGTACTACCCGGGCACGATACGGAGATGTGCTCGGCCGAATAATACCACGTCTCAGTAGGTCATCCGTGATGTCCCGTATTTGTTGCCTTTCCATATGGGCAAAACGTCTTGGCGCGAAGCGGAAAACAGACTTGTCCTTCAGCTCAACGATTACCGCGTGATCGTCGGCTGCTGAGGTATGTTCTTTTGAAATTGTTTTTCGCAGTATGATCCGCAAACGCTCGCGCGCCTCGGGCTCGCATTTGGAGGTGATTTCGGTTATACTTTCACTTATTGTGTTATTACCGGATTCCTCGGCTATGTACAATGGTAACTGAGCAAACAGATTAGCCTGTCCTTCCCGACTTTGTTCTGACGGGCTATACACCAAAACAAGTTTCTCTTTTTGCAAAAAATCTCGACCTAATATGAGATCACCTTCAAAAGCATGCTCATCTAGAATGTACAGAGTTACTCGCAACGGTACAATTTCAAATTTGTCTAACTGAATTTCGGTTTCAATTTTACCAAGCAAACGCAATGACTGACTAGTTAAATTCTTAAGACTAATATCGACTGGTAATATCTGGGTTCCCGAAGAACTTAAGAAATTTCTAAAAATATTCGCTTTAACAAATGATACCGGACTTCCCGTATCAACTAATGCAATTAAATCACAAATCTTATCTTTCAGGCACGTGATCCTGACGAACGGGCGGTCCATTTTGAGCTGCCTCTCCGTGGTCCGCTCCTCGACCGTGGCCACTACTCCGGACGCCGACTCCTCCTTGGCCGACTCCGACACGGCTGCTACGTTAGGGCTCGTCGTCGACTTCCTTGCTCCAGTCGACTTGGCTCTCAACGTGGGACAATCAAACCGCCTGTGACCCTTCTCCTTACAATAAAAGCACTGTACCTCTTGACGACAGTCTTTTGTCTGATGACCCTTCTTTCCGCAATTCCGGCACTGACCTTCCTTCTGCCGTGGCTGTCCGGGAAGCACGGGCTTCCTTTCCTCGACCGCTCCCTCCGCGATCGTCCTCATCGCTTGCAGGAACGATTCCACCGATCCGCAGGTCAAAGCTAACGCTGTGGCTTGGATGGCGGGCTGCATTATACCTCCTGCGATCAGCTGGATCGTATCCTGTGGGGGAAGGTTTAACCGACGTATTAAGACCAGCTTTTCTATAGCGTACTGGTCGAACGATTCTTTCGACGCGTTCCATTTGCGCGCCTCTATGAGCTGCATCGTTTTGTAAAACGGAACTCTCTTTTCAAAGACTTTAGTGAGTTCCTCTTTAAGGCCACTCCATGAGTCCAAAGCAGGGCCTTCCTGCATGTCAAACCATTTCTTGGCTACCTTAGTCAACCGGCTGGAGGCAGCCAGGAGAATTGTCGAATCCGTTGCTCCGTGGACCTGCGCGATCCTGTCCACCCGCGTCTTCCAGGCGACCACATTATCCTCGGGGCCGCCCGCAAACTCAGGTATCTGAGCTGCCAAGCCGTTGATCCACCCCGTACCCGGAGGTTGATTCCCTGGACCGGGTCTGAATTGGCTGCCGTCTGCGGGGTCCGTAGAAGACCAGGATCCTGTCCTTTGCTCCGGCTCGCTTGGTCCCGGCGGAGCCTCCTGCCTCGGGTGCTCGGGATCAGCCCGAACCCTCGGCGAGAACGCTAGCAACAGCTGCGCGAGCTGTTGCTGCTGCTGGCGCATCAGCATCTGCTGCTGCTGGTGCGCCTCCATTTGGGCTTGCATCATCGCCCGCATTAGTTCCAGAGAACGCTCTGCTGCCGGTGAGAGCTCCACGCTGCCGGTCCCGACGGCAGCGGAAGCACCCCCGGTTCGAGTCGTTGAGCGCTCCTTCGCACTTTCCATCGCGCGCTCCGTTACGCGCTCCTCCTGTCGTTCCGCCACGCGGTCCGTCGGATCCCTCGGCATCAGGAGATCCATAGGGCCGTGGCGCTCTAAATGCGTCATTATCGCATCGAGTAATTGGTTCCGGTCGCCGTGTACCGGGATTCCATATCTCGACGCTTCCTCGCGGAGCTCCTCGAGCTCCATTCGCTCAAGACGAGAACGATCCATCGGTTCTTCCTTCGTTACTCCGATTTTCCAACGACGTCCCTCGCCTCAAACGGTGAATTGCTCCGATTTCACAACACTCAAACTCCGCACCGACTCTAATTCTACTTGCCTCTCTGAGGGGGAAAGTGGGGCGAATCCCACTTCTGAAAGTTGTAAAGTTTTTGATCGAGTAAAAGAAATGTCCGAGTAGAGAGCACAGAATTCACCCCGGAATTATTATAGAGATAGAGAGTAGGCAAAGATAATTAAAGTATGCTATTGAAACTGGAATATAAGTATATTTCTGAACAGTACAACGAAATGACTCTCGTGGAGCGATTCGACCGGTCGCTGCCACTTCCTGAGAGAGAGTGCGAACCTTGCGACGCACGTGCACGCTCTCAACTCTCTCCCGGAAACATGTACAGCGCCGTCTTTATCGTGATGTACTTCCGTACTTCCGGGCGGCGCGATCGAGTATCGATCGCGGCGCTCGAGCTGTCGATCAGCTGTCATCCGTCAGGTGTCGGTAACAACCTGTAAATCCTCTTCCGCAAGTTTCTTACAATGTGCTATTTCTCTTGCGAATAGCGCACCCTATCACCTCATATCCTGCGATAAGGATATGTGTTTTGTTATGTGTTTGATGTCGAATTACTTCTCGATATCATACCTACATTCAGCCAAACCCAGGAACAACGACGTGGACGTAGTAGGATTTCGTTCCCTTTGGGGTGCTTTTTTATCGTGAGTTCCCCTTGCCTCTCACATTCGGGGTGCTTTATTCATGTGAGTTCCCCTTGCCTCTCACAAATAGAAAACAAAAAGAAATTAATACGAATAAAAATAGCACCCTGACCAGCCGCCGATACTGGGGTTCCGTGTCCCTGCATCGTAATTTTACTACGTGTGTTTGCCATGACGGCTTGAACGCCGTTATCCAGGGTCTTTGCCGGATAACGGAATTACTCCGTTGCCCACCGTCAACCACGTGGAGGTGCCCTGGATAGCAAACACACGCAGAAAAGTACTTCATTCACATCTTAGCGATTATTTGCTAATAAGAGGATGAGATTTCAATACACTATCATACAGTTTATTTCGGCTTTAATACATTAAATATATATATATATATATATATGTATATATCCATTTCATTGTGATGAGCGTATTCAATGAAGTACCAAGAGTTTATTTCTGTGTCTTTTACTGCCCAATGACTCATACGTGGAGGTATGAATGATATTTTCTCTTGTGAAGGGTAAAAAAAAATATAGATGCGTTTGTTGGTCGGAAGATAAAATTTTCTAGGGAATTTGAATAAAAATAATTTGAAATTTTTTATGAAGCATCTCAACAATGGAGGTATTTATTTGGTTTTGTAAAAAATCATAAAATTAATTTTCAAGTTGATGGGGTGATCGGGTTGTTGAGTTTTGGGGTATCTGGGGTTGGAGGATGATAGTTATGAGACTTAGGGGTTACAAGGATGGGACTGCTACTTGTCAAGAAACAGCACATTGACTGAGGTCTCTCAGCATTAAGGAACCAAATCTCTATTGCTGATTAGGTTTTGAGTTTATGGGGTTATCAGGTTATGGGGTTTTGGGGTTTAGGGGTTTTTGGGGTTAGAGGATGATAGAGTAATGCGGTTGCGTTGGTCAAGATGGTTAAAGATTAAATAGTTTGCGTGTTATGGGGTTTTGGAGCTTTATTTTTGAGGTTATGGGAAATCCTGACGTGATGGAATTAAACTGACCATGGATTCGAATTCAGCAACCCCAAAAACATAGGGTAGGGTGGTTTTGGTTTATGGAAGAATTTTTTCATTTTTTTTTGTGGAGCTGTGTAATGTTCGAATAGCTTGTGCCACACATACTGATACTGCACCATGTGACAAATTTTTTTAGCAGCCCAAGTCGCATTTTGTTCCCTTTTTTAATAATAAAATTTCAAAATGTATCGAATTTCTTCTTTATTTTCATTCATTTTCAAGACGCAATTTTTGACTGACAAGGGAAGTGTCACAACTGTTCGGAACCGATTTGATTCTCTTTCAAATATGTTGTTAAATATACAAATCTAAGAAACACATATTTTTTTATATAGTGCGGATTTTGACTTTTATGGGATAAAACACCTCTTCGAAAAAAAAATGGTTTTTATCTTTCAAGGCGAATATCTTTGAAACTATTAGAGATAGAACAAAATGTTCCAAATAAAAATTAAATGGTTTCAAGAGTTCTTTCAAACAAAGTAAAAAATTTTTTATTTTTTTTAATTTTTTAAAATATCCTCACCATCCATTAATTTTTTTCAAAAATTTTGAAAATTTGTATCATCAAATTAAAGCTTATTTTTTTACGAATCCAACCATGTATGATAAAGTTACGTTCTGAAAAATCATTTTCGAGAAGTCATTACCCTTCCGTACATACGTTATTCGTGCTCGTATCATACATACTATGTGCGTAAGTGTAATAATTATCGTCGAAATAAGATATTTAAAAAAATGTTAAATTTGTAAAAAAATAAGCTTCTATTTGTGGCGATACAAAAATTTTGAAATTTTGAAAAAAGAGTGATGGAAATATTTAAAAAATTAAAAAAATTTCTTTTGCACTGTTTTATAAAGTACTCTTAAATTTTATTTCAAAATTTTTTATATTTTAATAGTTCTGTACCCCCAAAAAGTCGACTTTAAGAGTGCGGAATAAGAGACTTGTAGCGTCTACTTGTAGTTTCTATTTTTGAACATGGCCGGAGACACTACCGCGTCTCCTGATATTTGTATATTTTTAAAAAGATATCCTTAAATAACAAATTTTGTGTTATCTTTTATTACACTATAATTAAGTTAATTTTTATTAAGCACTTTTCGAGTTATGAGGCTTTAAATATACAGTATTTTGATATAAAATACAAAATATCTTGAGAAACCTTCAGTTTTCGATCACTGAAAAAATGTTGCCAAACACCACAAGTATGTACTTTCCAACATTTTTTTTTCAAATCAACCATGCGTTTTCTTTACACGAATTGATTAATTTCATTATTCTGTGCAAAAAGTATCAAGATAAGATTATTAAAGCCTTATAACTCGAAATAATAATAATAATATACGGGGAAGAGGTCCCTGGGTTGGGCCCTTCCAGCGGCACTCAGACTGAGTCCATTGTGCCTCCCCGTTGTAATAACCGTGATTAGGGCAGACCTGTCCCCTTCCAGAAGGAGAGCAGGTCCCCAGTCGGCAGCTGTTTTATTTGCGGGGTCCAACATGACCGAGCAAGCGAAGTCGCTGCTCAGCAAATGCTGGACACTGATTCAGAATGTGAAGGCTTGTTTCATCCTCCTCCCCACAAGCTCTGCAGTCGGGTGTATCACTAACGTCCAATTTACGCATGTGGTAATTCAGAACGCCATGCCCTTTTTTTGGTGAGGCAGGGGAAATCCTTTATGGATACCCATGGGCCTCGGGGGAAAACCCATGGGTTATGTGGGAGTCCCCCAGGGAAAACAATTCCCTGGGTATACCCACTAAAACCTCTGCCGGTGACCTTCCTCGGCCCAAATGAGGGGGAGCAGGGTATCACCTGAAGCATTCATCCCACTCCCCCTCGGGCATGGCCATAACTTGGCCCCTTCCTGGGGAGGGAGTTGTACGCTCCTTCCCCACGTATCCTGCCAGAACTCGGGGAAGATCGGGTCACCGCGACCTTTCCCCGCCCTCCCGGGTGTTGATGGGACTGGGTGTTGATGGAGGAACGCCATGCCCTGTCATTATTTGTGCTAGTCTGGTGTCCTTCCTGCTTAGCAATCTCATGCTCTTTGCCAGGCCCTCTCCGGGAGAGTCTCCCAGCAGAGCGCTAGCTTGTCTGCATTTGATTTTGGTTTCGTTTTTCCAATATTCCAGGTGCTGGTTTCTCAGCCAGCTCCGGATCCTTTCTTTATCCAAAGAATACGCCCGACCGCTGGCTCCGGTCCCAGCAATCCCGTCACTGCCCCAGCTCCGGCGAGCTGGTCGGCTATCTCGTTGCCCTTGATCCCCACGTGCCCAGGAATCCATGCCAGGGTAACTTCGTATTTTCTCGCCAGCTCTTCTAGGGTGCACCTGCAGTCCCAGACCAGCCGTGAAGTAAAGATCGGAGGGCCAAGCGCTTTAATTACCGCTCGGCTGTCCGAGCAGATCTTGATGCACCTGCCGATCCTTTCGGATCCCAACAGGTTCTGTGCACAGTTCAAAACAGCTATGGTCTCCGCTTGGAACACCGTAGCATACTTTCCGAGAGGGATGGTTTCTTTAACCCCATCTTGTTGGCCAAAGATACCCGCACCGGAACTCTCCCCCCTTCTGGAGCCATCCGTAAATCAGACGTCCCCTTTCAGAGAGATCGGCCCCCCTGGCAGTCCTCTCGCCTGGAGAGACACACCTTATATCCCCTTTCAAAGGTACGGATCTTCGACATTCTGTCTTGCTTCATCGCGAAAACGGAGTCCGACAGGATTTCACCCGGAAGTCTTGTGTACCCGCCTTCCCCTTGGCTTCACACCTCAGGCGGTGAGCTGCAGCTGCAGCTGCAGTCACTACCACCAGATGGAGTGGTTCATCATCTAGCAGCATTCCCATCGTCGCCACTGGTGTTGTTCGCAAGGCGCCAAGGGCCCCTCTTAAGATCAGAGCTCTGACGTGCTCCAGGGCCACCTTGGTATCTTTTTTCCGCACCCTGGGCCACCACACTACTGATGCGTATAGTAATCTGGGGCGCAGTATAGCCGTGTAGATCCAGAGGACCATTTTTGGTCTCAGACCCCAGGTCCGGTCAAAGGTCCGTCTACACGTTCAGAAGTAGGAGCAAATGCTCTTGCAGCGGTTGTCAAGATGTTCCCTCCATGTCAGCTTCTTATCTAGGATAACTCCCAGATATTTCACCGACTCGGAAGGAACCAGATTGATTCCTCCAAGCGTGGGATCCTCCACGACCCACCTTGTATTTGTATGTGAATATCACGAGACCCGTCTTGAGCGGGTTAACCGACAGACCCATCTCTCTGCACCACTCTTCCACCACCTCCAGGGCCGCTTGCGTTAGCTCTAGAAGTGTTTCTAAGAAGGGTCCTCGCACAAGAATAGCCAAGTCATCGGCATAACCCTGTGCATAGAAGCCCCTCTGGTTCAATGTGCCAAGCAGCTTGTCAGCTATCAGACACCATAAGAGTGGAGAGAGTACTTCCTCTTGAGGGCAGCTCCTGTCCACCCATCCAATGACACTCATCGTACCCAGTGAGGCCGTCTCCGAGCGTGATGCCGTCTTGCCGAGCATGCTCCTGATCCACGAGACAACCCTCCCCGGCACTTCTCTTCTGGCCGCTTCCCTGCACACCACTTCGTGTGGAGTGTTGTTGAAGGCACCCTCTATGTCCAGGAATGTCCCTACCACAACCCCTCCCTTCCAGTTGCCCCTTGATCATCGATACAACAGAATGGAGGGCGGTTTTAGTGGAATACCCTGTGCATATGTGTGTTGGTTCTCGTGCAACATCCGTCGCAAGAGAACAACGTCTCGCACATAAACCTCGACCAGCTTTTCTAGCGTTTTGAGAAGAAAAGACGTCAGGCTGATCGGCCGAAAGTCTTTGGCAAAGATGTAGCCCGTTCTTCCTGCTTTCGGAATGAACACCACCTTGACCAGTCTCCATGCGCTGGGCGTGTAGTCCAGTGCTAGACAAGCCCTTAGGCTGCGTTCGCTTTGAGTGCTCATGCGCTGTAAGCACTTACGCTTAAAAACGCTATTTTCTGTCGTTCCGTTTGGCTTCTAAGCGCTCATGTTGAAAGCTAATGTTGTTCGCTTTGGAATAGTTAGCAGATATAAGCGTTTAAAAATGGAGGATAAAAAAATATTAATTGCAATACTATTCGCTCAAAAATCAAAATCCTTTAGTAAAAATATATAAAGAAATGAACTTACCACTTTCAATTCGTATTGCCTCATTAAAGGACACATATATCCCATATGTTTCTCCTGTCTCCCCATCTTTTAAATGTATTAATATTTTTTCCGATGTCATATTCCTCGTATAACTTATTCAACAAGATTAAGCAGGTTTATTCAAGTGCGTTCGTTTTGGCCAATAAGCGCTTATTGGCGCTTACACTTTCGCTGCCCTACTTGGATGAAATAAGCATTCGTGAGCAGAAGTTATGACATCACGATGATGTCATTATTAGACCAATAAGCGCTTACGGCTCCAAAGCGAACGGTATAAACAATGCTTATAAGCACTTACAGCACATGAGCACCCAAAACAAACGCAGCCTTAGCATCCTGGTGAGAGGCCGGATGATCAGTTCCAGCGGATAATCCCTTCCTGTAGGAGAGCCGGAAAAATTCGATCAGGCCTCGCCGACTTGAAGGGCTTGAATGCACTTACAGCCCATCTTACCCTATCGGGTTTGACGATTTGAGCTGCGAGTGCCCAGTCGCTTCCACGTGCCTTTCTCGAGCCCATGTCTCCCAAGGGGACAAACATTCGCCCGTTCCTTTTTGGAAGCCCGGGAAGTTCGCCTCCAGGAGATGTACCAGACATTGTTCACCATCGTCCCATCCGCGAGACTGATAGCTTCGAGTCTAGCATCCGAAGTTAGGACCCTGCATAGTCTAGTAGTTTCGGGCATCCCCTCTACCGACTCTCTCCCAGCTTTTCCTTTTCGCCATCACCACAGAATCCCTGTAGGCCTTTTGAGTCCTTTGGTAGAGGCCCCAATCGGCCTGGCGGTTCGTGTTCCTGGCTCTATTCCAAGCGCGACGTGCCGCACCTCTGAGCTCCTGCAGTTTGGGGCTCCACCAGGAAGTACCCTTGGTGTTTCTGACTGTCCATTCTGGGCAATTCTTTTCGAAACTATCAGACAGAGCCCTCTGCAGATGGTCCACACAGAACTCTATCTCCATCGTGGTCCCGTGCCTTTTAGAGAAGCCTCTGAAACTTTTTGCCAGATCCTCACGATAAGATTCCCAGTTAGTTTTCTTCGGGTCTCTTATTTTTATCTCTTCGGACTTAATCTTAGTCATTCTGAAGGTAATTTGTCTGTGATCCGACAGCGAGGACTCTCTCGAAACTCTCCAGTCAGTCATCTCTTGGACCATCTTTTTAGAACAGATTGTCAGGTCTCTCTCTCTCCCGGCATTAGTTAAAACAATGCTGGGAGGGGAGGATAAATGGAGGGTCGTCTCCTCCTTCTGCGAAACCGTTATGTCGCAGAAGGAGGAGGCGGAAAGGATTAGGACAGGGGAGGTGGAGGTCGTGTCTCCTCCCTCCCCCTCCCAGGGAGAGTATGATGATGGCGGCGGCGGGGATCCTCCTTCAACCGTAAGGAGGATTAGGAGAATTCCCTGTCGCCGCCTCGCTCATTTAAGGGCGTGACAATAATGGGGGCCCCCCGAGGACTGGCAAAACGCCAGTCCAAGTAAAAATAGGGGGGCCCCCATGGGAGAGGGAACTCGCTGTTCCCTCTCCCACCACATATAGGTGGCTGGAGGGGAGTAACATTTTCTCCCCCCCAGCGGGGGGTCGGTCAGGAGCGGGGGCTCCTTGGGGAGTGCGACCCATCTGTCCCTGGGTCGAAGGGGGCGGGCGGCGTGGCGACCGGAGACGTTAAACTCTCCGGTTTCCGCCCCGTCGTCAGCCTCCGGAGGCTCAGGGACGAGGAGGTGGAGGCCGTCGCCCTCACCGGCGACACCTCCCCGGTCAGTTCGGCCATAGTTAAAAAAGAGGGGGGGGGTTATTCCCCCCCTCAAGACGGAGGAGGCCGCTGTACTCCCGGGACCGTCGTCGTCGTCTGCTGGGGGGGGTGGGGGGGACGGGGGGGAGACCCGTCTCCTTCGCTCTCCTCCATCGCCCCACGGATAGGGACCTCCGGTCCTGAAGGGGCCTAATAGCGGCCTACGAGCATAAGACCATCCCCCCGCACCACAAAGAGCTGTGGGGGATGGTCTTGCAAGAAGTAGAACGCGGAGACCCCTGCGTCGCTAGTCATATTTACATATTTGGCCCCAAAATGGTGGTCGCTATCTTCCAAATGTTTAACCTAAGTTTTTTTGTTAGAACTGTCAATGTATCAATATACATATAAAAAAGATTAAAGGTAGACAAGACTGCTTCACATAAATTTATATATATATATTTAATCATTAATAAATACATATTAACAGACAATCTTTTCAAAATATTAATACCTATAAAACTGCAACGATTAATAGTTCACACAATTTAATTAAGGGCACACAATAAAATGTATGATGTTATGTATTGTATTAAACTGATGCTCGTAAAGCGACGGCATTTTATATTTCCTCCAACGATAAAATTATTTGTCTTATAGACCTTTAAACTTGTTTTAAATTTTATATAAGTGCTCAAGCTTTGAGATTCATCAAGTATGTGATGAAAACTTTTGTGATTATATATGGATATGTCCTCCAAGTATATTCGTCATCTTTTGATTACAGGAAAATGCGTTGCGCGAAGAATCGAGCGCATGGACCGACACAAATAGCGTATGTACGGAGGGGTTTTTAATTAATTCTCGAAAATGATATTACGCAACATAACTTTAATATACATGGATGAATTCGTAAAAAAATAACCTTTAATTTGGTAAAAACAGAAATTCAAAATTTTGAAAAAAAAGTTGGAGGGGCGGGGTTTTTGGGAAAATTAAAAAAAAGAAAAAATTTTTGGGCGTTATTTTATAGTACTCATCAAGCCGTTTAATATCCCGTGTGAATTTTTTTCTATCTTTTTTAATTTCGGAGATATTCGCTCCGAAAGAAAAAAACCGATTTTTTTCAAAGGGGTGTTTCATCCCCTAGAAGGCCGTATGAGCACGTATAAAAAAAACGTCTCTCTATTTTGATCTGGAGAACAACATATTAAAAGCTCATCAAAATCGGAGGACACTTCCGACACTTTCCTTGTTAGTATATCGTAGTACATATTTCAAATGTTCCTAGAATATACGCAATATACTTTTATGATATTCTCAGAATGTTCTAAAAAATATTCTCTGAATATACTATAAGATATTCTCAGTATGTACTGAGAAACAAAATAGTCGGACAACAAAATAGTAGAAACATTCTTAGTATACGCTTACAAGGGGAACACCAGAATTGTCCTCCTCCGGTTTGGCTGAATTTTATACATGTTATAGTTCAGCCCTCCCACTAAATCATGGTAAAAGAATACGATGCGCCTCTCAAGCATTCGCGAGAAAAACGCGTTGAAAAATTTCTATGTTGGTAATGTACCGAACGGTAAGTGTAGTTTGACAAGCAGCGGCGTGGTGTAGTGAGTAAGGCGTCGGACTAGAATGTTGCATGTTGCTGGTTCGAATCTTACTTTTATAATTTTTTTTTTTTTATTGTATTATATTGTATATGTTTTATTTTTAATATTTAATTCTAAAAATTAATGTATCAAACAATTTTACAAAATTTAAAAATATAATTTATATTTTTATACGTTGCGTTTCTTAAAATTAAAATTTAATTAACACACACATATATTTATTATTAATTGTAAATTGTCATTGTAAATTTACGTTATTAAACTAAAATTTATTTGTTATGTAATAAATATATTTAAAATTATATTTTATTCTTAAAATAATTTTTATTCTTGCCGTCACAAGTTTCGTTTTCCCCTTGGTGACGGCATCTGTTGTTGTATAACGATACGATACGAATGCTACTTGAGAACTTGTTTTCTTTGTGTAGCTGCGACACTGTAAGATTTAAACAGTTTTAAGACCGTCAGACTCATTCGCATCGAGTAAGAGCTAACGCTTACATCAGAGCGTGCAGTACAGTGTATAATCCCAGCATGGGTAGATTCCAAGAACGTTCTGAGAATATCACAACGGTAGATTATGATATTTCTATAATATCCCAGATACGTACTCTAAAAGCTACTGAGTATGTACTAAGTATGTTCGTATGTCCCGTCTATCCGCCTCGCCAGTACATACTGAGAATGTCACGTAAAATATTTCTAGTATATTACAAGAAAACCTACAATACATTATGAGTAAATCATACCACAGATTAATAGACAGATAGCCAAAGGTCCGGGTAAAAACGAGACCATTCGTCTTTGCTTTGATTATCGACCCGTTTCGCTCCTGGTTTGAGTCCGAGCTAAAGATTTCGCCCCTAGGTTCGAGTTCATGCTAATTAATTATGAGACGAGAGAGAGAGAGAGAGAGAGAGAGAGAGAGAGGAAAGGAGAGGAAGGAGGAAGGAGGGGGAGGGGAAGGGAGGAGGAGGGAGGAGGGAGAGGAGAGAGAGAGCGAGAGAGAGGTGAGAGATTTACAACCTTCTCCTTCGCACGCCGTACATCGGTAGCAAATATTTCAAGTGATCGGAGTCGAGAAACCGATTTTCTTTTCCTCTAGTTCAAGATTTTTGTTGTGTTAATAATTAATTAAATAATTTGTAATAATTAATTAAATAATAAAGAAATTTAAACTTTTGTGGAAATTGGCAATTTGTTATTAATTTAAGATTTTATTGATCTAACTCTTTTATTAAAATTATTACATGTATGACTTTTCAACCTGTAATTTAGATCCTTTTTAAGTGACTATTTATTACAGCAAATTAAATCAATAAATAAATGTAGCAATATATACATACATGCAAAATAATTTTAATGGATTAATGACATTTTCACGATTAAAATGACACCAAACATGACATAAATCGGATTACTTTTAATTAAATATGGTTAATCTAGTTAAAAATTATCCAATTTATATCCCCAGTGAGAAATGACCATCAAATCGACATTAAATTGATATCGATCGATGCAATTTACGTCAATTCGATGTCGACTCGATAGATCTCTTCTCACTGGATCGTGCTTATCAGTGTGATTTTAATCGCAAATATCTTATTAATCCAATAAAATTATTTTTAAACCAATATATATGTATATATATATGTGTATATACAAAATATATATATACATATATATATATACAATGTATGTATGTATGTATGTATACAAATTTACAATGCGAAGATGTGGCTGCGTTCTTCTAGCTGGCCGAGCGCCGAGCCCACACGTACACGGCTTTTCTTCGTGTGCGCGATACATCACGCACACGAGGAAAAAGCCATGTCAGTGTGCGCTTAGGTAGCTAGAAGAGTGCGGACATATACGTATATCTTCCGTCTTCGTCTCTTCCTCTCGCTATAGCAGACACGCTTAGCGATCGAGATTCGAGAATTACATTTCTTACAAGGAGACGGTCAAGCTTCCCACCTGGAATTCAGTTGAATATCATATATGTTTGCATACTCTTCCTACTAATATACTAATATATTTACTTTTTTTAAACGTGTCTTTAAATAATTTATGCAATATATTAAAATTAAACCTATATAAATATCGCAAAAAATATTATATTTATATGATATTTTTTTAGGATTAATATAGGTTTAATTTAATATATTGCATAAATTATTTAAAGACACATTAAAAAAAAAAAAATTAGAAAAAAGAAATGTCTTGAACTCGAGATCTCCAGCGTTCTAGCCGTTCGACTTACTAACACGACCACAGTCCTTGTTTGAAAAATAGGTTTATCGAATTGGTAGATTACGTACATAACTTTACTTTTACACATATTTTTTGAAAAATAATAGCACGATATATTCTATCGTATATTATATTAGTAGCAGGTGTATCAGTATCAGGTGTATGTAACAACATATTGAAATTTGCTAAATCTCAGGTGGGCTTGACCATTTCCTTACAAGAAATATACTTCTCGAATCTCGATCGCCAAGCGTGTCAGCTATAGCGAGAGGGAGAGAAGGAGACGGGCGAGAGGAAGATATGTCCGCGCTCTTCTAGCTAGCTGAGCGCACACGGACATGGCTTTTTCCTCATGTGCGCGCTACCTCACACGCACAGGAAAAAGCCGTGTACGTGTGCGCTCGGCGCTCGGCTAGCTAGAAGAATGCGTGAGAGAACGAGTAAGAAGCAAGCAAGATGGTCAACATCAAAGAGAGTTCCGAAGTCTCGACGCGAGCCTATCTTAATCTCCAATCTTTCGTATCATATTTCATTTCATAGAAAATAAAACTTTTACATTTTGCATTTTATCGGCCCAAAAATAATTGTAATGGATTAATAAAATTTTTACGATTAAAATGTCACCAAACACGACATAAATCGAATTACATAATCAAACTATATTAATTATTTATCAATTTAATTTATTAATTAAAAATTATTCGATTTATGTCGTGTTTGGTGTCATTTTAATCGTAAAAATCTCATTAATCCATTACAATTATTTTCGGACCGATAAAATGCGAAATGTAAAAATTTTATTTTCTATAGTAAGATGAAAAATGATACGAAAGATTGGACATTAAGATAGGCTCGCGTCGAGACTTCGGAACTCTCTTTGATGTTGGCCATCTCGCTTGCTCCTTACTCGTTCTCTCTCTCTCGCTTTCCTCGCACTCCAGCGTCGAGGATTTTAAAGAGCTCGCTTATTTATGAAAAGTAAACATGGAATAAAATAAAACCTAGAACATTTATTTCACATTTTATTGATTTGAAAATAATTTTAATGGATTAATGATATTTTCACGATTAAAATGACACCAAACATGACATAAATCGGATTACTTTTAATTAAATATGTATGGTTAATCTAGTTAAAAATTATCCAATTTATATCCCCAGTGAGAAATGACCATCAAATCGACATTAAATTGATATCGATCGATGCAATTTATGTCAGTTCGATGTCGACTCGATAGATCTCTTCTCACTGGATCGTGCTTATCAGTGTGATTTTAATCGCAAATATCTTATTAATCCAATAAAATTATTTTTAAACCAATATATATGTATATATATGTGTATATACAGGGTGATTCAAAATAACCATATGTCCTTAAAGAGACATATTCCTAAGCGTATTCTAAGACAACTTTTCCTTTGCCAAAAATTTTTCCGGAGCTTAGTTTTCAAAATACAAAGGAAAATAGGTAGCGTATCGTGAGTCGAGTACAAGAGACAAGCAGGGGCGGACCACTCACCGTTACGCGGGTGTTTACGCGAGGCGCCTGCTGCAATCAGCTGACGATACATAAATATGCATACACACACACACCACGCACGCACGCAGCAGCCAGACGGACGGACACACACACACACACACACACACACACACACACACACACCGCACGCAGCTGACAGACGGACGGACAGACAGACAGACACACGTACGTACGCATGTACATTTATTCATGCACTCAAGAATGCGTCAGAGAGAGAGAGAGAGAGAGAGAGAGGAGGGAGAGGAATGTATCGAAGAAGCTTCAACATGTTTACTTACGTATCATTTTGTCTAAACAATTGATTGCTTCCGCGATGAGACAAATTTGTATGGAGTGATTTTATCCTTTTTCTTATAAGAAGAATAAGTAAACATGTTGAAGCTTCTTCGATACATTCCTCTCCCTCCTCTCTCTCTCTCTCTCTCTCTCTCTCTGACGCATTCTTGAGTGCATGAATAAATGTACATGCGTACGTGCGTGTGTCTGTCTGTCTGTCAGCTGCGGTGTGTGTGTGTGTGTGTGTCCGTCCGTCCGTCTGTCTGCTGCGTGCGTGCGTGGTGTGTGTGTGTATGCATATTTATGTATCGTCAGCTGATTGCAGCAGGCGCCTCGCGTAAACACCCGCGTAACGGTGAGTGGTCCGCCCCTGCTTGTCTCTTGTACTCGACTCACGATACGCTACCTATTTTCCTTTGTATTTTGAAAATTAACCCTCTCAGTCACACATTTTTTTGAAAGTATATCTCAATAAATTATTAGTTGGATTTTATGTTTTCGAGGTCGCTGAACTCGAATCCGGTGTCAGATTGACCATTTTGACACTTGACAGCTGTCAAGTAACTGTCAAGTGAACTGATATGTACTATCAATATGGAAAAATATGCTACGTTCATGTTTTCGATGTTGTTGAGTACAAATATGGGCACGGATTATCAATTTCTATCATTGAAAGCTGTCAATCTATCAAATTATCCGTAATGTCGAGAACCCTGAAGAAATTTTACCAGATTCAAGTTTTTGACGTCATAGAATTCAAATTCAATATCCATTCGACGAGTCTGATAATTGACTGTTGTCAACTACCTGCCAAATCAACTGCCCTAAATGAAGAACGTGGGACAATACTATCTTTCTTTTAATTTCAAGTTTAATGATTAATTTACAATTTTGACAACTGACAGCTGTCGATCCTTCGGCAAACCAGTTTCTAAATGTACTACCAGCGAAAAATAATGTCTAACAATGACTAATCATACAGTTTGGATATCTTGTAAATTGAAAAAAAATTGGTCGAAATCTCAGCTGATTATCTCTTCCTACAATTGGGTTTGTGTAGTTATGGATATATTCCCATTGTGAACAGTGTCTTGGATAATATAAATTTTCTAAGTTGTTGGGCCGGTTTTGACAGCTGTCAACTGCAGAAATCCAGGTATTCCAGCTGTCAACTGTCAACATTTGACATGATAATCGTCATCAGCGGCCCAAAAAACGTATGCATACACATTTTGTTCACGTAGATCACTTTTTGTACGGGGACCATGATTGATACTATCATCTTCAAAGGATTTTTGGTACTTGACAGCTGCCAAATATTGTCAAAAGTACAAAATCGTATTTAAAACTTGTAAATATGAAAAGAGTTCCGAAAAGGCTAAAATTGTCATACAAAAAAATAAATTTTTCAGAATGTCCCTCCAATTTTGACAGCTGTCAACTGTCAAAACCCGATTTTGACATCGGAATCGTATTCAGCGACCCCAAAAACTTGTGGGTACATAGTTTTCTTCACACAAATAGCTCTCTTTATGGAGAACATGATTTTTTTCCATAAAAATACCTATTTTTTCACATTAACTTATTGACAGCTAATTGACAGTATGCAAAGGGTGATTAATACCATCATATATCAGTAATGTGAGATGTTCTGGTCATAATATACAATATTTCATCCTTCAAAACGCTCTGGGCTTCGAATAAGGAGAAAAAGAATAAGAGAATATAGGTGGGAAGCATGCTTCCCACTATGACTCTAAGGGTTAAGCTCCGGAAAAATTTTTGGCAAAGGAAAAGTTGTCTTAGAATACGCTTAGGAATATGTCTCTTTAAGGACATACGGTTATTTTGAATCACCCTGTATATATATATATATATGTATATATATATGTATATATATGTATGTATGTATGTATATATTGCTACATTTATTTACTGATTCAATTTGCTGTAATAAATAGTCACTTAAAAAGGATCTAAATTACAGGTTGAAAAGTCATACATGTAATAATTTTAATAAAAGAGTTAGATTAATAAAATCTTAAATTAATAACAAATTGTCAATTTCCACAAAAGTTTAAATTTCTTTATTATTTAATTAATTATTAACAAATTATTTAATTAATTATTAACACAACAAAAATCTTGAACTAGAGGAAAAGAAAATCGGTTTCTCGACTCCGATCACTTGAAATATTTGCTACCGATGTACGGCGTGCGAAGGAGAAGGTTGTAAATCTCTCATCTCTCTCTCTCTCTCTCGTCTCGTAATTAATTAGCATGGACTCGAACCTAGGGGCGAAATCTTTAGTTCGGACTCAAACCAGGAGCGAAATCTTTAGCTCGGACTCAAACCAGGGGCGAAATGTGTGGATAAAATCGGATATACTTAGTCCGGACTCAAACCAGGGGCGAAATCTTTAGCCCGGACTCAAACCAAGGACGAAATGTGTGGGTAAAATCGGATATACTTAGTCCGGACTCAAACCAGGGGCGAAATCTTTAGCCCGGATTCAAACCAGGGGCGAAATGTGTCGATAAAATCGGATATACCTAGTCCGGACCCAAACCGGGAGAGGCAACTTCGTTCGAAAACCTGATCTGCTTTATCTTAGAAACGTAGTTTCTGTATTGGCCGCTACGAAAACTACCGTATGGCGCTGAAACCAGTGAGAAGTGCTGGTCTTGCTTTAACAGGGACCATTGACTATCTGTCTATTAATCTGTGATCATACGTACGTACCCCTGGAATATATTTTGGTACACTCGTGATCGAAAAGATTGTCTGGTTTTTTTTTGTAAGTTTAGTAACCTATCTGTCTTGTTTAATAAGAGAATACTTTTATTTGAAGAAAAATTCTTCTATTAGACAACACAGATATGTTCTTAAATTCACAAAGAAAACCAGACAACCTTTTTGATCATGAGTGTACATATACTGAACTCTCTTTTATCAATAAAAGTATTTCTAAAAGTAGCTTATAGTCAATAAGAACATTTAATTAAGCATTTTTTACGGTACTTTTATTGAATAGAAAGTTTAGATTATATATATATATATAATATATATTAAATATATATACGGATATATATATATATGTAATCTATATTAAAGTATTTATTATGTTAATTGTTTTTAATGTAACAATTACTGAACAGTATAATCACATTATTTTTTATGATTTTAGAATGTAATAAAATAAAATACACAAGCTTCTCTATTGTTTTTATTTATTTTCTTATTGCAGTACAAAATCAAAAAATAAAACTTTCATCTACAAATACAAGAGAATTAATATTCTACTTGTATTTTGTATAATAACATAAAATTCTAATCAGAATATAAACAAAATAGATAACTTTGAAAACAAAAATAAAGAAATCTTAGAAAAAACTAAATGTTAGTAACTCAAATAGTTGCGAGACATTCAATCAAATTTATATAATTAATAATGTATATAGATTATATAAAGAATGAAAATAAAAAAAATTGCATTTAATGTTACAAATAAGTATTATAACTCGCTATAATAAATAACCTAATTTTCTTGATAATGTGTGGCAGGTGTGGCAGGCCTCTGTATTCAAATTATTATCTTGAAGTCTCTAAGCGCTCCTTTGCCATATGGGCTAACCATACTTTTATTGGAGATGTAATTTGCTCATCGGTTGCAGTACCAAGCATGGGCTTGTCTTATTATATTTGGAAAAATAAATATATAAGAGATGTTGATAACGTAATTGCATTTGCATGATTGCATTTGAAATCAATCAAGCAAACAATCGAGTAAACAAATGTCTCTTTCCACTAATAACAGGTTTCCTAACCTGTTATACCAGTCAACTTTAACCCGTAACGGTCATACGGGGTCCAGTGGACCCCAGGCAAACTTTGTGGCTATTTTGAGTTCAGAAGGGCTTTTCGAAATTAGACTTATAGCACGTATAAATGTACCATTTCTATTTCACGAGATTGATCGAAATTTGTAACTTCAGACTTCAAAATAAATATACTTTTTTCAAAGTTTCTTAAATCTCTATTTTTTTTTTCAAAAATATATTGTTTCCCGAGTAAAACACCGTTGGATTTTTTTTGATATTGCAAAAATTAAACTTTCTATGAATTTTTTTGTAAAAAAAGTTTTTCGTGAGTTTTTTTTTCTTATCGATTTTTGACTATTTTAAAATCATAAAAAAAAAACGATTAAATCATTTAGAGGGAATGTTAAATTAAAGTTTGGCGCAAGATTTAAGTCAATGTATCAAATAGAATACAAGTAAGATTCGTTTAAGTGCGTGTGGTCCGCTGGACCCCGTGTGACCGTTAAGTTATTATTTGAACGTGTGATCGTTACGGGTTAACAATTAATATTTCGCTTCGCGGTGGAGAACGACAATTTCTACTTACACATTCGTGTTGAACGGGCAAAAATACACAATATTGCAAAGTTGAAGCAAATCAATGAGGACGTCCTTCTCCTTCAGTATTACCGATAAAAATAAATCATACCCAATAGCAAGTATATATCAAACCTATACACAAAGCATTATCTTCTACTCCAATACAATTTCTAATGCAAATAATAACTTACATATTATAAAATTTTGTACCTCCCTTTATTTTCACTGGTCCTCCACTATAGAATGCTACCGTGCGAATGAGACGATGCGCCAAACAGACGAGGCAGCCACGTGACACGTGTATCTATTACATCTAAACTTTTTGCACTCTATTGCACTAGTTCTCTTGTCTTCTTTCTTTCACAGGTCACAGCTATAGTAAACCCACTGCACACAGTGCTTGTTTTCTTGTTGAATCCACTGATATTTTATAAATGCAACAATCAGAACCAAGTATTTCTAGTATAAAATCTGTAGTGGGTTTTACTGTTCGTATATACTTATGATATTCGAAAAATGTATGAAATATTACGTATGAGCTCAGTATATTTCAGGAATATGCTATTTCATATATCGTCAGATTATTGGATGCAGTAAATCCTATAAATATATGATTCGTGATATACCGTGAGCGATATTCTGAATATTACCAGTATATTATATACGTCCTGTAATGAATTCAGTATATTCGAATGATATCATGTGCTGCTCTGGGAATTGATTGTGAACAAAATGCAAGAATCAAGTACGAGTGCAGAAGAAAGTCCGGAGTCAAGCTTGGAATGCATGAGTCCGCAGAAAAATGTGGAATTTAAAAACAATTTTACAAATGCTCTTATTTATTGCAAAAGTTTGTTGCAAGCAAAAGATTTACTTACTGATACACCACCAGCAGAAATATCGGCCGCTTCTATTGCTATGGGCGAAGAAATATTTAAAGAAATTATGTTTATTATAAATGATCGAAAAATAATTATTGATGAAGATTTAATTCATACAGAAGAAATTGACGTCGTCAATGCAGAAGAATAGAGGAGGTATGTTTCAAATTATTATAAATTTCATGTACTTTTTTATTTTTTAAATCAATGAAGTTGACATAAAAATAGCAACATATAATGTGATTACATATAGTGTGATTTTTTTTAATTATAGTGTGCACTCGTGAAAGTCCTGAATTCAAACCGGAATCAGATAGTCGCAACAAATATGAATACGTTTCTTTAGCATATAAAGAAAAGACGGTTGCTCTTGCCGAAATGGAGCATATAAAATTTGAAAAAGAAAGGTTGCAGTAAATTAAAAGATAAAAATTGTTACGCATATGGAAAGAAGATGTTAAACGAGGGGGAACATCAAAAGACAAATGGAGATACATCGAAACACAGACATTCGAATACTTTCAAGAAGCAAGAGAATGTCTTGAGCAGGTATTAATTTTATAAAATTTTTATAATAAAATTGAAGTTTCAAAAATATTAATTAACATTGATTTGTAGATAACAACGAGAACTCTGCAGCAGTGGGCAATGGCAATAGCATTTCCATTTATTAGTGACACGTTTCTATTTTCTGCTAGTAACAGTTGGACAGACAGATTTAAAAAAAGATATAAAATCAAGCAAAGAAAAATAACTTGATATATCAGCAACAGAGAGTATGCGTCTTTAGAAGAGATAATGGAATCAGCTGAAAGATTTCAAATGCAGAAAAGACAAATTATATGCGACTTTGATTTGGATTTCGTTATTAACACCGATCAAACAGGATGACAATATCAAATTTCGTACAACAGAACACTCGCACCTTAAGGATCAAAAACCGTTCTTGTAAAAAAGAAAAGCTTGCATGATATCTCGCATTCATATACAGCACAATATACAATTACCGTTTTAGGTAAAATATTACCTATCGTTCTTGTGTATGCAAGAATCGACAGGAAATTTTGGTCCAAGAGTGCAAAAGCAAATTGATAAATTAATACAAGAATACAAGAATGTTTTTGTAACTAGTTCAAAGTCAGGCAAATTAACGAAACAAATATATACTAATTACTTGAAGTATTGTTTGAATCCATATGTTTCAAATAATAAATTTTTATTACTAGTAGATTCATGGGGAGGACAAACGGATTTAACATTATATGATGATATGTTCGAAGACAAAACAGGTAAAGTGCACTGTTAAAATAATTCCTCCTAAATGCACTTCTATTCGCCACCCTGCAACGTTTATTTTTATCAGCAAGTCAAAATTTTTATTAAAAAATTGCAAAACTGTCCAACATTATTAGAACAACAGAGAAATTGGAAACGCGCGAAGATGCAATAAAAATCCATTCTTTATTGTTGCATCAATTGTGCTCCTATTTTTAAACCAATGATATTATATACATGGCATGCATCTAAATTAATCGAAGATAGGCCGATATTTCTCAATTTAAATGATATTTGTTTTCCATTAACAACTATAAAAAAATTGTGTGCCTGTAAAAATACAGATTTTATTCAATGTGCTCATTGCACAAAAACATTAACATTGTTTTGCGTGTTTCCATGATAAATATCACCCCAACATATGTAATTCTGATATTTCTGATTCTGATAATGAATAGATTTTGCTTATATTGCTTAGATTTTGCTTATTGTGAACAAAATAAAATATAGTTGCAAACATAATAAAAGATTCAAATTTTCTTATCCTTCTCTTCTTTTTCTCCTCCTATTATAAAAAAAAATTTTATATAAATTGCATGATAATTTACAATTAATAATAAATATGTGTTAATTTAATTTTAATTTTAAGAAATGCAACGTATAAAAATATAAATTATATTTTTAAATTTTGTAAAATTGTTTAATACATTAATTTTTAGAATTAAATATTAAAAATAAAACATATACAATATAATACAAAAAAAAAAAAATTATAAAAGTAAGATTCGAACCAGCAACATGCAACATTCTATTCCGACGTCTTACTCACTACACCACGCCACTGCTTGTCAAACTACACTTACCGTTCGGTACATTACCAACATAGAAATCTTTGAACGCGTTTTTCTCGTGAATGCTTGAGAGTTACATCGTATCCTTTTATCACGGGCTGAACTATAACATATATAAAATTCAGCCAAATCGGAGGGGACCAATTCTGATGTTCCCCTTGTTAGTATATCGTAGTACATATTTCAAATGTTCCTAGAATATATGCAATATACTTTTATGATATTCTCAGAATCTACATGTGCTATGTGGGTTATAACCAATATTCACTAATGACCACCATTATGACACTTTTTATTTAAAAAAACATTAATGACCTTGACCTGATTTTTACAAGATCACTCAAGGTCAAGTCTAGATTTCCGTTATGTTCCCCTTCAACCCATGCAACTTTCGTTCAAAAAATTTTTCAATAAAATCATCGGTTCGTGAGATAATTGACCATATCACTTAAAACAAAACACCTTGTATAATCCCGTGTTAAATGTGTTAAAAATTTTCATCGACTGATTACTCTTTATTTAGGTCAGTGACCTACCCTGAAATTTTGAGCATTCATTTCTATCGCCTATCCCTGCATCCTATCAAAGTTTCAAATAAATCCTTCATGAAGGCTAAGTAGGTGGATTTAAAATGAGCCAAATCTGTTTGACCTCCGCATGAATCTCCAGTTAGTAAAATTCCTCCTTGCAATATTCCATAACAACATTTTCAAAAAATCTCGTAAAATAATCTTTTGTTAATTTCCTGGAAAATAGACCCTTCTCTTGGTAGAACCAATCAGACAACTTTCTCCCTTCTTCTCCTTCCTTCACTGACATTCCCAGCATCGCATGAGACATTTGGTCGATCCTGCACAGGGAACGTACAAATTGTTTTTATAAAATAAAAATGTGTATAATATTCTAACATTGTAAGAAAATTTAAGAAATGTACAAATCTTTATAAAGTAAAAATATTTTGCTGCAAAAATAAGGAGATAAAATGTGTATCTAATAATATAAATATATTAAAAAATAATATTAATTGCTTGTCGACTCGTCTGGCAAATCATCTTCTTGATTTCAATATCAATGAGCTGCGCGCCGACTTGGTTTGTCAGTCTTTAAACTCAGGAATCACCAACTTTAAAATCAATATAGATTTTAATTTTTTGGTGCTAATAAATTTCATCCCCCCTCTATCAGATAAATATTCACTGGCAAAGTAGAGTTTTAATTTGTTTAAATTGGATCACCTTGGACCAAATAATGGTGTTACTAGAACGTTTCTCAGGCACATACATATATGTTACCAGGCATATACTATACGTTGCCAAAATAAAGACGTTCACAGGATACAGGTTATTGCAATAAATATTATCACATGTCTCGGTCGAATTGGTATGACATCCGCACAGAATGGAGGAGTCCTAGGTTCGAATCATGGCTGAGGTAATATTTTTCGCAATAAATTCTTTATCTGATAGAGGGGGGGATGAAATTTATTAGCACCAAAAAATTAAAATCTATATTGATTTTAAAGTTGGTGATTCCTGCATTTAAAGACTGACAAACCAAGTCGGCGCGCAGCTCATTGATATTGAAATCAAGAAGATGATTTGCCAGAAGAGTCGATAAACAATCGAAATTATTGTTTAATATTTACTGACAAAGTAGAGTTTAATTTTGTAAATATATTATTTATTTCTATATAAAATTTATTTCTATATAATAAATAATACGTATTATATGTACATCACAAAATAAAAAATAAAAAAAAATTTGATAGTGCAAGGTTTTGAACCTGGGTTCCCAACGTTGCTACCCCTGGGTTCTCCCGCTGCGCCAACAGCACTGACTAAAATGTGTCTTTTTTTACAATATATAAATGAATATGAAAATTTCTCCAAATTTCAAATATTAAAAAGTTTATTTACAAGGATTGCATTGGATGCATTGGATCAAAAGCTCGAACACGGATCAACTTAAATTCAATACAGATTCAATACAAAACAGAGATCAAAATCAGTGAAGAGTCAACCGTGACCTTTCCTTGTAAGTTATCATTTACATCTTGACAATTGATGAATATACCCGAATGACATTACATTGGAAAAACGATATAGATAATCTCCTTCTGACAACTAGAAAATCATTCGGGACAGCATCTGTGGCAATAATAGATAAATGAACTAAGAGGACGATGTCTCACGGGATAAGCAAAATGTTCACAACACATTCCATGAGACATGCAGCAACTTCGGCAGCCTTTAAAAAAAGTGTTGATTTAGAAAATCAGCCAGCTAATCAGAGAACTCGAGAGTTTTCACAAAACATGATAAAAAAAGCTATTCTAACCAACTAAAAGAACTTTTATAAAAGATTCTTTATAGAAGAACTTGTGCAATGTTAAAGTGTAATTTAAAAAAAAGAAGAAAACGAGAATATTTGTTACGGCTCATTAAATACATATATGTAGTTTATCACTATGATGTTATTATTTAAAAGAATGAAGCTATGTTTTTTGGTTGGCTTTCTTACAGAAAAGTTTATTTTATTTTAATTAGTAGAAATTAGCTAGTCATGGCATATATTATAGTGTTCTTTCTTGTTTTTGGATTGCAAGTTACAAATATATTACAAGCAGATAAAAATGACTTCTCTAAATCTCTACATGTAAAATTATAAGAATGAGACCCAAAATATAATTTAGTAAATAAATTAATTTATTTATTAAAAATTTAATAATTAATAATAAATATAAAGCCTAAAAAATGATTACAATTAATAATAAACCTTGTCTTTTTAGTAAAATTTGCATCCATAGTTCCTAATCCCCCTCTGAACATTATGGGCTTGATCCACTCTCTTCTAACCTTTGCATCATTTGTCGCTCCATAAGAACGTGCAAAACCGGATATTACAGGCTCTCCAAATTTGTTTCCATAATCGGAAGCACCGTTGCTCGCTTCAATTATTATTTCCAATGGCAATGCTAAGTTACTAGGATAAACTTTTCCTTCCCATGGTAAATCATAACCTGAAAAAGATAAACAATTGAAATTAGAGTTGCCAGATGCGAAATGACTATTTACGGGACATTTTTTAGGCAACGGAAAATTGGGTTGTTGGATTTTAGCTAAATTTTTAATTAATTAGTAACTCTCGAATCTCTATAAACCTCGAACATATTTAAAGGTAAAAAAACAAAAGTTTTTGTAAAAAAAATATAATCATAATAATTAACCGAGAGGGTTTACGGATGGATGCTACGTGCGTGTTGGGCACTTTGCCGACGTTTCGCAAATATTGCAGCTTGCATCATCAGGGCTAGGAGCTCCGATTCTGAGCTCTGTTTGGTTGCGGTAGTCCTTATATACTCCTGTTGTTCCTGATGGGGAGAGGGGGAGGGTTGATTTGGTCTTTACCGGGGGTTGATTAGGTTTACCGAAAACCAACCCACACTGATCGGTATCTTCACGCAACCTCCCATCATCATCCTTCGCAAAAGAATTCAGTTATCAGTTCGTTGATATACAGAGCTCTCACAATCTCTGAGCCAACTTCCCTGGGTGAAGAATTAAAATATCTTAATCAGGCCTTGACTAAGAATGGGTACAACAGCAAGCGCATCAATCAGACAACCAAGAGATTGAAGAACAAAATCTTTAGTTTCAACAACACTGAAACACTAAATGAAGAGAGTGAAAAGAAAAAGACGGCTGTCCTTCCGTATCTTCGAGGTACGATGGAGCACATAGGCAAAATTTTGAGTAAACATAACATTAGAGTGATCTTCAAACTCCAAAAGAAGATTTCTCAATTACTCCCAAATCCCAAGGATCAAAGACCACGCCTGGAAACACCAGGTGTGTATAAAATATCTTGCGCCTGTGGAAAAGTGTACATAGGAGAAACCGGGAGAAAGACACGGATTAGTACACGGATCAAGGAACATCAGCGGTGTGCCAAATACAGCCACTTTTCTCAATCAGCCTTAGCTGAACACTGGATGGAGACTGGACAATCCGGGTAGTACGAGTCTACCATACTGGCTCCTTCACAAAGCTATTTCACCAGAAAATATCGTACAAGTCTGGAAATTTTGAAACATCCTGACAACCTCAACCGTGACAAAGTCTTCAAGTAAAATATAAATATATAGCAATACATAGAATATGGCTCCTCAATTTCTAAATCAAAATTGTAAATTCATACTTTTCTAGAGCCAATAGTGTGACAATAAACAAAGAAAATAACAGCAAAGAAATGTATACTTATACAAATGTATACTTATATTAGAAAATACATCTCAATAAACAAAACCCGAACGCGTTTCGACTCACGGAGTTCTCTTCAGCGGGTGCGAAAGTAAAATCATCTTGTTAAACGTATGATAGCAGGAATCAAATGCTCATAGCAGTCAAGTACATAAAAGGGAGTCAAAAAGTCCTCCGGATTGATAAACGGTGGAGCGATGACCGTTGATAAGAAAGTCTATCTGATAAAAAAAGTTAAGAATAAAAATTTGTCCGAATTTGACCGTTAACTGTTGAATATAAGGTTCGTGAGTTAGTTATCCAGATGTAAGAAGTTATTTTAAGAGTATCTAATGTAAAATTAGGTAATTACCTTATCGTTCATCTTCAAGTAAATTCTATTTGGCATATCGTTCTCCCGGGTTTTTTAACTGACCGGCCGATCAATTAAAACATTCTGATTGGCTGACCAAATCAACCCCCCCTCTCCCCATCAGGAACAACGGCGGTATATAAGGACTAACGCATCCGAAGAGGACTCAGAATCGGAGCTCCTAGCTCTGATGATGCAAGCTGCAATGTTTGCGAAACGTCGGCAAAGTGCCCAACACGCACGTAGCATCCATCCAGAAACCGTCTCGGTTAACGATATCAATGGTCATGAAAACCTTAAAACTATTAGGTGTACAACTTTGCTTCCGCAAATTTCCCGCTGTTTTTTCCGCAATTCGAAGCTTTATTGTAAAAAACTGGTTATACATTTATGATTCAAAGTATTGTCCAAAGTATTGTCGCTGGCCACTACTTTCTCCCATCTTTCGGGCAGCGTACGAATCCCGCATCAAAAAAACTGGTCATCTTTTGAGGCGATCCACGAATTGATCCAATTTTTTTACTTCTTCATAAGACCTGAAGTGCTGGTCAGCCAGACCGTGTGCCATTTATCAAAACAAGTGATAGTCAGAGGGAACAACGTCTGGAGAATACGGCGGGTGGGGTAGGACTTCCCATTTCAACGTTTCCAAGTATGTCTTGACCACTTTCGCAACATGGGGTCGAGCATTGTCATGCTGCAAAATCACTTTATCGTGTTTCTCGTTGCATTGCGGCCGTTTGTTCTTTCAATGCTCGGCTCAAACGCATCAATTGCGTTCGATACCGATCATCTGTGATTATTTCAGTCGGTTTTAACAGCTCATAATACACTACGTCGAGCTGGTCCCACCAAATACAGAGCATGACATGATTTGGAGTCGTGAACATTCGGTTTTGCCGTCGACGTGGAAGCATGGCCGGGAACTCTCCATGATTTTCTGCGCTTGGGATTATCGTAATGAACCAATTTTTCGTCCCCAGTCACAATGCGATGCAGAAATACCTTCCGTCTTTGCCTTTCAAGCAGCTGTTCACAAGCAAACAAACGCCGTTCAACATCTCTCGGCTTCAACTCGTACGGCACCCAATTTCCTTGCTTCTGAATCATTTCCATGGCTTTGAGACGTTTTGAAATGGCTTGTTGAGTCACTCCCAATGATCGTGCCAATTCTTCTTGATTTTGACACGAGTCTTGATCAAGTAATGCCTCCAATTCTGCATCTTCGAAAACCTTCTCTCTTCCACCACTATGCCGGTCTTCGACGTCAAAATCACCGTTCTTGAAGCGTTGAAACCACTCATGAAACGTTCTTTCGCTAATAGCGACCTCACCGTAAGTATTTGAGAGCATTCAATGAGCTTCAGCCGCAGATTTCTTCATATTGAAGCAGAAAATTAAAACCTCCCGCAAATGACGAGAATTAGGCTCGTAAACTGACATTTTCAATCAAGAATAACTTTATGATGCAGACACAAATCGACTAATGTTTTTATGGGGTTATGTTGACAGATGCTCAAGTTTATTGTATGACGTCTATGATCTATTTATTTCGACCACCACTTACCGCTAAAGCCTATAGGAAAACGGCGGAAACAAAGTTGTACACCTAATAAGTTATTGGTATCAATGTTTTGCAATAATAGAGGTTCATTCTCCTGCGATTCAAGATGAGTTAACTACATTATTATCAATGGATGTACTACCACTATCAGACTTCTGTGATTCTAGATGAGTTACTACATTATTACGAAGGTAGTCCCAGAAGTACCTGACCTGACGTATAAATAGCGGTTGTTGTTTGAAAAAAATCACTATGGCCGAAAGCATCAACCTTATAAAGCTTAAGTTTCAAGTTTCAACACGCTACGTTGTTTAGTATTAGTTCGGCAGCCATCAATAGTGAACGCTCTCAGTACATTTGTAAACATGGAGAAAATTGGTCACGACTATGCTTAATTTAATTTAATTACTTAAATATTAATTACTTACATTATCTGTATCCATTGTTGGGCGGGGTTCATCCTTATCCAATAAAAAATACATTCTTTCAAAAGCAAACCATTTTGAAATATTGTATCACATAACGATGACCAATTTTCTCCATGTTTACAAATGTACTGAGAGCGTTCACTATTGATGGCTGCCGAACTAATACTAAACAACGTAGCGTGTTGAAACTTGAAACTTAAGCTTTATAAGGTTGATGCTTTCGGCCATAGTGATTTTTTTCAAACAACAACCGCTATTTATATGTCAGGTCGGGTACTTCTGGGACTACCCTCGTATCAACGGATGTACTACCATTATCAGTCTTATCCTCATTAACTGTATGTTTAAGTTCTTCTTCTGTAAAAATACAATCCGCTGTTTTTCGTGGTAAATTTGTGAAGTATAAACCACTGGAAAATCTACTCCAAATAAAGCTTTATAAGAAGATCGACCAATTATTTTATGATAGGAAGAGTTCTTATGCATAAACCTATAATATATGGACTGCTCATGAGAGAGAGAGAAATGTGTTTCTGCAAGAACTGAGAGAGATGCAAAATAACTTTACAGTTCCCCTCCGAGAATGCGCACAACATCTGCGCCATGTCGAAACTTGCCATCTATTGCCCCCACTTTATCCTGTTTGTCACGGTGCAGACGTTGTGAGCATTCTCTGGTAGGAAACTGTGAAGTTATTTTGCATCTCTCTCAGTTTTACCGGAGACACGAAATTTTGTATGTAAGATAGGGAATGAGCAGTCCATATATTATAGGTCCATGTTCTTATACCACTGCACAAAATAAGCGAGTGACCAATTCTGAGTGTTATTATCCCATAACCAAGATGTCAACATATTTTCAACATCTTGGTTGCATCTCTCAATACTTCTTTGGCTTTGTGGGTGTCGAGGACAACCATTAGTAATTTTACAGACTGGCCATTTTGACGTCATTTCTTTGATGATACCATTCACGGCCATTATCGCTCTGTAGAATCTTTGGTGCACCAAACTCTAAAAAAATTTTTAATAATTCGGATGCTACTTCATCTCCTCTTTTACTTTTCAATGGCCCCAAATGAGTAAATTAGTTAGGTGATCTTGATAATTCATTAACCATTTGAAGTCACCATCTGGGGTTGATTGAAAATCTATAAGGTTCACTTGGCCTCGATGATTCCTGTCTTCGGTTATTATAGGTTTAATAACTATACTCTTTTTATGCTGTCTTGTCTTTTCTGCACACCTCTTACAACATTTTATAAGCATTTCAATAACAGTCCTTGGAATACAATATTTAATGTGTAGTGCTAATTTTATTTTATCAAGGCCACCATGACCTATTAAAGTGTGAATTTCCAAGCTTGTCATAAAATTCTTCTAGTGGGACTATAAATATTATAGGATCATTTTCAGATTGTTTTTTTTTTAATTACTTTCTTTAAACCACTTACTTCTATTACGTCATACTGTCTACAAAAGTAATATTGTTCGTTAGTTTCCCTGCAGCTTTTCCTTCAATTAATATTGATATAATTTGGAATATCCTCTTGGAAGATCAAAGTTTTTTCTTGTCATTTTTTTAATCTGTCCAATGAAAAATAATGCTGTTTATTTGTCAAATAAAAAAACACTAATTGAAATCATATTATTTTATAGAACAACTTACTTGAGTAAAATTCTTCAAGCTTTGTATAAAACATGGGGTCTGTTCTTTATAGCTGTACTGCAGAACTGGTGCAATAAGATTCTAACTTATATTTCTAACTTATATTATTAACTTAGATTCTAACTTATATTTCTAACTGTTAGAATGAAACAAATATATATTTTTTCACTCTAACTTATTGCACCAGTTCAGTAGTGCAGTTATAAAGAAGAGACCTATGTTTTTATCAACTGCATTGTCTTTTGCAATCTCATCCATTTCAGCTGAACACTTTTTAAATAATTGGTGTATGTATAAAATACTTAGGTAATTATTTACTATAGGGGAGGCAGCTCCGATGGCCTTGACCTTGACATATGTTGCCAAGCTCATGACCCCTAGTAACTTTTCCTTATGACTTAAACGGCGCTCACCTCTCATTAAAAAGTTATTAACAAAAAAAGGTTTGTGCAATTATAGATCTTGTTTTGGGTTGTAGCAGGGGGTGGGGTGGGGTGGCTGTCGGTTCGCGCGGAAAGTCGCAAACCCATGTGGAACAGAACAATTATAGATCTTGTTTTGGATCAGTACATAATTAATGTGATAAAAAAAGTCAATGGACATGCGAAAAAATTTTATTTATTCATCAGTTGCAGATGTTGGACTGTTCTCATTAAGCGGATAAAATGTTACCATTATATCGAAAAATTTGCATATACGGTCGCAGTACTGATATTTACGTTTGAACATAAACTCAGCCAAATAATGTGTGTAATGATTTTCACGAGTTCCATATTTTGGTATTCCACTTCGAATATCACGCCATAAACGTTCTATATTTTGCGTGTGAACTCCTGTATGAGGATCTACAAAATGTTCGCTGTGGTTTACAACTCGATGCATGTAATTGTGATCTTTTAATCCATTATATGCTCTCCAGCAATCGCTGTAGATAATAGTGCCCGGTGCGATATGATGAAGTATAATTGGAATCAGGATCTGAGATGAACGTTTTTCAACAGGAACAACAAATAATTTGCCAGTATGTCGTTGAATACCTCCAAATACCGCGAACCGACATCCATCCCACCCCACCCCCTGTTACGACCTAAAACAAGATCTATAATTGTTCTGTTCCACATGGGTTTGCGACTTTCCGCGCGAACCGACATCCACCCCACCCCACCCCCTGCTACAGCCCAAAACAAGATCTGTAATTGTTCTGTTCCACATGGGTTTGCGACTTTCCGTGCGAACTAAAATTGCAGAAGCTTTTTTTGTTAATAACTTTTTAATGAGAGGTGAACGCCGTTTAAGTCATAAGGAAAAGTTACTAGGGGTCATGAGCTTGACAACATATGTCAAGGTCAAGGCCATCGGAGCTGCCTCCCCTATAGTAAATAATTACCAATACTTATTAATAAGTAGCACAGCAACAAATACTCAACGTAGACATTAAACGTCGATAAAAACGTGCCATTTATAAAATGACTGAAATGAATTAGCCTGAATCTAAAACGATGTACAAATCGTTACGTTTGACAATGTGGTGGGTTCCTTGTTAGCGTTTTATAAAAAGACTAAAATTCTTAGCCAGATTGTAAAATATTTGATTTTCAATCATGATTTTAGAATGTGATTGCACTTTATAAAATGGACGTTTTATAAAACAACGGATTTTGTAATCTAGCTACGACATATCTGGAATAAAGTATCCACCCCAATAACCATTTCTGCAGAGACAAATGTAGGCAACAAATTCTGTTTGCCGAAAGGCTATAGATGCGAAACATACTTTGTCATTGAAAACACTGTTAGCACAATTTCAAAAGAAATTCACCAACATCAGTCAATATACTACTTGACAAAATGATGGTGAATAGCGAGCATGTCTGTCGGAAGCGTTGATAAAAGATTTGCGGTAAATATCAAAGTAGCTTTGCCACTACAAACATTATCGGCAAACTGTTCGCACAAATGCAACAGTATCTGGTGATCACAATACACTTCAGATTAATAGTGAATATCGAGCAGATTTGTTGATGACGTTAATAACAGATTAACGTCAGAAACAGACTTGTCATCAACAATTTAGTAACAAAAAACATATAAATATGTTAAAAGTGGTTCAAATAATTTATGCTGTGATTCGCTATTTTTTTACAGCCCATTTGAATAAAAAAATTTACATATTTTAATTATGTATATATATATATATTTATATAACTCCTTTGTCCAGGAGACCTGTCTCCAAAGGCGGATGAGTCTTTAACACGTTAAACGCCACGCGGGTTTTACGTGCCGTTCCGTTCACGCCACAGTTAGCCGTCAAGCGGGACGAAAAGTCTGCCGCGGTCCGTACGGACCGGCGAGGCCTGAACGGAAAGTCTAGCGCCGGACCCTAGGGACCGGCGCGGCGTGGCGTTTAACGTGTTAACAAACCAACAACATAGAATCAGGAAGGCAAGGGGAAACCACCTGATTACACTCCCATGAGCGCATCATGCAGAATCAACCAAGCCCTTACGGAAAAAACACTGAAATATTGAGTATTTACACTCAAATTTAAGTGTTAACACTTAATTTTGGGAGTTTACTCTCATATTTGGGTGTTATACTCAAATTTTAAACGTTTTCACTGAAGCTTGAGAATTTACACTCGAACATTGAGTGTAGACACTCAAATATTGAGTATTTATACTCAAAATTGAGTGTATGCTTTAAAGGTTGAATATGTACACCCAATGATTGAGTGGTTAAACTCAAGTTTGAGTGTGATCGACGATTTTCAATTGTCTGAGCAGTTAGCGACACATTCAGTATCTGTTCGATCACGAGACGTCTCGCGTGTTAATCCTTAAGTAAAGGAATCCTTTTTTTCAAGTTGTATAAATAAATTGAGTGATTTGTAATTGTGCAATAAGCACACAATTGTTAGTGCCTCACAAGTACTTAAGTATTAGTGCCTCACAAGCACTTAAGTATTGGTGTCTCACAAGCACACAAGTATTGGTGCCTCACAAGCACACTAATGATAGTGCCTTACAAGCACATAAGTATTGGTGTTTCACAAGCATACAAGTGATAGTGCTTCACAAGCACATATATATCGGTGTCTCATAAGCACATAGAGATCAGTGTCTCACATATACACGGATGCGCATTCTCGCTAAGTGAAAGAAAGCCATTTTACATTCGTTGGATCTCACAAGCACACAATAAGTCATCTCTCGAGCTATACGAGCATTCTATATCTGTGCCCTTCCTAGATGAGTTCATAAGATAAGTAATTACATCATAAGATAAGTTCTTGCATGCTACTCATTGTTTATATAACAAATAATATATTCTGTACGTTATATGCCGTATTGCGTTCTTATAATAACACTGCTTTCTGCATAATCATTATACTACAATTCATATCAGAATATTATACGTTTCATTCATGTATTTATCACAATACTGTTATGTATCCCAAGGAGAACACATAAGTCAAAATGACGTCAAAATGACATCTTTTAAAAGTCATAATTGTATAAGTCATGATGACGTCATTATGGTTCCTGGCAAGGACGATTTCGTGACGTCATAAAGACGTCAAAACAACGTCTTCTTGACTTTTCTCGTGATTTTTTTTCATACATATTATATATAATTAATGAGATACTCATATTTAAGAATATATTGAAAACTAGTTTATTTTTAAATTATTTATTATGTTTTGAGTGACTGTGATGTACATGTACTATAACACTGTATAATATTTGACGTGTAACATAATATTATAACTTTTAAACTTATATATATAGTACGATATTTGTTGAAAGATATTAGACTGCTCTACGACATGTTTTAAAATCAGGGAAAGAAATTCAGCGAGAACAGATGGTACTAAAAAACGTTATAAAAACTTATAAAGTTATAAAGGAACATAAATTATAAAGTAGCGAAGTTACTTAATAAACTGGATAGTATATTTTCTTATAAGAAATCATAGTATATCAATATTTTGAAGTAAAATGTTAAAAGCACAGAATCTCGAGTCTGATTGGGTGTTGTCGATCAGTGACACCGTGCAAGTATTTGCAAGTACGGCCGCGCTTTGAAAAATTCTACAAAAGAAATGCATGAAACGCGGCTAACGTTATGGTGGCGCGCATCTTTGGTTATAAACATAGTTAGTATGCACGCGTACCCGGCCAGACATATCTCTGAGGTATTATTTCCGATTATGATTTCGAAAGGGATAATACCTAATTACTTAGGTCCCTTATACTTTTCTTTGGCTACTTGTGTGAAGCCATCTCTTCATACTGCCTGTGGCTGCTTGAAGATCGCTTTGCGGAAAATTTGTTAAAATAGCACCTGGAAATACCAAAACGACTCAATGAAGTTATTGCCGATCAGATGTATGTATATATGTACGTTTGTTCGATCAGAGTGCAACTTACACTGAAGTGCTTCGTGGAGCGGGGTGCCTTCAATGCCTAATTTGATCGTACCCGATCCTGTCCAATTAAGAATACGCGCAAGTTTGTTTGATATGACTTTTGGTAGTAACTTTCCAACAGCAGATTTTTCTGTATCTGCGCGAGAAAATGAAGCAAAATAATCGACCTAAAAATGTAAAACACGAAATATCACTATTTAAGTAAATCATTAGTTATACGAGGTTACTACTTACGGTAGCATTAAAGTTTATATCATTTTGAAGAAACATCTGAAACGCATTGAATGCCTCGTGAGTCTGGAGGGGCAGCTGCGGCAAATTCTTGGGCCGTACTACTGCCTGCTCTCCAGGAAATAGCTTCCGCAAGATTCTTGCTTGATTAATTAAAACTATATCGATTTTACTGCTCATTTCTTGTAGTACTTCAGCGTTGACTAGTTATACCGCCGAAGACTTTGAAGTGGCAACAGCTGAAACAAAATTTCGTTTTGCGTAAAAGTCCTGAAAACCTTTTGCGTTTTCTATCATATAACATTTACAGATTTCTGTAGAAGTGGAATTGTTACTTGCTGATTTAGTTTTCATTCTTTGCATATTAATTTCCTGTAATTAAGTATTAATTTCAACTGCCTTGAGTCAAAAAGAATATTCCTTTCGACCTGAGACAATTGAAATCAACACTTAATAATCTCATTGTCATCTAATAACTTAAATATTTCTATTAATTTAAACATGCCTTTGTTTATTACCTTTAAGCGATGAGGTTTCAAGGGCAGAAGCGTCCTTACTGTTTTTGGCGAGCGATTTTATTTCTGATGGTGATAGTGACAATGTTGACAAAGGTAATGGCAATGGTGATGGCAGTGATTGTGATGAAGACGTTGATCGTGATGATAGCTGATTATGTTCAGCTGCACAAAAATAGATTATTGTTAATTATTAGTCAAGGTTGTTGTAAAGCATATAACTTTTGGCGGGGAGGCAGTCTATTAGATTAAAAAATAAGAAAAAAAATCTGAAAAACTGAAGTTATTAGCAGTGTGTAAATTTCTCAGAAAAAAAGGTACTAATTAAATAATTAACACAGTATTACTTTGTCTGTTTAAAAGATACAGTAGCATTTTAACGAGGCGACAGAGATATATTTTCTTAAGTAGATTACCCAATGAAAACAACTTTGTTAAAATGATATCAACTTGAGATATGATATCAAAATGAGTGATCAAAATGATGGTAAAATGATGACAATAATATGATTGCATAACGTCCCATATACTATGATGGTGTTTGATTGTGACTACGGGAATATAAATACACGATTAAAATTAAATTATATTAAATGAGAGCAAAATAAAGGCAAAATATATTACATATAACAGTTTCATAGATAAGCTAGCATTATAAATATGAGTTAAAAAACAATAATTTGAAGCTACGAGCCATCACTTAATACATTTAAAAAAAAGGATTATGCACGTTATATTATGATAATATTTCTGTACCACGCCAAAACAAGGCCTTAAAAATCAAGTTCGAATGACGAAACATTTCACCTTTTAGTCTCTGTCAATAAGTGCTTGATGATGTTTCAGGAAACTCTGGATCCCAAAAACCTTTAAAAAAATTTATTATAAATATTATATAACATAAAAAAGTGATAATAAAATAAAATATACCTTCTGGTGTATTTGGTCGCTCATATTTGTCGCTCATAGTTATTATCACAGGTGCATTTTTCTTGACTGGATAAAATGCAAGTCTCTTCCTTGGTATAAACAATAAGGACGGACTTTTTGACTGATTATTTTCATCGGTACCTAAATTAACAGGACTTAAATTTATTGTATCTAATTCTAATATGTCTAATGTATCTAAATCCAATAATGGGATACTATTGCTTTCTTGTTGTGACATAGCTTCATCCTTTGTTTTTGTACAAGGCGTATTAACTGTTATTTGAAATAAGAAATGGTCACAAAATTACATAATATATACATAATATATAATAATTAAACGATGAATTAAGGCTCCTGGTCCCTGAGCCGAGAACTCTGAGTTGACGGTGGCGACGTACCGTCGCGGTAGAAATAAGAACTCTCTCCAATGAAGAATAAGCGAGAAATGTTGAGAATTGACACGTTTAGAATTATTGCGTAGTATTTCCAAATAAAAAGATATTTGCTTAAAATAACATTACAGATCACTTCAGCACACTTCGAAAATACTTCGAGTTGAAGTTAAATCTACCCTTTTCCCCTGACAGTTAATAAATAGCTATAAAATATGTACACATAAATGACAGTTATGACGTTATATTGACATCATTTTGATTGTTTTCACTGGGTATGATTGAAAATTAGAAAGCCATACCTGGGTCTGCATCATCCATCGTGAAGGAGTGTGAATTTTGAATATCGAAGTTGTCATCAGGTCTATTAGAAGGCCCGGGTGGTGGGGTAAACTCCCGTAAAGGAAGAATTGAAGTCCTTCTTGTCAAGGCTGATTTTTCATTATTATCGTCGCCAACATCTACACTCTTAACGCTGATATCTTCTCTGATATCTTTTATATCACCTCGACCAACAACACTGCTATCAACTGTAGTCAACAAAATGAATTAGTACTCTGGATAAAAATCTTCTCTCATTTGTGATTGTCATAATTGTTCTTACCCAAGCCATAATGCTTATATGTATTTTTAGCACCGCAATGTTTTGCAGCCTGACAAGATAAAGTAGTATTTTTTTCTTGAAACAAATTACTTTTCTCGTTTTCGGTCTGATGCTGATAATGATATTTTCTACTGACGTTACTCTCAGCTGTATTCTGAACAACAATATGTTTTGTACGCTTACTACCTAAATTAATCTTTTTTAGAATTGTGCTGTCGTTTTTGTTCTGTTCTCCAACTACTTGATTCAGAGATTGTTCTGAAAAGGGTTTTCGTTTACGGGACGATACGTTTTTTAATATAGACTGTACTTTGTCTCTAAGAACAGATTTGACGCTAGCATTTTCCTGATCAAGGTCATCTTCGCTGTCGCTGTTTGTTACCACAATGATTTTGCGTCTCTTTGGAGGAACATAATTATCCGAATCCTCTGATTCAAACCGAACAGGTATTTTCTTTTTTCTAGGCCCCTCACAATCTGATACATTTGAATCTATGTTTGTTTCCTCTTCTGCTTTTATTAGACCTTTTCTAGCATTATTATATGTTGCTGAAAAAAATCAAAATATAGACGATATGAAAGGAAAATCACACATATTTTTAATTACAAAATTCTATTGCAATATTATGTGCACAATTGTTAAAAATAGAATATTTATTTTCTTTGCTTTCAAACTTTAGTTCTCGATTCTTTTCAATTCAACATGAGTCATAATTTTTATCAATGACGTAGAATGAAATAATAATGCAAATTAAATACCGATTGATAAATACAAAAAAATGTCGTGTAAAACAATAAACAGTATTTTTTCTAGTCAGCTTCTTTAAATATATTATTACTATTAGACGGCTTTAATAATTCGATAACTGTTAACTACATGAGAAGAAAATCAGTCCAGAACTTGCTAGAATCTTAAGTTGCATCGTAGGTTGACATTAATCAAATGATCTAGTTTAGTTATTTTATTATTATTTTAAGTTGCAAACCCTACAATTTGAACAAATAAATTATTGTAAATACTTCCAAGCCATCCAATGGCGCAACAGTCCGAGTCGGATTGTTAGGCCTCTCCCAAAGTCATGTGCTTGTGGTGCGCACGCAGACTGTACACAAGCACATGGGACCTACAATTTAACGCCGAATCCGAATGATAAAGTAGAGGGAGTTTTTATGCAAGGGATACTCCTGACGGGCTGCTACTCTGTCGAGGAGGAGAAACAATACAATATTATTTATTTTAGTTCTACTAGGACTGGATTCGAACCTGAGATCTTTGATTTAGCAGACCAGTGTGCTGTCTGCTACCCCACGCTTGCTCTTCGTAAATACTTCCAGTAGTCTCAATAAATGTTTTCAAAGAAAAAAAATTATTTACTTATCACAAATTATTTACTTTACACAACTACTCTTATGGATGAATAGTAACATGTATTCATTTATGTAAGAAATTTTTTAAATAAATGTAAAACGAAAATTTCTATTGTTATCTTTCATGCTTATAGATTATATAGTTATAGGTTATTGATAGATTATATTGATACAGATTGTATAGATTATATTGATTAGTAGATTGGACATGTTTCTTCATCAATACTTTTCGTATTCTAGTAATAAATGTGAATTCTTTTTTATCGATGTTGATGACATTTTTTATAACTTAATATTCTTTCAATTCATAATCTAAATTACCCGAAAAATTGTCAACACAACTATCTTTTGTGTGTAATATCTGATATAATGTTGTCAATTAGTAGTACTAAACACAATAATAACTTACAATACTGATGCTTCAATACAATGGGAAATTGTTCCCAATCTGTCTCAGGATCTGTCAGACTCATAACCCATCGCGTTATTTTATCACGTGAACCCTTCTTGGGTGGCCAATATGCTTTATCTGTCCCAATCAGCCACTTAGTAGGTACTATTTCGATCAGATCATCTCCATCCTCCTCCAAAAACTTCACAAGGGAGTACTATAAAAATAAATCCAAAGATCAGTCTCATGAAAATATCCGAACTGTATATGTATCATTATAAATCTCATACTATCGTTAATCAAATTAATTACGATTTGTGCTGTGCAGGAGTGGAATACATAGATAACCGTCACTATCAGGAATCAGTACACATTTTTTGGCGAATTCGCTCAACTTCCAATAACGCTTCGTCCTCTCTAAGTTAGAAACATTTAAAATTCCAAGCAAAGATGAACGTAATGGAAAGTCATAAGCATCGTTTTGTTCCATAAACTTTCGACCTGCTAGCCAAATATTTCTTGCTGGCGTTTGTATTATATTACTTAAGAGAACTATGTCTCCTTGACTCGACACGAAACTCCTATCAGCAATGCTGAGAGAAAGAGTTATTCCTTTCATGGTCAGTGTAGTATACTGCTGGCCATTTTTCAATTCAGGCCAAGGAGCATGTTTCTTGTGAAGTATCACATCATTAGGATCTCTTACTGGAATTGGATTTTTCAGAGTGCCATCAGTCTCAATATCTCTGTGTGCTAATTGTTGCAATGGCTTGTATGTAGAACCGAGTGTTCGAGATATTACGCCGAGATAATTCTCGTACTTGAATGCGGAAAACGTTTCCAGTGAACCGTAGGATCGACATTCTTCAGCTAGATGCGTTATGCTATGAACATTGTACACTACAAACTCCTGTCCAAAAACCTGAGCAGCATGTATCACGAATTCTCTCAAGATATATTCACTTACGTCAATCATAGTAGTTACCAAGAGAGGGCTCGACAATATGTAAATTGCACTTTGCAACATCAGATAAAGATCGTAAATCTTGGGGTCCAAATGATCTTTGAATATTTTAACACCATCATAGAGCAACAGCCTTCTCCATTCCGTTGCCTTATATCTATTGTAATGCTTGAAGGTTCGTGGTTTTCTATTGAATTCTCTAGGAATGTTCTTAGCAATTTCTTGTAAGCTTATAGATATTTCTGTTATTGTACGACGACGCAATCTATAACGGCCAGATCCTTCTACCAGATAATGTATCATCCTTTTAAATACACCCTGATATATCAGATGCATTGGATCGAGTCTGAATTGTGAAATCATACCAGTACCAATACGTTCTAGAGGTGAAATACCAGTGTGGTGTTGTGGGTTTTCCCTAGTGACATAAGATTCATCTGTTCGACGTGGACAGTCCAAATTTGTAAAGGTAAAACGATTTTTAAACCTTTCACCTTCAACTGTACACTTTTCGCAAGAAAATTGTCCTGTGTGGCCCATACATTGCTTAATGAAAGCTCTAGCTGGAGCGTCCAAGATGTAATTTCGTATTCGGAAAGGATAAACAATCCCGCCCAGTTCAAATCCATTCTCATTTAATTCTTCAACTTCCGCAACAAAATCTTCTAAGAACATGTTTATATCCTCCGGTTTTTTATTACCATAGTAGACACCGATGATAAACGGATCTGCTTCGTCACTAAAACTCCCAAGAATCGGCCAAAACTCGCCTTCTGTACTGTTATATAAATTTAATCCATCAATGTTTACATCCATAACTATTTCACCTTTGTCCATTATATAGGCATCAGATAATTTTTGGCGTATGTTAGCTTGAATACCCTTATACCACATCTTTCCTGTACCAATTACTTTCAAAGGAACTTTTCGAGGAGTTTTCAAAAGAGTTTTATAACTTTTGGGTAAAATAGGGAAAAGAGGTTGCAATCTAGAGAGCAACTCATTAATTTTTTTTCTACTCACGCCTCGTAATGCCCACGCTTTAAGTGTTCTTAAAATATAAACATCTCTGTCATACTGCGTGCCAATAACTGATATATTATTGGGATTAATGTTACCAACATAAACATTGTACTCAGAGTCACTATTATTGGAAGAATCATATAAATTCTCCAAGTTCTCATTAATTACAATTTCTTCTCGATCATTATTTTGTTCAAAACTTGCGTCAGTACTGCAATCACTACAGCTATTTTCAGTATTTTCCTCATCACTTATTGCATTATTGTCGTCGATTATTTGGATTGGAGAACCTTGCAGAATTGCTGCATTAATATTTTTTGCGTTCTCATCACTTTCCCCCCGATAAGTATCGGATTCACTATAATTATTTCTGTCTTCATCAATTTCATCATCCGTATCAAATTCCAAATCAGTTTCAGATCTATTAGCATTTGTCAGTCCACACCGTTCTCGTAATTCGTATTGACGCACTTTCTTAGATACCATGACCTTCGCATTACGTCGGATTTTCCGTTTCAGTGATTTTAATTTCTATTAAAAAAAATAAATAAATAAAAGTATTTTAGTTCAAGATTTTACTATTCTTTTATACAATATAATACTAGCATGAGACTTTTATATGCAATTTGAGATAATGTTAAATTTGTTGTGATTCCATAACCTAACCTAACCTGTACAACACAGCTATACAACACAGGCTAAAAATATGATTATATACTCATCGTCAATAAATACTTACATGTTTCTCAGCCATGATGGTCACTATATATTGTTAACAACAATATTAGTAGAATATTCGACTAAACACTTATCAATGTTACGTATTACAATTTTTAATCGTAGCACGTTCAGGCGAGTACAAACCGGTAAATGGTGCGAGCCTAGAAATAACGACGGAAGTATTACGTGCTAGCACGGCTTCTTCTTCTTCAAATTATGACCGTAAAGCAATACTGCATAAATACGGGCCAGGGCGAACCACTCGTCGTATAAGCCGCAAGCGGCGTCGTAAAAGGAAGTTATAAGCCTCGAGAGGTGCCGATACAAAGTTCTGAGCGTAGCCCGCGTAAAAACTTTTATGCCGATTACAGACCAAAAGCTACACGTGATAGAATGAGCGAACGTACAGTTTTCTTGAGAAACCGACACGCGACCACACGCGACCACACGCGACCACACGCGACCACACGCGACACGCGACACGCGATATACATAGAATGAGCTGTACATACATAGAGCTTCTTCGGCGAAGCTGTACGCTCATTGGATGTCGCGTATCGCTGGTCTGCAGCCGGTATTAGTCAATTCAAATAAGTAAAATTTTTGATGAATAAAGATTTCATAAAGTAAAATCAGTATATATTACGCACACACGCACGCACACGCAAGCATGCACGCACACACACGCACGCACACGCATACACGCACGCATACACACACACACACACACACACACACACACACGATAATTTTAATTTTTAATTAAGTGCCAGGCAATCTCCTCTCAGAAATTAAAAAAACCGTTTGTAGCGATGCTTCTATAGAAATTCACTGAAACATATTCTTTTTCAGAACAATTTGTGAAACTAATGCTTGAATAATTTATATTTTTGAAAATAAATATAAAAACCCTGAAAGTCAATATATCGTCACGTAAGGATTTTATGACGAGTCATTGTACAGTCATTTTGGACTCATGATAGTGCAGTGATCAAACTCTGATTTTTTCCCATCATTTTGATGTCAAAATGACATCATCTTGACTTTTTGTGCTCCTTGGGTATATTATAGCAAAAATATTATTTCTTTAGGAAAATTATATATTTTACACTGCGCATATAATATATTTATACTGTAATAATACTATAAATATTATAGTATAATAAATTTGTAATAATACAGTAATTATACTAATATCAAAAACTCACTAAAATAAAAAATTCACAAAAAGTGAATTCTTTTCGAATCCATTACAAAACAGAAAAAGGACTTCTTTAAATCTACTTTAATTTAATTCCAAAAGAAATCAAAATATATACTTTTATGGAATCCTTTTTCTAACTATAAAAAGGAATTCTTTTTTAGTTCATTTCGAACAGATTACGCGAATTCGAAAAGAACTCAAGAAAGTGAATTCTTTTTGAAATCAAAAGGATCAGTTGTGCTATCTGGGTTTCTTTCTCAATAAGTTAACTCTTATATCTGAATGGTCATACACACATTTCTGAATATTATTATATCATACTTTTTTATGTCGAAAAAACATCACATTTTCATAAATCAAAAAAGGCACAATAAAAAAGAAGTCAATATAAAGTCATTTTTAAGTCATTTGAGATCGAGATTTTTATTAAGACCAAAAAATGACGTAAATTCGGTCAATATGACGTCATATTGATATTATTTTGACTTTTCTGTTCTCCTTGGGATAAAACGTATATAAACCATCATGTGCTACCTGGGATAAGATCATAATTGACGTACTATCTTAGATGAGTTAATAAAATAATAATTTTGTTGAAACATCCATAAAAATAAATTTATGATTCTAAAGAGATGTTTGTTTTCCATTGTACTTTCATTTCATTGTACTTTCATTTGATTTCTAGATTAGCAACCGAAGAGCAGTATGTTAAAAAAGAGAATCTCCTGCAGCAAGTGCATAATTTACAAAAAAAATGGTATTTTAATAAAGATTTTAACGTACAAAAAAAGAAAAATGTAAGTATAAATGACTGTTCTGAAGAAGTAATAATAATAGAAGAACCCATGGTGGCACCTTCGTCATCCATGTCGTCGACATCATTACCATCTACATCTGCGTTTTTATCTTCGACACCACTATGTTCGCCAACATCGCCAACGAAAAGTCCAATAACAAGTAATACAAACAAAGTAAATTATGACAAATTAGAAAATCTGCTTGATTTTTTACAAGAAACTCATAAAAAACAACAAGCATTCCAAGAAGAGCAGTTAAATTTAGAAAAAAGAAAAATACAACTCCTAGAAAAACAATTTGAAATAGAAAGAAAAGAACGGGAAGCAAAACTGGAAATGGAAATAAAAGAAAGAAATCAAAGAATTGAAATTACTAAAAAAATACAAGAAATTTTGGAAGTGATGTAAGTTACAGCTAACATATTATATATTATATATATTATATATAACATATAAATTTTGACTATTTTTATAAGTATTACATATGTATATATAGGTATAATGGCAGTCGTAGCACAGAGTGATGTGCGTTGGCTTAACAAATCAAACAACAAAGAAATGCATCATCTACGGCGAACTTAAAAGGTTGCCAATGAGGCAATTTTATATTTCAAGACCCTTTATTTATATGTGGTGGCTTTATTTATTTATTTAATACTTTTTATCATTTTTTATCATTTATTATTTATAATTTATTATTTATTATTTATTATTTATTATATTTTTCATATTTTTTAACTTTTGACTCCATCGGGCTATGTATTCATATCTTTTCTCTCTTTATTTATTTATTTAATATTTTTTATCATTTATTATTTATTATTTATTATATTTTTCATATTTTTTAACTTTTGACTCCATCAGGCTATGTATTAATATCTTTTCTCTCATACTTAAATCGTAAATATTTTGTTCAGTTTTATTATTAAGAATGTTGTAAGGAGAATCAAAAATAAAATAAAAACTACATAAAATATAAAACATGAATTCTTTTATAAATAATGTCTGCATGTAAAATTTTTTTACTAATTACTTTTTGAAAATATTTATAACAAAATTAAAATTTTTTAATGTCACAATAAAAGTTTTATCAAGTAATTCTTTGTATTTTACATCTCAAGGAGAACAGAAAAGTCAAAATGATATCAAAATTATATCAAAATATAATCAAATTTTAGTTTGTCAAAATGATGTCAAACTGCATAAATTTTCGATATTTTTATGACGTTATATTGATATCATAATGACATAATTTTGACGTTCTTTTCATCATTCAGAATTAGTAATAAAATGTTAAAAGAGTAATCAATATTAATTGTTTATATTTAATTGTTTATTATGCATTCATTTAATGTATGTTTTATACATTATTTATTCAATAATAAATCCCCATTATGCGTGTAAGTATACATATCACAGATAATACAGAGGTCACTTAACGTAGTCTTATTGCACAGTAATCTAACTTATAAATAAAAAAGTAGCTCTCTCTCAAACACAAAAACAATCAAAACAATCATATTTTTCTTTCACTTATACAAAATTAATAATATGTATTCTGATTTTTTAATATTAAACTAAAAAATTTCACTTTTGTTGGAATAAACAAACTGATATATTAAATAAAAAACCTTTGAAATAAAATAAAAACTATATAATCATATATTATATATATATATATATATATATATATATATATATATATATATATATATACACAGGGTATCCCAGACCACCCGTACACCCCATTTAAAAACTAGGGATGCGATTCTATCAAAAAATGTTGTAGATAAAAGTTGTATACAAAAGTTGTAATTGTTAGTTACAAATTGTATATTTTTTCTTAAAAACAACTATGTCTTGACACCAATTGGTTCCTCTCATTATTCTGTGCATAAAAGTATGGAGGTAAGGTCATCGAAAAGTAAATATTTTATGAGATATTTTACAATTTATGTAAAATTAAGAATAAAACAATCCCGTTTCGAATACTCGTGACAGCTCGCCGGATTCGGGGTCCGAAGGGTGGTTCGAAAGAACGTGAACGCGTGAGAATTTGGATAGAACAGATAATTTATTGTGATAGACGATGCTAGATACAAGGCACGGATAATGAAGATATTTACAATGATGTTGATGAAAGTTATATTACAATGATTAGACACGCGGGAATATGACGGTCGGCGGTGACAGTGTGGTGTGTCCACAGCGTGTGGACCATGCGGTAGCGTCGGTGTCGCGTGACGCGTGTGGTAGCGCGGTAAATCGGTAGTAGCGGCGCGATCACGCGGGAAGCGCGTGACTCGGTGTGACGCGGTGTCGCGTATTGATGGCCGTCGGGGTTTAAAGGCCCGCGCGTTTCGGAGTTCGATTGCCGTAATAATGGCGGGTCCGCGGCCCGGTATTGATACCCGTATGTCGCGGCGCGGAGATACGGATTTCGCGGGTCGTGACGGGAGGAGACGCTCGGGCCGAGAATGCTCGGCGGTAGCGGAGAACACTCCACTGCGCTCTGGTCGAGGTCTCGCGGAAGAGGCACAGGTGATACGTGCTAATGCGGGAATCGAGAGGCCTCGACGGAGGCAGAGTACGCTCTACCCCGCGTCCCGTATATGCTCGGAAGGATTCTGTGAGAGGTGACGGCCGAGAATTCTCGGCGGAGACGGAGTATGCTCCACCCCACACGTTCGGTTCTGCACAGATCGTGGTTCAAGGAAGCAGCTACCGAGAACTCTCGGTGGAAGCGGAGAACGCTCAACTTCCTGGCTTTGCTGTTCTAGGAGACGGTTCGGGTGGCTTACTCGCTTCGGCTTAATGCGTCTGCTTGTTAGCTCCGGAATCGGTATCTCGTTAATTACGAGCGACTTTTTATATCCCGAAAATGCTAATTATTCGGGGTGGGGGTTATCCCCGCCAACGGTAGACGCGCGCCGGGGTATTTGGAGCGGGGGAAACAATTTCGGCGTTTTCGTCCCGCTCGTCGCTCGGCTCTCTTCGGCGCCGTTCGGTTTTGATAACGCGAGATCGTTGGCCTCGAGCGTTATTTCGTTTAAAATAATGTGGGGCGCACCGTGCCCCCTTCTGCCATCTGGTCGGGTGTTCGGACCGGCAGTACGATGCTTTTCTAGGGGCATCGTTACAAGAAATTATTTCAAGCTTTATAACTCGGAAAAAATACTTTATTATAGTGTCTTGAAAAGCTCTCGAGATAAGCTAGAAGAATATCTAATGAAAAATAGGGGTTTTGAATTAAAAAATGAAAGATGACCTTCACGTGACCTTCAAGTGACTATTCAAGGTCAAATTAATGACACCATCTTATGTCCCCCTTAAAATCATACAACTTTTGTCTACAACATTTTTTGATAGAATCGCATCCCTAGCTTTTAAATGGGGTGGACGGGTGGTCTGGGACACCCTGTATATATATATATATATATATATATATATATATATATATATACATATATATATATATACATATATATATATATATATGCATTTATGTAAAATACATTTCCATATAATTATGTGTAATTATATGTAATACATTTTCATATATACAGGGTGTTTGATAATTCGAACGTCAACTGTAAAATGCAAGTAGAGTAGGTTAAACTGAGTAGAAAAGTCCTGTATCATTTTGCGATTTTCGTAATAATTAATGAGATATTAATTAAAGAAGATCGACCAATACGCGCGAATCTAAGCGCGCGGCGAGAAGAGACAACCCACGATTATTGTGTAGCGTTTGAGTGCGCGGGGAGAAGGAACAGTCTACCGTTATTGTCTAGTATTACGCGCTTCTCGCAACGCTTTGTCACGCGCCTAAACAATCATGTAACAATGGTTGTGGCTATCCCTTCTCCCCGCGCGCTAAAATGCTAGACAATAATCGTGGGTCATCTTTTCTCGCCGCGCGCTTAGATTCGCGCGTATTGGTCGATCTTCTTTAATTAATATCTCATTAATTATTACGAAAATCGCAAAATGATACAGGACTTTTCTACTCAGTTTAAGGGGGTCATCCCGTGTGACGACCGTTTTTTTAAAGGTTTTTTGCATTTTTTTGCGGCAAAATGAAAAAATACAGAGCTTCCAAATTTTTACTATATATTTATTACATTTATTACATTTCTTAAACTATATGTGTAAATTTTTTTATTTAAAAATATGTCGTTGATGGCGAGTTACATCACTGGAATGGCACCCATGTAAAAAAAAGCAGACAAACGGTGCCCACGATTCCGGCAGACTGGTTTATCTGAAATCAAAAAGTTAAATTGCATTTTAATCTATAGGTGAATGGCTATCGCGGGAACTCGGATTTTTTAAAAATATTAAAAAGTCAATTTTTTGCATGCTTTTAAAAATTATAACTCAAAGTAGCATGATTTTTTGCGACTATTTTTTTATGCGGACAGAAAACGGTTCAATATTTTTTAAAAATTCTAGTTCCCGCGGTAGCCACACATGTGCTGAATCTACCATTAAAATTTTATTTAAATCCATTGAACCGTTTTCGAAAAATCATGGGCACCAGTTTAAAAAATCCAGTTTTGAGAAAAACGCGTTTGAAAGTTCACGTGTGAATTACACCATGAAATTTTTGCTTACCACTAATCTGCTATTCCTGGTGCATAGAGTATCCCTTCCTCTTCTTCTTGCAAATTTCGTAAGGCCGACTGCTCCTCCCTGGCTGAAATTCTAGCCTCTCTTGCCGCGTCGCTCATGTGCTGCTCGGAACGGCTGATCCGGGCTTCGTCGCGGCGCTCTACATAAGCGTGCGCTGATCGTCCAATTGAACAGCCCATCGTATACATTATCTTAATAATGCCTTGGAAGCCTTCATTAAAGATGACGACCAAAAAAGTTGCAATCTGAACTATCTGAGTGCCTGAATGTAGATGTTTCGGAGCAAACGTCCAAATGAGTGAATTTAACGACTCATTATTATTCTGCGTCTCTGCTCCTAAACATCGGGTCAAAAGATCGTCCTTGGATAAATCTTCATAGATAGATTTAACCATAGGCGTCGGCAGGGGGGCAAGATAGGGCATCTGCCCCTCCCTGAATCAGAGAAATAATTGAGAACCAAATCACAAATAAATAAGAACCAACATTACAAATAAATCAAATCCCAATTCAAAACGATTTGCACCTACCTTGTCGCGGTGAGAAAGCTTTTATAACTAAGAGGTGTATTAATTTAAAATTACATATATATATATATGTTAATTCGAAAAATATTTTGGATCATGCCCCCCCTAGAAAAAATTCTAGCGACGCCTATGGATTTAACTACTGCTTGTACTTCCTTGGATAATGGGGCCTTCTCGTGGTGGAATTGGTCGAGCGTGCTCTTAGCTTCAGCCTGCCGCCATTTACACCAGCTACCTTCGCCTGTTGGACAGTTCTGGTGCTGAGGATTTTCATCGGTAGAGCATTTGT